>MCJB01006180.1:0-43470 GCA_002018475.1 Nicotiana obtusifolia | reverse complement strand
GGGGGGAGACTGCTGGGAATTAAAAATGGGGGCTGTTGGTTCGCGTCTGGTGGGGGAAGGAGATAGCAAGGTTTTTTATATAGGTATAGCGCGCATATATATGGCGCTATAGTACGCTATACCTCCCCGCCCATTTTAAGTTCAAATATAACGCGGTTATTCACCGCACTATACCTTAACGGACAAAATTGCCGTTAAAATATAGCGCGGTGCACGCTGTATATAAAATGGTGCCCGACTTTTTTTTCTAAACTTATTTGTGTTTCTTGAGTCCAAATAAACCATACTTTGGTTCCGAACTTCCTTTTTCTTGATATTAATCCTACCGAAATGTGTTTACACTAATTCAATATGATACACGTATATTTTTACAAATATGATTAACGCTAAATCACGGTTAATTCATAGTTTCATACACATATTTACCTTAATTTAGCAAGAAACATAATAAATTAGTAAAATTTGATGTAAACACGCGAAATAAGTTAATTTTTACCTCTCCTCTCTTCTTCTTTTCCGTTATTAGAATAAAGTTCTGGTATTCTAAATGGTATTATACATTTGTCCTTTTTCCGAAAACTAAGTTCGTGTGATGAAACTTCCTGAAGTCCAAAAAAACATCATTAAGTTTTTTCACTTAGTTAGCAGGAGCAAGAGTCTTAACAAGACAGTAGGGAAAACTTAATGGAAAATACACAGGTGAGCACTTTTTAAAGAATATTTAAGAAAAGACTATTACTCTTTGTTTATTCCATAAATGGCAAATTTTTTTATACTAATGGTAGGTAGAGCTTATGAACATAATTAATGAGCAGCCAAAGCACATTCATTATGAATTCAGTTATGTGAGCACATAATTTTTGCCCTCTTAAAAATCACAAAATTTAATTTTCTAATTTGTCTTCGGATCTTCTTTATAGAGTTTATAGGAAATTTTCCTTATTTGTTTGTTTACATTTTTCTGCATATTTAGAAAGATTTTAAAATCATGAAAAAATAATTTCTTTCATGCATGACATTTTAGATTTTAATTACATGACTAGCCTTTAAATTACATGTTAGTTGCATTTATAAAACACTAAAATACAAAAATACATTATTCACTTCACAAGTATTATTATTTAAATAATTAGTTAATTACTAGATTAAAATAGGTGAAGGGGTTACTTTTTGCAAATTAGTGTCAAATTAGATATTGTTAAGGAAAATGGTTAGAGTTGAAATTTGAATCAGAGGAAAAGGAAGAAAAGAGATCCACTTTTTAATTTTCAGATCAGCTTGGGCCCAAAGTCCAGCAGCCTAGTCTCAACAAAGCCTGTTTGTGACACGGTTCAAGACCCCATCCTTCAGACTGTCCAAACGACGTAGTTTTCACTCCAAACTACTTGTTTTGCCAAAAACATCCTTTTAATAAAACAAACTCCTAAAAATCCAATCTTTATACTCCTTCCTTAATTCCCTCAAACCCTCCGCCTCATCTCCACCGGCAGCGCCGCCCATCTCCGTCGCCGAAACTCCCAACCGCCTTAAATTTTCACCAAATGATCCCCATTCTCCCCTCATCCGTAATCTGTCGTCATCTTCCCAAAAAGACCCACCAAACTCGCCAAATAATGGATCTCGGAATTCACAAAAATAAAAAATCACCCTTTTTCTAATTTTTTTCCTCATTCCTTGCTCATTTAGGATCAAAATCCGCGTAAATCGACCTCTCCTGATGAACGCTATCATTTCTTGATAGTTTGGGAATATTGCGGAGCGGCCAGAATTTGGTCAAAATTCATTTGACCGGCCAGTTTTCATTCAAAACCTTCACACCTCCAGGGATTTTTGATCAATGAAGCATTTATTTAATTTAATATTTTTGATTGAATACTCATAGATCGGAAGTTTTTGGTGTGAAGATACAAGTCCATTGGGGTAGTCAATCTAGTTTGTCCAAAATTAATTACTTTATTGTGGTTAGTCTTAATTTGCTTGCATAATAACTGATTGATTAATGCTTAGGATAAGTACTTAATTCAATATTTGCATGATTAATTAATTACTTGCTTTGATTAATTAAGGTTTTGATTGCTCTTGGTTTTGTTTGTTTGCTTTGAATAATTAGACTATGGTTTGGTTTTGGTATAAGATTTTAGGCCTGCTGGCCAAAGGTCCAAGCAGCCTTTAGTAGTCAAATGCAATTTACAAGAACTTAGAGGATTTAAGTGGAGAGTTCAATTAGAGAAAATAAATCTGTAACTGCTTTTGAAGCTTCTAGAAGGTTAAAAGAAAGGACTTATCAGCCAATTAAAAGATAAAACATGTCTGAATTTGAAAGGGCAACGAAATAAAAACAGAAAGTAAGAGGAGCTAAAAGAAAAGAAAATAATAGAACAACTATACAAAATCTATTATAAAAGATACCTTCCCCGCACACATTCACGGAGATTCACCCATCTCTACTCCTTTCACACTTACGCATCTGCACACACACTTTCGCTCAGTTAAAGCCAACTTTTTAAAAATTCAAAAACATTAGAAACCAGATCTAGAAAACCAAAAAAGAAAAAGAGTAACGTTCTGGAAAAATAAGACAAAGGAAGAACTGTAGAGTTTTGTAGATTGTTTTGGATTCAAATAATTCAAGTCAAAGCTGTAGTTGCTTGCGGTTGGTTTGAAGTGATCTTCTCCCATTTTTCTCGGGTTTCGAGCTTTTATTCATCTGATTTGAGACTGTTTTTGCTGTTTCATCACTGCTGAATATCATCTTCTCAATTTTCCTGCGGCTCTCCTTGCTGCTATGTATGCTCTACTCGCTTGTAATTAGTTTATTAGACTTGTAAATGCTGTCACACCTCCTTTTTTCGAAGAATAAGGAGTTTATCCAATTAAAGCGACATTATTCGAAATGGGATTATTTATTTAATTAGAGTCAGCACTTGGACTATTTATTATGGTGTTCCAAGTCACCGATTGATTTTAAAATCCCAAATCGAGGAAATTGACTTTGTTTTAAGTCCGCGAAACCAAAAGACTGGGTAAGAAATTCTGTTAACCCGGGAGAAGGTGTGAGACACTCCCGATTTTGTGGTTTTAGCACGGTCGCTTTTAATCATACCTGGTTTAATTAATCATCTAATTACACATTTTAGAACCCATGTACATTTACCGCTTTTAAATTACTTGTTATTTGTAATTATAGAATTATCTGGAAACGAATCACGCATATGTGTATTCGTTTTGTTTGGTGTGTCAAAAACCACGTCACGCGTACGTGCACACAATTAATAACACTTTATTATTATCAAGATTATTTGGTCAAGGTAGCACGAATGCGTACTTTGATTTATTTGTGGACATTATAATTATGTCACGCGAACATTTACACAATCACAAAAATGGATTAAGAGTGTGCCTAAAACATTCTACGAATATTCGAAGGTTAATTAATTTCCTAAGTTAAGATTGGTGTGAAGCCGTGCATCAGGGATAAGAGTGAAAATATGGACTTAATCACTAAATTGTTCATAAGATTGATTGCATTATATCTTGGTTAAATGCTAATATTTTATCTTTACAATATCTAAGAAGTTGCAAACTAAAACTAATCTGAAATTTTGCCTCAAGTTAAAATCAGGTCATTGGCTTTTAAACTAAAAATAATTTTCTGCCGAAGCTAAATGATTTATGGATTGTATTGAATATCAAAACCACATATGGGATCAAATACTGGACTATGCAAATCGTTAACGTTCAAGTGGAATTTAAGCTAGTCCAGAACTGTTGAGCTTAGAAAATTAGGCAGATCAGGCCCAATTAGATTTAAAAATCCGGCAATCCATTTACGTCTCAATTAATCCGTAAAAGAGAAATTACAAGGCGAATTAAACCATATCCAATTTAATTACATAACTGAAAAAATCAATGAATATCAAATTGAGACACAGATTAATTCATACATATCATGAAGAACAGATTCAGGCATTACATCATATTGCTAGTAAATGAACGGCATTTTGGTTCATGAGGAGATTGGTCGAAGCAGTAAATTCAAGCCAAAATAAGATAATCACTAAAAGCAAACACAAATTCATATTAGACCAAATCTGAAATTACAGATGGGAGAGAAGAAAATAAAAACATACCTAAAGCAGTAAAACAACACTAATGACCAAGCAAAGGTCTGGAAATAGAAGACGAATCTCGAGTTTCCAGCAGCGAACAACAGCAACAAAGTTTCTTCAGCAAACCTAGAGAAATCGAACTAAATTCCAGAGAAATTGAAGCCAATCCCTCAAATTCCAACTTCCTATTTTTTGATTTTCGTTCGAAACTCTTTTTTTTCCGGATTTCTCCAGATATCTTTTTTAATTGCAGAGTGTTTCTGCGTGAATGCTAGTGTGTTTGTGTGGATCAGGGATGAGTGTGAATCTGTGTGTTTCAGCGGTGAGAATGAAAATGAGTGAGTGTAAAATAAGAGAGTGAAGAAGGAAGGGGGGACGGCGGCTAGGGTTAGTAAAAGGGGGGTCATCGGTTCTCCCCTTGAGAATGAAGAGATAGGGGTATTTTTATATGCATATGGAATGAATGTGAGGGTTTTAGATGGATGGGCTTGGGCTGGCGGACAGGTTTGGGGCGTGGATGTATGGAAATTAGGCCTGAAAATCGCAGCCCCTTTTTTCTCTTCTATTTCCTTTTTTCAAATTTAGCCACCTTAATTGAACTCCTAATTACTCTTATTTTGCATTACTAAGCCACTAAAATTATGAATCAATTTAAGCCATTTAATATGCAAAGAAAATGACTAATGTAGTATTATTTTTTGTAATTTTGGTGTTTTAAAAATACAACTAAAATGCAATTAGATCTAAAATGCAAAGAGTTAAATATAACATAGTTTTTGTTATTTTCATGATTTGAAATGCTACTAAGTATTCAAAAAAGTTAAATAAATGCCAAACCAAATAAAAATAAAAATAAAAAGAAATTCCCTAAAGTTTCATAAAGGCAATTAAAACAATTTTAGACTATTTTAAGGAGTATTTTAGGCATGGGGTAAAATTACGTGCTCACAACTGCCCCTCTTTGCTCGAGAACTTAAGTAGTTTTCGGGCAAAGATAAAGGGAGTAATCATGAGCAATTTTTGCCCATTAGACACTCCATTGGAAGCATTTTGAAAAATTTGACCGAACCTTGCTTCCAAAGTTCCCTACATATCCTTGGCTATAAAGAAATCAGGTCAGTGTAGTTCTGGAAGTTTGAATAGTTGGGACTACTAGAAAGCTGTGATTTCACTGTTGTTGCTGCTGTTACTGCTTGCTGAACTTTTTATTATACCAAAATCAAAATGAAAAAGAAACTAAACAAGGCTATCAGCTACGAGTTACAAGATTCCTAATCTATAAGTCTTCTAAAACTTGATCTAGAGTCTTGACTGTTATTCATGCAGACTCTGATATGAATCTTGATTCTTGCTAGCTCCAAGTTCTAGTTCGTTCTTCTACGGCTTTTTTGATCCACATCCTTTCATCCGCTTCTGCCTTTTGGATTTACTTCTTTTATTTTCTTTTCTTTTCTTTATTTTGGATTGAACCTTCTTTTTTTGGTCATATCAAACCCCGTGCCTTGAGGTAAAACCTGCTTAGACACCAAAAACAAACAAATGCACGAAATTTTTCTGCCCCAGTTTTCACTAGAAAAATTTCGTGAGTTACTTGTAACAAACTCTATACTACTTCATTATTGAAAGCAATGAAAAGTCAGGATTGGTGATTCTTGGGAAAACATGATTTCTTTGGGATGGTGTATCCTTTATTTAAGATCAACTCGACTAGGGAGTGGAGACCCTATGTCTAAAATAAAATCAACTAGGGAGTGGAGACCTATGTTGGAAAAGTGACTAGGGAGTGCAGACCCTATTATCTAAAATAAAATCAACTAGGGAGTGGAAACACCTATATTAGAAAAGCGACTAGGGAGTGGAGACCCTATGTCTTAAAATAAAATCAACTAGGGAGTGGAGACCCTATGTTGGAAAAGCGACTAGGGAGTGGAGACCCTATGTCTATAATAAAATCAACTAGGGAATGGAGGCCCTATGTTGAAAAAGAGACTAGGGAGTGGAGACCCTATGTTTAAAATAAAATCAACTAGGGAATGGAGACCTTATGTTGGAAAAGAGCCTATGGAGTGGAGATCCTAGTCTAAAATAAAATCAACCAAGGATTGGAGACCCTATGTTGAAAAAGCGACTACGGAGTGGAGACCCTATGTCTAAAATAAAATTAACTAGGGAGTGCAGACCCTATGTTGGAAAAGTGACCAGGGAGTAGAGACCCTATGTCTAAAATAACATCAACTAGGGAGTGGAGACCATATGTTGGAAAAGAGACTAGGGATTGGAGACCCTATACTATCATGATTTTGAATTTACTTTCTTTTCATTTTCATTTCATTTTTTTAATATACAAAAGACGGAAAGAATTTGGAGAAGACTTCCCTTTTGGAGTTGTTGCTGTTGTAGAACTGTTTCTAGCCACACGCAGTTTCCTTTTAGTTGCACCTGCTTCTTGCAAGGTTCCTTTTGGATTGCACCTGTTTCCCATTTTTCAAACAAAGGACAATTTTTCAATTTGAAACGGTGGTTGGTTTTGCGGTCTTAAATGTTTTAGTTACTTGATCTCGGCCCAGCTTTTTTTATGACACTTTCAATTACAACTGGTTGTTTACTGAATACCGATTGCACTTCTAGCCCGGGAGAACCTTTGACTTTTCCAAACTTTACCTTGACGGTTGGTCGCGTAGAACTTAACCTGTTTCAACTTTATTTTGCCTTTATGGGCATATCACTTCTGATTTCTTTCTCCCAATTTTGATTTTAGAGCATTTAGGGTACCCTTGGCTTTTCAAACCTTGCCAAGACGGTTAGTCACGTGGGACTCAACCTTTTCAACTTTATTTTGCCCTTATAGGCACTTCAATTTGATTTCCTTATTTCGAGAGCTTTTGATTTTGAAACATCAACCACCATGGCCAGTTGGGGTCAACTTGATGCCTCTGTCGAGGTTGGTTGCCTTTTACATATTAGCTGGTATCAAATAAAACCCTGTAAATCACTCTTGCCATCCCTTCTTTGTCTTGGTTTTGGAACAGAGTTAGACCAAAAGGGATTCAAAGTAAAATAAACAATGGAATGGTCCATGAAATTAGACAAGAGGTATCCCTTTCGGGGAAAGGAAGGAAGAACTCATCTGGAGTACATGCAGACTTCAATGAAAATGACATTTCTTTTGGACTGGATGCCTGATCTATATAAACCGTCCGACCCTCAGAAATTCATCACAACTTCTGCCTTGAAACCGATAAACCTTGCCGAGGACTTGTCGATGCCAATGGTTGTGAGGATCCTATTTTTCTATCAGCGGTGCCCTTTGCGGGTTTTCACCAGCTGACCTCTCTTATTTCTCTTTTCACCATCGCCTTACAGTGCTCTTTTCGAGTTTTCACCAACAAGACTCTCTTATTTTTTATTTCTCTACTTACCATCGCCTTATGGTGCTCGTGAGGGTTTTCACCAATAAGACTCTCTCATCTTATTTGTTTCATTTGGTTGTATCAGATCCAAACAACTGCATCCTCCAATTTTGAACATCTTTGCCGATTGGTCGGAAGGACTTAAATAGGATTTGGATAAAAGAAATTAGATTGAATTACAACTTTGGAACCTTTCAGACGAAACCATCGCTAAACCATTATAACATTTGCCCCAGTTTCAACTTTTGGGGGAATGTGGATTTTGTTTTGGTGTGACTGAACCCCAGAGAGATGCTACTTATATATCCTTTCGGAATCAAGTCAAACGTAGTTCAATTAATATTATTTTTTATTTTATTTTTCTTCTTCTTTCTCTCTTCTTTTTTGTCTTTTTTTTTCCTCTCTATTTTGTTTTTCCTTTTCTTTTCTTTGTTTGTTTGTTTTTTTTTTTATTTTTATTTCTTGTTTCTTTTTTTTAATAACATCTTCAGGTTATAAAGAGGGTAATTAAAGAAAGATAACCGTCTCAAAGGGTTGGCAAAAAGGTTAATGATGTTTGGATAGCGAGAATGAGAGCCTTCATCATCCCAATCAGAGAACACTTATGCTACATAGAGGGTCATGTGTGGACCTTCCCAATTTGGAGCCAATTTTCCTTTAGCTTTTTCATGAGGTGGGAGGATACGTCTCAGAATGAGTTATATTATTTCAAATTTTCTAGGCCTCACTTTCTTGTTGTAGGCACAGACCATTCTTTGTTGGTACAACTGCCCGTGGCAAACTGCAGCCAATCATTTTTCATCAATCGGTGTCAATTATTCCAATCGGTTCGGGACCCAATCTTTATCCTCAATCTCGGCTTCAACAATGACCCGAAGAGAGGGAATCTTAACTTCATTCTAATTTTCTATTTATTTTCTTACAAACCTTATCTTCAAAACATTCTGTTTCTTGATTCATTATTTCGGTGTCTGACAGCGTCTTAGGATCTGGGCATGAAGTCCGCAAGCATGTCATATCATTAAAATTTGTATTAACAGAACTGAAAAGAAAATAAGAAAAGTGATAAGATTGAGAAAAGAGACATTCCTGGACAATGAAATATTAATTTCATTTGATTTTGATTTTTTTTTAATTTTTAAAGATAGAAGGATTTACATCAGAATACAATAAAAGTAAAACATCTGGATTAAACCCTAAAATAATTCGGACGTAGAAAAGATAGCAAGACCGGCTACCGAGACTCCCGTCTGACAGGAACTTTAGGGTTTGGCGACCATTTTTTGGCTTTTCTTTTGTCTCGGCAATAGATGCAATGGCCTTCAATGCTGGATCATATTCTCCATCATCACAGATCATTCCAACTACTGGCCCTTTGGTGTGAGTAGGCAGAGGATTATTCCTCATATTAGAGGCCTCTTCATCCCTAAGCACTATTACCTGGACCTCGATGAGGTCTTCCACTACTCTTTTAAGAGTCGAACAGTCTTCTGTATTATGTCACACTGCTCCAAAGTGGTCTTCATATTTAGCATTAGCCCGGTGCGAGGGGGACTCGGGGTTTGGCTGGTTCGGGGCCACTGGCTGCAGCAAACCTAGCCTGACTAGCTTTTGGAACAAGCTCGAGTATGATTCACCAATAGGTGTGAACTGACTCCTTCTGAGAGGCTCTCTTGGACCAGGATTGTATTGGGGAATATATTGTTGGGGATTATATGGAGCTTGGTTGGGACGTGCATTTCTGGGAGGTGGAGCTCGATTTTGTGGATAATGTTGTGGCCGCGTGTAAGGTTGCGCATTCATCACCGCACAGGGAGGCAGTGCCACGACATAAGCAGCATCTTGATGGGGGATAATAGTGTTGTGGGACCTTAGGAAGCATATACGATTGGTTGAATGACCAGCGGTCCCCCCTCGAGCTCGAAGCTATTATGGCTCCCTCTTCTCTCATGTTTCTGTTTATCAAGCCCTCTGAACCATTATGAACGGCCTGCGATATGGCCTTAAAGCCATCATGACTCAAGATTCGACCCGTTTTTAAACCATTTTCGACCGTCTCCCCAATTTTGATAGCCTCAGCGAACGGTTTACCCATAGCAGATATCATGTTTTGAAAGTAGTCCGCCTCTTGGACCTGTAGGAAGACCGTACCATTTCTGCTTTGTCCATTGGAGGCTTTACCTTGGCGGCTTGCTCACGCCATTTGACAGCATATTCACGGAAACTTTCTGCAGTTTTCTTTATCAAATTTGACAATGAGTTTCTGTCGACAGTGATGTCCACGTTATACTGGAACTGGCGGAAAATCTCGGGCCAAATCATCCAATACATGCTAATGGGCGATCTCTTGGTCCATTAACACTCAGAAGCAATTCCCATAAGACTTTCTCCAAAATAGGCCATTAACAGCTCCTCTTTTCCACCAGCGCCCCTCAATTGGTTACAATATCGTTTCAGATGAGCGATCTGGTCTCTATGCTCGTCGTACTTTTCAAATTTTGGCGTTTTGAAACCTGCCAGCAAGCGCACATGAGGGAACACACACAGATCAAAGTACGCGACAGTCTTTTGGCCGCTTAAGCCTTGCATGTTCTCAAACTTTGTTCCAAGCTCTTCATCTTTCGAGCAATTTCCTCTTGCTCGGGATTCTTGATAACTTTTTCTTGCCCAACCAAGAAGTCACATTGCGGAGGTTGAGTAGATGAGTATGGGGTCACATATGTTATTTGTTGTTAAAACTGTGGACCCTGAAAGGTGAACGTTGGAGGCTCAACATACAACCGTGGTATAGTTGGTTGTGTTGTGGTGTAGACTGGTGCTGCAGAGAACATTGATGGCAGTGCCTTTGAGGCCGGCGCCTGGGAGCGAACCACAGAAGGCATTCTGGGACCGTTAAACGGCATTGGAGGGTACCCGCATGAGATAAACAGGTTGGACATAAGGACGTTGGCAGCCCCACTTGAGCTTGGGATCAACTCAGGGAACCCAGGGAACCCAGGGATTGCACTTGGCGGTTTCCTACCATTAGACCAGGCGTCTCACATTTCCAACATGTAGAGACGCAGCATCATATTCTCTTCAACAGTTGCTGATTCTGGTTGTGGAATAACCGGTGCCGGGCTATCCACAGGATCGATAATTAGTAGATGACTTTTGGAACCCATATGAACCCTGCCTTTGGATCTTGTGAAGTAAGGATGGGAAGCCAGATTACCAACAAAAACCAACCACCTGAACAGAACCTGGCTAATTTGCACACTTAACAACCTTGTTAGTTTTGAGGCATTTAATAGATAGGAAATCGCACGTTGGGATGCAATGCACCTAAACAGTTAAATGCTTCTACCATGTGCTTGAACGGTTGTGTGTTTCATCCCGACTAATCTTTTTTCACTCTATACCTCTTTTATTTTCATTCTGCGCTCTTTCTTTTTTCTTTTTTTTGGATCTTTCACATCTTGATTTTTTCTCTTTTTGTTGTTTCCGCTATTTGTTTTTCTCTTTTGTTTTCTGTCGCTTTTTTATTTCTTTTTTTTTTTCAGTCAATTTTCTTTCTCTCTTTTTTTACTTGGTTTATTTAATGGCAATGATCAAATACGATAGGGATCGCCTACGTATCATGACACCGCATGAATCAGATCATTACGTAGTTTAGGAATACAGGGAACAAAGTACATAAACTAGCTTTTTTTTAAATGATTTTTTCTTTGAGAATTTTTTAAAGGAAGACTTCTTTAAAGAAGAACAAAATTGGGTTTGATTGATTTTTTTAAAATTTTTGGGAGAAAGACTTCTAAAGAAGGAAAAACATATTTTTGGATTTTGATTTGATTTTTTTTCCAATGAAAGACTTCTAAAAAGAAAGAAAATATTTTTAGTTTTAAAATTTGTTTATTTGGGATTTTCTAAGGAAAGACTTGTAAAGAAGAAATTAAAGAAATATATTTTTGAATTTTTAAAAATTGGGGGCCAAAACCGATGAGGTTTGCCTACGTATCTCACATCTGGTGAGAATCAGACTCGCATAGTTTGGTCAGTTTTTCAGTACCAGGGAAAATGTCATTGTTGAAAATTTGGACTCATTTGTGACAACCTCCTAAAAATTCACAATTTTCAGGAACCGGGTCAATTTTCTCTCTCTTATTTTTTCTCTTGATTTTCTTTCCCTATTCTAGAAGCCAGTCAACATGCAAACCAGAACAAACAAATGCAGCAAGTAGCACATAAGATGCATCAGGATGGTCTTTTTATTTTGGGGTACACCTGTGACAGACCCAACTCCTGTGTTGAGTCCCGAAAGTCAGATACACATGATGCAAACAAACGTTCATATTAGGGATCCGGTATGAGGCTATATTATTCTAGGTTTAAAACCCTAGGGGTGTGTTCTAGATATGGCTTACCCAAGCAGACAGCTTGAATCGAGGTGGGGGTAATGTACGGGGAGCACGAAAGTCTACCCGGCCTAGTTGCTGATCCAACCTCATTCTATTTGGAACAACCTCTAATAGAAAAGTAGCCCACGCGTACGTGTGCACCATATTAGAATACTTAAAAGGGAGGCGTAAGAAGGCAGTTTAATACAGTTCAAATAATATCAAAGCAGCAATTAGCACATTAAGCCAACAAACACAGTAATATAAACAATCGAGAAAGCCAATTATAGATCACACTACAAACTCGAATTCTGAACCCTGAACCAGAAGTTCTGGGTTCTTGTCCCCAGCAGAGTCGCCAGAGCTGTCACGCCTCCTTTTTTCGAAGAATAAGGAGTTTTTCCAATTAAAGTGACATTATTCGAAATGGTATTATTTATTTAATTAGAGTCGTCACTTGAAATATTTATTATGGTATCCCAAGTCACCGGTTTATTTTAAAATCCCAAGTCAGGGAAATTGACTCTGTTTTAAGTCCGCGAAACCAGAAGATCGGGTAAGGAAACTGTTAATCCGGGAGAATGTGTGAGGCACTCCCGGATTCTATGATTTTAGCACGGTCATTTTTAATCATAATTGGCTTAATTAATTATCTAATAACACATTTTAGAACCTACATACATTTATCTTTTACCGCTTTTAAATTATTTGATGTTTGTAATTATAGAATTATCTGGAAACGAATCACGCGTGCATGTATTCATTTTGTTTGGTGTGTCAAAATCATGTCACACATATGTGTACACAATTAATAACACTTTATTATTACCAAGATAGTTTGGTCAAAGTCGCGCGAACGCATACTTTGATTTATTTGTGGACTCATAATTATGTCATGCGACGTGTACACAATCACGAAAATGGATTAAGAGTGTGCCTAAAACATTCTACGAGTATTCAAGGGTTAATTAGTTTTCTAACTTAAGATTGGTGTGAAGCCGTGCATGAGGGATAAGAGAGGAAATATGGACTTAATCACGAAATTGTTCATAAGATTGATTGCATTACGTCTAGGTTAAATGCTAATATTTTATCTTTACAGTATATAAGAAATTGCAAATTAAAGCTTATCTGAAAGTTGGCCTCAAGTTAAAATGAGGTCATTGGCTTTTAAATTAAAAAGAATCTTCTGCCGAAGCTAAATGAAGTGGATTGTATTGAATATCAAAACCACATATGGGATCAAATGCTGGACTATACAAATCGATAAAGTTCAAGTGGAATTTAAGCTAGTCCAGAACTGTTGAGCTCAGAAGATTAGGCAGATCAGGCCCAATTAGATTTAAAAATCCGGCAATCTATTTACGTCTCAATTAATCCGTAAAAGAGAAATTACAAGGCGAATTAAACCATATCCAATTTAATTACATAACTGAAAAAATCAATGAATATCAAATTGAGACAGATTAATTCATACATATCATGAAGAACAGATTCAGGCATTACATCATATTGCTAGTAAATGAACGACATTTTGGTTCATGAGGAGATTGGTCGAAGCAGTAAATTCAAGCCAAAATAAGATAATCACTAAAAGCAAACACAAATTCATATTAGACCAAATCTGAAATTACAGATGGGAGAGAAGAAAATAAAAACATACCTAAAGCAGTAAAACAACACTAATGACCAAGCAAAGGTCTGAAAATAGAAGACGAATCTCGAGTTTCCAGCAGCGAACAACAGCAACAAAGTTTCTTCAGCAAACCTAGAGAAATCGAACTAAATTCCAGAGAAATTGAAGCCAATCCCTCAAATTCCAACTTCCTTTTTTTTTTTTGGTTCGAAACTCTATTTTTTTCAAATTTTTCCAGTTCTCTTTTTTAATTGCAGAGTGTTTCTGCGTGGATGCTAGTGTATTTGTGTGGATCAGGGATGAGTGTGAATCTGTGTGTTTCAGCCGTGAGAATGAAAATGAGTGAGAGTAAAATGAGAGAGTGAAGAAGGAAAGGGAGCCGGTTGCTAGGGTTAGTAAAAGGGGGTCATCCGTTCTCCCCTTGAGAATGAGGAGATATGGGTGTTTTTATATGCATATGGAATGTGTGTGAGGGTTTTAGGTGGATGGGCTTGGGCTGGCGGACAGGTTTGGGGCATGAAAATCGTAGACCCTTTTTTCTCTTCTATTTCCTTTTTCCAAATTTAGCCACCTTAATTGAACTCCTAATTACTCCTATTTTGCATTACTAAGCCACTAAAATTGTTAATCAATTTAAGTTAATTAATATGCAAAGTAAATGACTAATGTAATATTATTTTTTGTGATTTTGGTGTTTTAAAAATGCAACTAAAATACAACTATATCTAAAATGCAAAGTGTAAAATATAACTTATTTTTCGTTATTTTCATGATTTGAAATGCTACTAAGTATGCAAAAATGCAAATAAATGTCAAACCATATAAAAATAAAAATAAAGAAAATTCCTAAAATTTCATAAAGGCAATTAAAACTATTTTAGAGTATTTTTAGGAGTATTTTAGGCATGGGGCAAAAATTACGTGCTCACAAATAAAAATATTGAATTGTTCATATCATGTCTATGCTTAATCTCATGACTTCAGCCATATATCATCATAAAATCTGCTTTTGTTTGTTTTTGTTTGCCACAATTGATCCCGTTTGCTATGCTTTGAGTCTAAGTTGGAGCTATATATTGATTAATATGAATGCTACTGAACAGTAAATCTGAAATCTGATTTATTCAATTAAGTTCATGCTTGATCTATTAGATTTAGCCTGTTTAGTCTTCAAATCTATTTGAATTTCTTTCTCTTGATTAATGTTGATGCCATGAACGTGTTTTGGTTATTTGTTCAAACTGTTCAGTAGCATTTGAGTAAGTTAACACCTGTTGTTGACAGTAATTCATCTCCTAAAACTATGATTCGCACTTGAAGTGATCTCACAGGTTTAAGTTAATTCTAATGTTGTTTATCTATTAAGTAATGCTAACTGCTTCCCTGTAAGTCGAAGATATGTTTGAAAAGTTGAACGTATGCGATTCAAGGAAAACCATTTTCACGAAAGCTATTGGAAATGAAGTACAAATGTGGATTTGTATTGATAAGACTTTGTCATTCATTTTATGATTAGCAGTATATATGTTAAGTTTTAAATTCATTTATTCATGTAATTGAATGAATCGTCTACCAGGATTTGTTTGCAAAATGATCGATTCTATGTTGCTGGTTCACATTCAGTAGCCTAAATTCTTAAGTCGAATTTCAGAAAGTTGAATTTGATGTTACTGCAAAAAATGTAATTGGGCATGTGTACATGTATGAAACTCTAGAGTCAATTGGACTCTACAGTTGTGTGACCCAACAGTTTCAGGTCCATAAAGGACCTGCTAGGCTTTTTGAAAGGCCAGACCATTTTCAAGGCAACGTCTTAGGCCTTATTTTGAGCTCATGTGTACTTTACATGATTTATTGGAACTTTGAAACGAGTAGTAAAATCAAACATAACCCGTAATGCCTTTTGTATGGGTCGAACTCGGACTGCCTACATGGGGACAAATCGGACTCGAGTTTATACGGTTGGTATTAATCATAATTACTGCTCGGTAAACCGAGGTCAAGATATCAAAGATCGAAGAGCGAGACCGAATAACATCAAATCAGAACATGAAGCCATGGTACCCGAGATCAACCTATCGAGCTCGATTTCGGGAAATGCCCTAGGATAAGTTATCAAATTTGAATGACGAAAGGACCGAAAATCCCGTGATAAGTAAGCATCTCGGCGGGAATCACGGCATCAATCAATAAAACCGTTAAATCAGCACATCAAGAGATATTTTACCTTGTAAACAGATTCTTGCCTTGTATAAAAGATTATCCCCACGCTATATAAAGGGGCAATGTAATTGTTCTAAGGCATCTCACGAAACAATCATCAATACAAAAAAAAGAAGTCTGCTTTTATTATTTTATACATTACTTTATTCATCTGATTTCGTTTATATTTACTGTACATCTTGGAGGAATCAGTCAAGACCAATCCTGTGGTTTGCATTTCTTCTCCATTTATTTACTGACTTTAATTTTCATTATATTATTCGTTATTTGTATAACTAAATTACGTATCCTTAAAACCACGTATAAATTCAATTGTTATCCGAAGTCAAGGGTAAATAGTTTGGCGCCCACCGTGGGGCTAAGGATAATAGTGAGTGTTTGATACAATTTTTTATCACAAATTATTTTACACTTGCTCTTCGAAGAATCTCTGATTTCAGGTTACGGTACAGCTATGTCGTATTCACAATCTATGCCTTTGTACATCGATAATGAATTTGATCATCAAGGAGAAAACAACAACACAGCACCCGGATATGAAGTTTCGATCGACGCTAACTCACAAGTGGCAGTCGATGTAGATCAAACTACTGGCCTGTCAAATAGCGTTCGTAGGGAATCTCGATCAACGACACAGGGTCCCCAAAACGACGAAAGAGACGGGATCAGTCTCAGAATGATCTTTGATATGTTGCAAGCCTAACAGGCAGCCATTGCTCCATTACAAAGTCGAAGCCAAATATCGAACAAATTTGAGCTTGGCCCTTCTCGGGGAATTGTTCCCAGGAATGAACCGGTTGCAGGAGAGCCGAATGAAAAGGTGAATCGGGGGCAAACTCCAGAATTATGAGGATGCTCGAGGAATTAACCAAACAAGTTGAATCCGAGAGAAAAAAATCGAGGCAAACGATAAAACGGTGGAAACGTACAACTCCAGGGTGGATTAAATCCCAGGAGCACCCCCGATATTAGAGGGCCTGGATTCTAAAAAATTCGTGCAAAAGCCTTTCCCATCGAGCGCCGCTCCAAAACCAATACCCAAGAAATTCCGCATGCTGGAAATCCCCAAGTATAATGGAACGACCGATTGAAACGAGCATGTGACCGCATACACATGCGTTATAAAAGGGCACGACTTAGAAGACGACGAGATCGAATCCTTTCTTTTGAAAAAGTTCGGGGAAACCTTGTCAAAGGGGGCCATGACATGGTATCAAAACTTACCCCCTAATTCCATTGACTCTTTCTCTATGCTTGCAGATTCCTTTGTAAAAGCACATGCAGGCGCCATCAAAGTGGAAACGTGAAAGTCGTACCTATTCAAAGTCAGACAAAAGGATAACGAGATGCTCAGAGAATTCGTATCTCGTTTTCAAATGGAGCATATGGACCTGTCACCGGTCACCGACGATTTGGGCTTTTCAGGCCTTCACCCAAGGGCTCAACGTTCGAAGCTCGACGGCTTCACAGAAACTCAAGCAAAACTTGATAGAATATCCTGCGATCACATGGGCCGATGTACATAACCGATACCAATCGAAAATCAGAGTCGAAGACGATCAACTTGGAGCCCCTTTGGGATCCATTTATCCCGTCAGAAGCCATGATAGAATTCGAAGGGAGATTTATCGTGAACCGAGACTGAATAGAGATCGACATCGGCCATATCATGGGGATAGGAAAATCACTACAGCAAGGCAAAACTCCCTGAGACACGAAAGGAGAAACGATCAAGGTCGGAATAACCGAGGGCCCATAATTAAAGGCAACTTCGAGAGGACCACCGGTCATCAAGAAGCACCACGGTTATCGGAATACAATTTCAATGTTGATGCGGCTACTCTCGTATCATCTATCGGTCGCATCAAAGACACTAAGTGGCCTTGACCGTTGCAATCAGATCCAGCCCAAAAGGGATCCTAATCTGGTATGCAAATATTATGTTACTCACGGACATAGACTAGAAGATTGCTGACAATTGAGAGAAGAGGTAGCAAGGTTGCTCGAAAACGGACATCTTCAAGAATTCTTAAGCGACCGAGCGAAAAATCATTTCGGAAATAGAAATAGACAGGCAAACCAAGAAGAGCCACAACACACGATTAACATGATTATCGGCGGAGTAGATGCTCCTCAAGGTCCGATGCTGAAACGCACCATCACCAGGGAAAAACGCACTCGAGATTACGCGATTGAGGGGATCTTACATTTTAGCGAGGAAGATGCGAAAGGGGTTATGCAACCTCACAATGACGCGCTAGTGATATCTGTGCTTATACACAGAATTAAAGTAAAATGTGTATTGGTCGACCCAGGCAGTTCGGTCAACATAATCCGATCATGGGTCGTAGAACAACTGGGCCTGACGGATCGAATTGTCCCTACAGTCCGAGTACTCAATGGTTTCAACATGGCATGTGAAACAACCAAGGGCGAAATAATGTTGCTGATAAACACTGTCGGATCTATTCGAGAAATGAAGTTTTGCGTAATCGGTGGGGACATGAGGTACAACGCTCTATTCGGGAGACCATGGATCCACGACATGAGAGCCGTACCTTCGACGCTGCATCAAGTACTGAAATTTCCATCGCCCAATGGAATTATAACGGTTTACGGGGAACAACCAGCTGCGAAAGAAATGTTCACGGTGGAAGAAATGACACCAGTACCAACAGTTCCTTCACAAAGGGTCGAGAACAAGATAGAATAGCAATCACAGACATCATCCTCGACAAGCATAGATAAACAAACATATATCAAGGATGACGATTACGGAATCCCCAGACCTTTCATCAGTCCTGAGGAGTCCGATGCCACCAAATCAATGATTCAGGAACTCGAGCAAGTCACACTCTAAGAAGACTTTCTCGAACGAAAGGTATATCTGGGCTCGGGCCTAAGCTCCGAGCTCAGGACAAAATTTATCCAATTTCTTGTAACTAACGAAGATTGCTTCACTTGGTCCCACCTTGATATAGCAGGTATACCGGCGGAGATAACAACTCACAAGCTGAGCCTAGATCAGAAGTTCCGACCGGTCAAGCAAAAAAGGAGGCCTCAGTCCGAGATCAAATACGCATTCATCAAGGATGAGGTAACTAAACTTCTAAATATAGGGTCCATTCGAGAGGTTAAATACCCGGAATGGTTAGCAAACATAGTAGTGGTCCCTAAAAAAGGGAATGAACTAAGAATGTGTGTAGATTATAAGGATCTAAATAAGGCAAGCCCAAAAGATTCTTTCCCTTTACCCAACATCGATCGCATGATCGATGCTACCGCTGGCCATGAGACCCTTAGTTTTCTTGATGCTTACTCTGGCTATAACCAAATACGAATGGACCCAGCTGATCAAGAAAAGACATCCTTCATCACTAAGTATGGCATATACTGTTACAACGTGATGCCATTTGGGTTAAAAAATGCAGGAGCCACTTACCAATGCCTAGTAAACCGAATGTTTGAAAAACAACTAGGAAAAACAATAGAAGTTTGTATTGACATATGTTAGTTAAGTCCCTGCGAGTAGAGGACCATTTGAACCATTTGCAGGAAACATTCGATGTGTTGAAGCAATACAACATGAAGCTGAACCCGAAAAAATGCGCGTTTGGTGTAGGCTCGGGCAAGTTCCTCGGTTTCATGGTCTCGAATCGAGGAATAGAAATCAACCCCGAAAAGATCAAGGCTATCGAGGACATCACAGTCGTAGATAATGTGAAGGCTGTACAAAAGCTGGCAGGCCATATAGTTGCTTCGGGACGATTTATTTCAAGATCATCCGATAAAAGCCATCGATTTTTCAATCTATTGAAAAATAAGAACAACTTCTCATAGACACCGAAATGCCAACACGCTTTAGAAGAGCTCAAAAGGTATCTGTCTAGCCCGCCCTTGTTACATACACCGAAGATAGGTGAACAGCTGTACCTTTACCTTGCAGTTTCGGAGGTAGCGGTAAGTGGAGTTCTAGTTCGAGAAGAGCAAGGGATGCAATTTCCAATTTATTATGTTAGCAGAACATTAGGCGAGGCTGAGACTAGGTACCCTCACTTGGAAAAACTGGCACTCGCTTTATTGAGTGCCTCCAGAAAATTGAAACCTTATTTCCAGTGTCATCTCATATGCGTCGTAACGACCTACCCGTTAAGAAGCATAATGCATAAGACTGAGCTCTCCGGCCGATTGGCCAAATGGGCTATCGAAGTAAGCAGGTATGATATCGAATATTGACCCTGAACCGCCATTAAATCTCAGGTGTTGGCAGATTTCGTTGCCGATTTTACACCATCCCTGATACCCGAGGTCGAAAGAGAGCTACTGGCCGGATCGGGGACTTCTTCGGGAGTGTGGACCCTATTCACAGATGGTGTCTCGAACACGAAGGGATCGGGGCTTGGTATCGTGCTAAAGCCCCCAACCGGTAACACAATTCGACAGTCTATCAAGACTGTAAAGTTAACTAACAATGAAGCAGAATACGAGGCCATGATTGCAGGTTTAGAACTAGCCAAAAGCCTGGGAGCGGAAATAATCGAAGCTAAGTGCGACTCCCTCCTTGTGGTGAATCAAGTCAACAGAACATTCGAGGTTAGAGAAGGACGGATGCAAAGATATTTAGACAAACTACAAGTTACACTGCATAGGTTCAAAGAATGGACCTTACAACACATACCTCGAGAGCAAAACAACGAAGCCGATGCCCTCGCCAGTTTGGGATCATCGGTCGAAGATGATGAGATCGAATCCGAAAAGGTCGTACAGCTCATGAGGTCGGTAGTAGAAGAAGGCCACGCCGAAATCAATACAACGAGTCTAACCTGGGATTGGAGGAACAAATACATAGAATACCTCAGCTCCGAAAAACTCCCCTCAAATCCGAAAGAATCAAGAGCCTTGCGCACAAAGGCAGCTCGGTTCTGCTTATCGGATGATGGAACTCTATTTAGAAGAAAGTTCGACGGCCCCCTCGCGATATGTCTGGGACCGAGTGACACTGAATACATTTTAAGAGAAATCCACGAAGGCACTTGTGGAAACCACTCCGGTACCGAACCCCTAATCCGAAAAATAATCAGAGCCGGTTATTATTGGGTCGACATGGAAAAGGACGCGAAGGAGTTCGTTCGAAAAAGTAATGAATGTCAAAGGCATGCCCCGATGATTCATCGACCCAGAGAAACGTTACACTCGGTCTTATCACCATAGCCATTTATGAAGTGGGGAATGGACATCGTTGGCCCTCTTCCCTACACACTAGGTAAGGCTCAATTCATTCTTTTTATGACTGATTATTTCTCCAAATAGGTGGAAGCGCAGGCATATGAGAAGGTTAGGGAAAAAGAAGTAATCGAGTTCATTTGGGATCATATCATATGTCGGTTTAGAATGCCATCAGAGATCCTGTGTGATAACGGGAAACAGTTCGTCGGCAGCAAAGTGACAAAATTCCTCGAAGATAACAATATCAAAAGAATCTTATCAACGCCCTACCACCCTAGCGGGAATGGACAAGCCGAAACTACCAACAAAACAATACTTCGATATCTCAAAAAGAGGTTAACCGATGCGAAGGGTAAATGGAAGGAAATATTGCCCGAAGTCCTGTGGGCTTATCATACGACCGAGAAATCAAGCACCGGAGCCACTCACTTTTCCCTGGTTTACAGTGCTGAAGCTTTGATACCGGTCGAAGTCGGTGAACCAAGTATCAGATTCCTCTATGCGATCGAAGAATCAAACCACGAGGCTATGAATACGTATCTGGAACTATTGGATGAAAGAAGGAAAGCCTCCCTCGTTCGATTGGCCGCTCAAAAACAAAAGATCGAAAGATACTACAACAGGAGAACCCATCTTCCACATTTCAACATCGGAGATAGTACTTAGGTCACACCCAACACACGAAATCCGAACGAAGGAAAATTGGGACTGAATTGGGAAGGACCTTACTCCGTCATAAAAATCACCGGAAAGGGATCATACAAGCTTGGAACGATCGACGGCAAACAACTACCAAACAACCGGAACATAAGTCACTTGAAATGATACTACTGCTAAGGTACGATCCTCCATTCCTCATTTTTACTTGTTTTTACTCTACATCGGCAAACTAACATTCACAGGTACCAAACAAAGTTACCTTGAATCGGAAAGTACGGGATGTTAGGACTGAAAGCACGTGTTGTGCTCTTTTTCCCTTCGACCAGTTTTGTCCCAAACTGGGTTTTACGGCTAGGTTTTTAACAAGGCAACCAGTAAATCGTGCTAACTTAGATTTGAAGACCGATAACAGATCGATGACAACAATACTCGGTGCTAATCATCGGTCGACCTCAAATATCGGAAGGCTGCTTAGCTACTTTGACTCGGGGTTACATCTCTAGAATCAAAGATCATTAGGATTCGATGTAAGGGTCAAATGGTCAAATGAACCGTGCCCAAATAGATTGATCTAACTCCGAAATAAATTGTACAAGCACGTGAACAAGAACAAAGATCACTTGCACCAATATCCTACCTCCGAGCCCAAGGGCCGTTTTAATTTTCTTTGTTCAAACTAAATACTACCCCACCCGAGGACTCATCCGAAAATTAAATTTATTCGAAGGGGAATAAGACCTACTAAGGCGAACCCCGATTCTTAAAAGGCTAAGGCCATACCGAGTCAATGAAAATCGAAGGGGAATAAGACATGCTAAGGCCAACCCCAATTCTTAAAAGGCTAAGGCCATACCGAGTAAATGAAACTCGAAGGGGAATAAGACCTGCTAAGAACAACCCCGATTCTTAAAAGGCTAAGGCCATACCGAGCCAATGAAACTCGAAGGGGAATAAGACCTACTAAGGCGAACCCCGATTTTTAAAAGTCTAAGGCCATACCGAGTTAATGAAATTCGAGGGGGAATAAAACCTACTAAGGCAGATCCCAAACTTTAAATGGCCAAGTCCAAATTGAGTTCAAGGGGACAGAAAAGTTATCAAGGCAAACTCTCAGTTCCAAGGGTAAGAGTTAAACCAAGTCAGCAATAAATACCATAGACAGAAGGAAAGGAAAAAAGGATTTTATATATATATATACAACAAAATACGGCTACACAAATGGGAACTTAATTACATAATGCCAAAAAAAGAAAAGAAAAAGGTGCCTCATTCCGAGTTCTCGGAGTCATCTTCCTCCAGAAAGGCTTGCTTTCTGGCTTCGTCCTCGGTCTTCTAGGCATCTTCTATTTCGGCCGATAGATCGAAGCCCCGAGCATGTATCTCCTCGAGGACGAACAGGCGAGTTTGCCACTTCATGTGATCAACCAAATTCTTTGATTGATCTTGAGCAGCCTCGGCGTCAGCCTTATACTAGGCCACGAGCTCATCGGCCTCAACTTTGGTTGCAGCAGCCTCCGACTTCGCCATATGCAGCTCGTTGGCTAAAACATCTCGATCCGAGGTGATCACGCTGACTTGGGATTGGAGCTCATCGGTGCTCTTAGTCAGAACCTCGATTCTCCCGCTTACTTCCATCAGTTGAGCTTCTGCTGAAACTAACTGAGCATGGAAGGCCTCTTTTTCTGAAGCCAGCTCATCCATCTTGCTCTTCCACTCATTGGTTTCAGCTCTAGCCTCGCTTGCCTCATATGGGAGTTGGGTGATTTGATAGAGTTGTTGCCCTACCTGCTCAACTAAGCCAGAATTGTCTCTCCGAACAAGATCTAGTTCAGCCCGAAGGTTCACCACCTCCCCTTCGAGCCGCTCACAGCATCCCGATTCTTCCCGGTGGCGAAGAAAAGCTTCATGATGAAGCACCAAGGCCTACAAACACGAAAAGAAATATGGCAGTTAGCTAAAGTTTTGAAGTGCAAAATAGTGAACACCAGATAAGGCTTATCAGAAAATTACCTTATTCAGTGCTTGCTGAGCTTCGTTGAACAAGCAGGATACATCCACTTCGTTCATCTTAGCCTGATCTTCTCCGGTCACCAAACACCGAAGATAGTTGGCCACCCCTACAGGAGCGGAAAGGACCTTAGCATCTTCAGGAATGGCAAAGGATATGATCCACTTCCGATCAGGGTCTGAACTCGGAGCAGGAAATCTATCGACCAACTTCATACCGAAAGAAGCCTTGATCGTGCCGGTGGAGGGACTTTTCCTCGGTACTTCCAGGTTACCGACCCCAAAGGTATCTTCAGCAGACGCCGAATTCACGCCATCGAAGAAACCTCGGAAAGGACCTTCCGGTACATGGCTCCTGCTCGGGGAACGTCCTTTTGCTGCTTGGGCCTCATTAAATGTTGACTCCAAAAAGGAAGGGGAGTCTATCATTTCAATGGGGCCTAAGACCCCCTGCAAAGTCCCCTTTGCATCGGTAGAAGCCCCAGCTCCTACCCCCATTTCGGAACCCCCGACTCGATGAAGGTCTGTCTCATCGGCTCTCAGCTCGGGGACTCCCCGCCCTTCGGTTTGGAACGGCTCGCTACCCAAAAGGTCAAAATCCTCATCTTCTTCGGACTCGTCCCCCAACCGACGAAGCGAGTCCGAGGATAGTATTGGGTCGCTAATATTGCTCTTGGGCTTACGAGCTATCCTTTTCTTAGGCCCCTTTTCCCTGGATCCAAAGAATTGGGGGCTTCTTTCCTCTTTTGCTCTTTCTCCTACTCTGAAACAGGGGGCTCGCAGGGAACCTCATCACCAGGGAACGCTGGCCTCAATTCAACGTCCTTTGATAAACCTACAAATAAAGAGTAAAGCAAATTAGAAATCAATAACATGAGACGCTGAGTTCGAACTTAACCTATCTCACCATGGAGTCGGGCCGCCCATCGGTCCTTCGAGAGCTTGTGCCAAGCACGTTCTGAATAGGGTCTCTGGGACACTATTTTTTCAACCCATTCCT
This sequence comes from Nicotiana obtusifolia, assembly GCA_002018475.1. Classification (NCBI taxonomy): domain Eukaryota; kingdom Viridiplantae; phylum Streptophyta; class Magnoliopsida; order Solanales; family Solanaceae; genus Nicotiana; species Nicotiana obtusifolia. The sequence continues at coordinate 18,823 of MCJB01006180.1, read as the reverse complement.
TCAGATGAGGAATTGCGGCCAGCACCCGAGATACGGCTACATCGTATGAAACTAGTTAGTTAAGTTATGAAGGGAAAAACATTGAACAAGTCGAGATATAGGATAACACTTACGGTTCATGTTCCATTTCTCGGGGAACGGCATGTCTTCAGCCGGAATTAGGTCCGATGTCTTCACTCGAACGAATCGGCCCATCCAGCCCCGGTCCCTATCCTCATCGATGCTAGAGAAGAGGGCTTTGCTCGCCCGGCGAGCAAGTTTTATTAATTCCCTTCGGAAAATTCGGGGACTGTATAACCGCAAAAGGTGATCGACGGTGAAAGGATGCCCGTCGATCTTGCTGACAAAAAATCGAAGGAGAATGACTATTCTCCAGAAAGAAGGGTGGATTTGACCCATTATTACTTCGTACCTTTTGCAAAAGGCAACGATAACCGGGTCCAAAGGGCCCAACGTGAAGAGATAAGTATAAACACTCAAATAACCCTTCACGTGGGTGGTGATCGCCTCTTCCGGTGAAGGAACGACCACGCTCTTGCGGACCCAATTACAGTCTTCTTTGACCTTGTCAAGGACTTTGTCCGTAATCGAACAAATTTACCTAGTGACCGGTTCACATCGGCCCGGTATTGAAAAGGCTTTATCTACTTTAAAATCGGCACCGATTGAACAACCAGTCGGTACAAACGCTTTCAAAGGAGGTTCAGCCACGGTTTCCTCAACATCAACAAGTTGAGGATCTTCAGCAGGTTGAGAGGAAGAAGGGGTTTGTCTTTGAGGAACGGATTTAGAGGTCTTCGCCATTGTTGTTAAGATATAAAGAAGTTAGCAAATGCAGGTAACAGACAAGAACAAAAGGGAGATCACTTGAAAAGAAGCTTAGAGAAATTGAAGAAGGGAATGATTCAACTGATCAGATAACTTAAACGCCTGAAAGTGAAGACGGAGAAGGGTATTTATAGCCCCACAGTACGAGGAACAAAGTAAGAGACTCCAGGAAAGGAAGCTAAATTATAGATACGAAAGTTTCCCTACAAAAGGGGCTAGCTTCAACAACCCATAAGGGATGGCTTGCCAAGCTACACAAACAGTTAATTTGTTTATAGTCGCAAAAGTTTTCCTACAAAAAGGGGCTAGCTTCAACAACCCATTAGGGACGGCTTGCCAAGCTACACAACTCAGAAAACTTTTGTACTATACCCAATGTTAGCTATTCATAACTCAGAAAACTTTCGTACTACAATAAGCTAACTTTCAAAGAGTATTCTTACTTTATTTTCATACATAGACCGGCCTTTCCATCCATTTGAAATAAAGAACAAGAGGGAAATTTAGAAAGCACTCATATGTAATATATCAGAAGAGACTTACAAAGGTTACACGATGTTTACAAGATGGTTTTTAAGATGGTTCTAAGATCAAGTACAAGATGATTTCTAAGGTGATTACAAGATGATCCTACAACTACTACAAGGACTCCTTTATATAGGACTAGGAGGTTATTATAAGACAAACTTTTTGGATAAAGTAAACCTATCTTACATGTCAAACTTATCTACAGGTGGGTCCCTCTCGGCATGTGAAGGACTTTAGGCAAAACAATTAACAACACCTGAAAACATGTGAACGGGGTGAAATATACATGGTGTAGCATGTGGAAGTAAGAGGGAGAATGTGACGCCATGTGAAAGTATTGTGTTGCATGTGAAGAAGCATGTGGGGGCATGTGGAAGCATGTGAAAACAAGGTGAAGTGGGGCCCGGATAGCATGGAAAGATGTGGAAATTTGTCTTGGCATGGGTAGGATATTTTTTGAGGGTTTTTGGGTAGGTAATGGAGGATTATGGTGAGATTAGCAAGGATTAAGATAATTAGCCTTTATCGATCATGGATTTGTCTTCCAAGCATCTTTTCGAAGACCTTGTGAAGTAACGCCTGGAACTTGACGGTTCTTCCCTGCTATGTTCCTTTCCCTTCGGACTGAGAGATGCAATCCGCAACTTTAATCTGGAAATGTCATTAGTGATCTTTTCTCGGATGACTTCATATGGTGTTTGATATTCTTTTGCTGCTTCCCGGACTCTTTCCCAGTGAGGATGGGTATTAGTATAATTCCAGCTTGCCCAATCTTTTGGCCATATCTCTTTCGGGATGCACCTATTTTGCTAAAAAAGGATTCTTTGTGCCTCGCTATAGTCTTCCTCCATTGATAAAATGGACACGGAAAGTTTCCATCAGAATGATGCCTCTGCTTGCGCCTGGACTTTTCCATTAATGATCTTCACTGGCCTATGAAACATGAATATTTTTGCTACGTAGGAATCATTGAAACATTTCACCCAATATCTTCTAGCCTTGAACCATAGTAAAAATGAAAAATCCTTGGCTTGAGCTATGAATATATGGCAGAACGGATATTTTGGATTGACACCATAAGGCTTGAGAATGGATCCTCCATATTGCCGGAAAACTTGGAGCTCATAATAAGTTCTTCTTTCCATAATAATTGACGGATCAAAGGGATCCATGAGGTTGAAGAACTCCGGTGGATGATCTGTTGGCTTTAATGAACTAGTTCTCAGTGTATTTGAAAACCTAAAGATGTGGCTACTTGGCTTTGCTGGGAAAAATCTTTTTGAGAATTCTTTCGGTCGCAATAGAAAATCTGCGAGAATATTATCCTTTCCTGTCAAGTGCTTGACTTGAAACTTGTATGGAGAGAACCATTGAGCCTATCTGAGAATCTGAGGATTGGGAATAATTTTTGAATTTATCCGGATCATTTTTGGGAAAGCCTTCATATCCATTTCTATTTGAAATTCTGTATGGATAAGGAAGAAATTAAATTTCTTGATTCCATTTACTACAAGAATTTCTTTGAAGGTGGAGTAATAATGTTGCTTGACATCTTTAAACTTTCCATTGGCGTATCCGCATATTTTCTGCTGGCCATCTTTTTCTTCAAATAGAACTGCACTCTAATATTCATGGCTGGCATCAGTTTGCGGTATCTACTTTCCATTTGAAGGGATGTAGAGAGACTTAACATTTATACATATCTCCTTTATTTTTTTGACTGCTTCATCCTGTTTCTCTCCCCATGATGGTGCATTTTTCATGAGCATTTCTGTGAGCGGTGAAATGTATGTAGAGATATTTGGGATTAAAACTCTTACATAATTTATTACACCCAAGAACTGTTGGGTCTGCTTTGTTGTGAGGTTGGTATCCGGAAATTTAAGTAATTCTTGACATATATGCGGTCCTGGACTGTATTCACCTTGGGCAAAATGCATTCCGAGAAAATTAATCTCCTTTTGAGCAAGAACCATATTTTTTGCTGAGAGCATGATTCCGTACTGTGTTACTAATGTCTCGAATTGACGAAGCAAGTTGACATGTTCTTCCAATGTACCACTAAATAACAGGATGTCATCAATGTAAACTAAGGAGGTATGGAGGATGGGTTGGAAGATTTTTATCATGGCCTTTTGGAACAAGGAGGGTGCAGTTTTCAACCCGAAAGGCATGACTTTCCACTGGAAGTGATGATCGGGGATGCAAAATCCCATTTTGGGTCGTTCTTCAGGATGGATTCCCAATTGCCAAAATCTAGATTTTAAATCAAACTTGGAAAAATATTTGGCCTTGGCTAAGTGGGAGAAAAAAGTGAGATTATTTGGGATGGGGAATTTATCATCTTGGGAGGAAGTGGTTTAGTGACCGGTAATTAATAACTAACCTGAGTTTTCCTCTTGTTTGCTCAGCTCTTTAGTTGACATAAAATGCTTCGCATGCCCATTGTGAATCTGACAGCTCTATCAGATCAAATTCCAAAAGTTCTTCGCATTCTTTCTTTGCAAGCTGAAGATGATCTGGATTCATGCCTGAATGACTGGCTTTTGTCGGATTGATGTTTTCATTTTTCTTGAAAGGGAGCTTGATAAAAAACTCTTGGTTTTTCCATAATGGGCTTTTTCCTTTCTTCATGAAATCCTTGTGGGATTCAGCACATGAATGTTCAATGAGATTCTGCTCAATCTCTTTGATTTGTTCGTAGTTGGTGATTTGGAATAGCCTTAGAATCTCAGAATAAGGTCTGAACTACTTTTTAAAAGCTATCCCGTTAGCCTTGATCTGCAGTTGATCTCCAAGTTGCCTGTAAATGTCGAATCCAATAATAAGATCTTTTCTTGGCACATCAGATCCTAGCAGCTTGGTTCTGTACTTCAATGCTGGAAAAAACTCAATTGTGACCGGGTGCTTTGTAATGACAATTGTGGTTAAGATTGTATTTGATGCAGTGTTGAAATCCTTGAAATGCGGCACCCATTGATCTTTAGGGAGAAAATCAGGATTTATGAGTGAGGAAGCAGCTCCGGTGTCGATGAAAGCAATAACTCGAGCTGGTTTATCCCATTTGGATGAATAGACTTTGAGTTCTACTTGAGGAATGACTGTGAGAGCATTGATCTCTTCTCGGGCTTCGATCACTGGTTCTGAAATTTGGTACTGATCATTGCCTTGATCTTCATAGATATCGAGAGAGAATACAGTTTCTTCATTGGGTTCGTCATCCATAGAGAATATGGATTCAAGGTCCTTCTCTTTTCCAAGATGTATGCCAGTGTAATCTTCAATCTCTTCTAGGAGTTTGACAGATATTCTTGATTGGGGAAAATTTTTTGCGAAATGTCCAATCTTATGGCAAGTAAAGCATCTTTCCTTCTTGTGAAAATTTCCTGGCCTTCTGCGTCTGAAATATTTTGTGCACCTCTTGGATCTTGATTTTCCATATGAATTTCTTGGCCATTTGAACCTCCTGAATTCTTTACGTCGTCTGGACGTGTGGCAAGAACATCCTAATCCGGTGATTAGATCAGATTTGCGGCATGCTTTGTCAAGCGCTGGATTGTGCTGGATAATTTGCTTTAGGGCTGAGCGTTTCATATAAATGTCATCTAATGCGACGAAAATAGCTTGCCTGTTGTAACCAATTAGTGCGATAGTGATGGACTGGAACTTTTCTTCAATGATGGTCATGGTTCCGCTTGCCAACATCTTTGGAAGGGAAGAGACAAAGGCTTGCTTCAGATTGATGTCTCCGCCGATTTCAAAGTATATCTTGGCCATTTTTTGAAAATGTCTGTCAATGTCCTTTCTGTCGAATGACACACACTTCATCTCAAAGAGCTGTCTTCGCATTTTCTCCTGTCTTTGGCCAGTATCTCCGCAGAAAACTTCATGTAGGATCCGAATGTTGAAGGCAAAATCTTGGGAAGTAAGAAAAGTATTTTTGTCTTGAATTCCAAGTGAGTTCCACTAGGATTCCTGAGAACCATGAAGTGAGTTCTTACATGATGATATACTTTTCTTGTTCTATCAAATTTTTGGTCACCATCCAAGTATAGAAGTCTTGGATCCTCTGAGGCCTTTTTGAAACCTTGACGTCGTCTAAGGTGAAAGTATGAAAACCGGTTCCAACTGGCTTGGACGCCATGGGCTCGTATCTTCTTTCTTGGATTGGCTCATCTGTTATGGCTTCTTATTCCTCATCTATCTCAGATACTTCTGGCTCTCTTGGCTGGTTTACAAATATTGGGGGATTATCATCTTCGGAAGAGTTCGTTGTGGATTCATTTCTTAATTGAGAGCTATCTTCCATTGATTCATCTTCTGATGAATTCAGAGATTCCGACCATGGAGTATCTTCTTCTGATATGCATCTTGGCTGGGAAACATAGAGGTCTGGAGTCTTCTGGTCAGAAATCATCAGATTTTCGGGGTTAGACCCTTTTGAACTTTCTCCTTGGTCTCGCCTTTTCTTGGTTTGTTTCTGTGCTGCAAGGGCATCTTTCTTTTCCCAAACCAATTTCGCGATATCAAACTCCTGTTCTTTTATTAAGGGTTGGGTGAAAGAGATTGGATTTTGTGAGGTAGATGGATAAGTAGAAAAGGTGTAGTCCAATTTAGGTGGGGAATATGGTTGTGGAGACATAGGAAAGAACGTAGGTTTTGAAGGGACAACCGGGGTTGTTTGTGGCTTAAACTGGTCATTTCTCAAAAGTTGAATCTGTTCTTTGATGGAAATCGTCTCCTTTTGTTGTTGTTGGAAGAATTGGAAAAGTGAAGTTCCTGGCGGACAAATCTCGTATTGTAAATTTGCCAACCTTAGTTCCAATGCTTTGATTAGTCCGTCATGGCGAGACGATGTTTGCTCCATTTTTTTCTCAATTATTTCCACTTTGCTCATCATTTTGTTTTGTGTATGGGACACGTTTTTTATGTTGTTGCCAATGTTGTTCAGTACCTTATTTTGGCAGATGGAGTTTTCGGATTGTCAGTTCATTGTTGCTTCGATGTCACTTCTTGGGGTTTTTTCTCCATTAGGTAGTACCACATTTTTCTTGGGAATTTTTGGAGCATGGCTTATTCCCTCCTTTTCAAAAGGTTGTAGTGAAGGGAAGTCTTGGGTATGACTGGAGCTTGAAAGACTTAGCATGAATATCTGTGATTGTGGGGGATTTGTGATTTTCGGAATTGGTGATGTTTTAGGTTCAGTTGGCTTTTTGGGTTGTGAGGTATGGGCTGCTGGTGATTTGGGTTTGGGTGCGGTTTCACTATCCTCCCAACTTGGAGTGAATTTTTCTGGTAATTTTGGCCATTCCTGGGGTTTGTAACTGACAAGAAATTCATATTTACCTGGACGGCTTAATAAGCCAATTGAAGAGTCTTTATTTTCATATCTGGCTCAAAATTGTTTTTCCGTGGTTTTCCCCTTTTTTTTGGATTTTGGTTTGGTTTTGTTGAGGCCGAACCTTTCCTCATGTCGCTGGTGGTGTTTATCATATTCTCCATTTGGCTCTTCTAAACAGTCTTGACAGTTGCAATCAAGATCTCAAGGGCAGTGTCCAGTAAAGGGGCATTAGAACCACCAAGTACTTTTTTCATTTTTGTCAAAATTTTGACACCAGTCATGTTCTTCCGTGATGCTTTGTATATTCCAAAAGAGCACTCCATCAGGTTCAGGGTATGTATCTGTTGTATCTTTGGGTTGAATCATTTGGCAAGAAAAGGTGGTTTTATTGGATTTTTTAAGGTGGGAATGGTCAAAGCTTGTGCAAACGGTTTTGTCATTTCTTTTGGTAAAAGTTGGTTCACCAGATTGTAGGGATTCCTCCGGTTCTCTTAACTTTTCATAATTTGTGATCCAGGAATCAGGAAGAATTTTGACAAGTTCATCTCTTGAAATTTGTCTGGGTATTTGGGTGCACATGGTGTTTCCTTTGGTAGCATCAATATTTAAGAGTAAAGCATTTTCTCCTCCGGGAAGGCAAAGATCCATGGCATGATTTTGGACTCGCCACGCCATTTGGTGATGAAGAGTGGCTTGGATGGAATCTTGAGTTTGAGGGGCTCCTTGGATTTGGACTTGGATTTTTAGTGCTTCGGTTAAGTATGGATCATAAAGAGACATGTTGAAATTTGGAAAGATAGTGATGAAGACAGTCCCAGCATTCAGGGTTACTTCTGTAGTACCCAAATTTGCATGTTGGTACTACAAGTATCTTGTATCTAGAAGAGAAAGTCGAGCTATGACAGGTTGACCTTTTCTTTTGTGATATGTTAAAGCGATTGGGATAGCACCAAAATGGATATGGGTAAACCCATGATCTCTCCATTGCCTGGGAAAATCATCTGGGATTTGAAGAGTGATAAATTGTTCCTCTCAAGTGGCAAGAATAGGATGTTGGTCAAGTTTTGAGGCAGCAATATATTCCTTGACTCCTTTTGATCTGTGTTGGACTAGGGAACGAATTTGGGTCCAGGGTGCAAATGATTTTTTGGTGAAAGCTGAGTAGGGGTTTATGAGAGGTAGTTCAGTGGAAGATACATTTTGTTCATCGGGTAGGATATCTAATTCATAGAGGTAATCATATTTTTTAGATAGGGCTTTATATAGAGTAGAAGACATATTCATTTTTGCTAAGGAAGAGGATGAGGGAAATGACTCAGACATATTGAATAAACTGTTCCTCCCTCTGAAAGGATGGGCTGGCTCTGATACCACAGTACAAGGAACAAAGCACGAGACTCCGGGAAAGCAAGCTAAATCATAGATATGAAAGTTTCCCTACAAAAGGGGCTGGCTTCAACAACCCATAAGGGACGTCTTGCCAAGCTACACAAACAGTTAATTCATTTATAGTCGACAAAAGGTTTCCTACAAAAAGGGGCTGGCTTCAACAACCCATTAGGGACGGCTTGCCAAGCTACACAACTCAGAAAACTTTTGTACTATAACCAACGTTAGCTGTTCATAACTCAAAAACTTTCGAACTACAATAAGCTAACTTTCAAAGAGTATTCTTAATTTATTTTCATACATGGACCGGCCTTTCCATCCATTCGAAAGAAAGAACAAGAGGAAAATTTAGAAAGCACTCATATGTAATATATCAGAAGAGACTTACAAAGGTTACACGATGTTTACAAGATGGTTTTAAAGATGGTTCTAAGATCAAGTACAAGATGATTTCTAAGGTGATTACAAGATGATCCTACAACTACTACAAGGCCTCCTTTATATAGGACTAGGAGGTTATTACAAGACAAACTTTTTGGATAAAGTAAACCTATCTTACATGCAAACTTATCTACAAGCGGGTCCCTCTCGGCATGTGAAGGACTTTAGGCAAAACAGCTAAAAACACCTGAAAACATGTGAACGGGGTGAAATATACATACTGTAGCATGTGGAAGTAAGAGGGAGCATGTGACGCCATGTGAAAGTATTGTGTTACATGTGACGCCATGTGAAAGCATGTGGGGGCATGTGGAAGCATGTGAAAAAAAGTAGTTCAGTGGGGCCCGGATAGCATGGAAAGATGTGGAAATTTGTCTTGGCATGGGTAGGATATTTTTGAGTGTTTTTGGGTAGGTAATGGAGGATTATGGAGGGATTAGCAAGGATTAAGATAATTATCCTTTATCGATCATGGAATTGTCTTTCAGGCATCTTTTCGAAGACCTTGTGAAGTAATGCCTGGAACTTGACGGTTCTTCCCTGCTATGTTCTTTTCCCTTTGGACTGAGAGATGTAATCCGCAACTTTAATCTGGAAATGTCATTAGTGATCTTTTCTCGGATGACTTCATATGGTGTTTGATATTCTTTTGCTGCTTCCCGAACTCTTTCCCAGTGAGGATGGGCATTGTTATAATTCCAGCTTGCCCAATATTTTGGTCATATCTCTTTCGGGATGCACCTATTTTGTTGAAAAAGGATTCTTTGTGCCTCGCTATACTCTTCCTCCATTTATAAAATGGACACGGGAAATTTCCATCAGAATGATGCCTCTACTTGCGCCTGAACTTTTCCATTAATGATCTTCACTGGCCTATGAAACATGAATACTTTTTGCTGCGTAGGAATCATTGAAACATTTCACCCAATATCTTCTAGGCTTGAACCATAGTAAAAATGAAATATCCTTGGCTTGAGCTATGAATATATGGCAGAACGGATATTCTGGATTGACCCCATAAGGCTTGAGAATGGATCCTCCATATTGACGGAAAACTTGGAGCTCATAATAAGTTTTTTTTTCCATAATAATTGATGGATCAAAGGGATCCATGAGGTTGAACAACTCCGGTGGATGATCTGTTGGCTTTAATGAACTATTTTTCGGTGTATTTGAAAACATAAAGATGTGGCCACTTGGCTTTAGTTTTGCTGCGGAAAATCTTTTTGAGAATTCTTCCGGTCGTGATAGAAAATTAGCGAGAATATTATCCTTTTATTTCAGGGGCTTGACTTGAAACTTGTATGGAGAGAACAATTGAGCCCATCTGAGAATCTGAGGATTGGGGATAATTTTTGAATTTATCCGGATCATTTTTGGGAAAGCCTCCATATCTTCTATTAGAAATTCTGTATGGATAAGGAAGAAATTGAATTTCTTGATTCCATTCCTTACTGCAAGAATTTAATTGAAGGTGGAGTGATAATGTTGCTCGGCATCTTTAAACTTTCCACTAGCGTATCCGCATATTTTTCGCTGGCCATCTTTTTCTTCAAACAGAACAGCACTCCAATATTCATGGCTAGCATCAATTTGCAGTATCTTCTTTCCATCTGAAGATATGTAGAGAGATTTGACATTTTTACATATCTCCTTTATTTTTTTGACTGCTTCATCCTGTTTCTCTCCCCATGATGGTGCCTTTTTCTTGAGCATTTCTGTGAGCGGTGAAATGTATGTAGAGATATTTGGGGGTGAAATCTCTTACATAATTTATTACACCCAAGAACTATTGGATCTGCTTTGTTGTGAGGTTGATATCCGAAAATTTAAGTAATTCCTGACATATATGTGGTCCTGGACTGTATTCACCTTGGGCAAAATGCAATCCGAGAAAATCAATCTCCTTTTGAGCAAGAACCATATTTTTTGCTGAGAGCATGATTCCGTACTGTGTTACTAATGTCTCGAATTGACGAAGCAAGTTAACATGTTCTTCCAATGTACCACTAAATAACAGGATGTCATCAATGTAAACTAAGGAGGTATGGAGGATGGGTTGGAAGATTTTTATCATGGCCTTTTGGAACAAGGAGGGTGCAGTTTTCAACCAGAAGGGCATGACTTTCCACTGGAAGTGATGATCGGGGATGCAAAATCCCGTTTTGGGTCGTTCTTCAGGGTGGATTCCCAATTGCCAAAATCCAGATTTTAAATCAAACTTGAAAAAATATTTGTCCTTGGCTAAGTGGGAGAAAAGAGTGAATTTCTGGAAAGAACTCAATTATGACCGGGTGCTTTGTAATGACAGTTGTGGTTAAGATTGCATTTGATGCAATGTTGAAATCCTTGAAATGCGGCACCCATTGATCTTCAGGGAGAACATCAGGATTTATGAGTGAGGAAGCAGCTCCGGTGTCGACGAAAGCAATAACTCGAGCTGGTTTATTCCATTTGGATGAATAGACTTTGAGTTCTACTTGAGGAACGACTGTTAGAGCATTGATCTCTTCTCGGGCTTCGATCACTGGTTCTGAAATTTGGTACTGACCACTGCCTTGATCTTCATAGATATCGAGAGAGAATATAGTTTCTTCATTGGGTTCGTCATCCATAGAGAATATGGATTCAAGGTCCTCCTCTTTTCCAAGATGTATGCTAGTGTAATCTTCAATCTCTTCTAGGAGTTTGACAGATCTTCTTGATTGGGGACAATTTTTTGCGAAATGTCTAATCTTATGGCAAATAAAGCATCTGTCCTTCTTGTGAAAATTTTCTGGCCTTCTGCGTCTGAAATATTTTGTGCGCCTCTTGGATCTCGATTTTTCATCTAGAATTCTTGGCCATTTGAACCTCCTGAATTCTTTACGTCATCTAGATGTGTGGTAGGAACATCCTGATCCGGTGATTAGATCAAATTTGCGGCATGCTTTGTCAAGTGCTGGATTGTGCTGGATAATTTGCTTTAGGGCTGAGCGTTTCGTACAAATATCATCTAATGCGACAAAAATAGCTTGCCCGATGTAACCAAATTGGGATAGTTATGGACTGGAACTTTTCTTCAATGATGGTCATGGTTCGGCTTGCCAATAGCTTTGAAGGGAAGAGATAAAGGCTTGCTTCAGATTGATGTCTCTGCCGATTTCAAAGTATATCTTGGCCATTTTTTGAAAATGTCTGTCAATGTCATTTATGTCGAATGACACACACTTCTTCTCAAAGAACTGTCTTCGCATTTTCTCCTATCTTTGGCCAGTATCTCCGCAGAAAACTTCATGTAGGATCCGGATGTTGAAGGCAAAATCTTGGAAAGTAAGAAAAGTATTTTTGTCTTAAATTCCAAGTGAGTTCCACTAGGATTCCTGAGAACCATGAAGTGAGTTCTGACAGGATGATATACTTTTCTCGTTCTATCAAATTTTTGGTCACCATCCAAGTATAGAAGTCTTGGATCCTCTAAGGCCATTTTGAAACCTTGACGCCGTCTAAGGTGAAAGTATGGAAACCGGTTCCAACTAGCTTGGACGCCATGGGCTCGTATCTTCTTTCTTGGATTGGCTTATCTGTTATGCCTTCTTGTTCCTCATCAATCTCAGATACTTCTGGCTCTCTTGGCTGGTTTACAAATATTGGGGAATTATCATCTTCGGAAGAGTTCGTTGTGGATTCATTGCTTGATTGAGAGCTATCTTCCATTGATTCATCTTCTGATGAATTCAGAGATTCCGACCATGGAGTATCTTCTTCTGATATGCATCTTGGCTGGGAGACATAGAGGTCTGGAGCCTTATGGTCAGAAATCATCAGATTTTCGGGGTTAGACCCTTTTGAACTTTCTCCTTGGTCTCGCCTTTTCTTGGTTTATTTCTGTGCTGCAAGGGCATCTTTCCTTTCCCAAACCAATTTTGCGATATCAAACTCATGTTCTTCTTTTAAGGGTTGGGTGAAAGAGATTGGATTTTGTGAGGTAGATGGATAAGTAGAAAAGGTGTAGTCCAATTTAGGGGGGGAATATGGTTATGGAGACATAGGGAAGAAAGTAGGTTTTGAAGGGACAACCGGGTTTGTTTGTGGCTTAAACTGGTCATTTCTCAAAAGTTGAATCTGTTCTTTGATGGAAATCGTCTCCTTTTGTTGTTGTTGGAAGAATTGGAAAAGTGAAGTTCCTGGCGGACAAATCTCGTATTGTAAATTTGCCAACCTTAGTTCCAATGCTTTGATTAGTCCTTCATGGCAAGATGATGTTTGCTCCATCTTTTTCTCAATTGTTTCCACTTTGCTCATCATTTTGTTTTGTGTATGGGCCATGTTCCTTATGGTGTTGCCAGTGTTGTTCAGTACCTTGTTCTGGCAGATGGAATTTTCGGATTGCCAGTTCATTGTTGCTTCGATGTCACTTGTTGGGGGTTTTTCTCCAGTAGGTAGCACTACGTTTTTCTTGGGAATTTTTGGAGCATGGCTTATACCCTCCTTTTCAAAAGGTTGTAGTGAAGGAAAGTCTTGGGTATGACTGGAGCTTGAAGGACTTAGCATGAATATCTGTGGTTGTGGGGGGTTTGTGATTTTCGGAATTGGTGAAGTTTTAGGTTCAGGTGGCTTTTTGGGTTGTGATGTATAGGCTGATGGTGATTTGGGTTTGGGTGTAGTTTCACTATCCTCCCAATTTGGAGTGAATTTTTCTGGTAATTTTGGCCATTCCTGTGGTTTGTAACTGACAAAAAATTCATATTTACCTGGACGGCTTAATGAGCCAATTGAATGGTCTTTATTTTCATATCTGGCTCGAAATTATTTTTCCATGGTTTTCCCCTTTTTCTTGGATTTTGGTTTGTTTTTGTTGAGGCCGATCCTTTCCCCATGACGCTGGCGGTGTTCATCATATTCTCCATTTGGATATTCAAAATAGTCTTGACAGTTGCAATCAAGATCCCAAGGGCAGTATCCTGTAAAGGGGCATTTGAACTACCAAGTACTTTTTCCATTTTTGTCAAAATTTTGACACCAGTCATGTTTTTCCATGATGCTTTGTATATTCCAAAAGAGCTCTCTATCAGGTTCAGGGTATGTATCTGTTGTATCTTTGGGTTGAATCATTTGGCAAGAAAAGATGGTTTTATTGGGTTTTTTAAGGTGGGAATAGTCAAAGCTTATGCAAACAGTTTTGTCATTTCTTTTGATAAAAGTTGGTTCACCAGATTGTAGGGATTCCTCCGGTTCTCTTACATTTTCATAATTTGTGATTTAGGAATCAGGAAGAATTTTCACAAGTTCATCTCTTGAAATTTGTCTGGGTATTTGGGTGCACATGGTGTTTCCTTTGGTAGCATCAATATTTAAGAGTAAAGCAATTTCTCCTCCGAGAAGGCAAAGATCCATGGCATGATTTTGGACTCGCTACGCCATTTGGTGATGAAGAGTGGCTTGGATGGAATCTTTAGTTTGAGGGGCTCCTTGGATTTGGACTTGGATTTTTAATGCCTCGGTTAAGTATGGATCATAAAGAGACATGTTGAAATTTGGAAAGATTGTTATGAAGACAGTCCCAGCATTCAGGGTAACTTCTGCAGTACCCAAATTTGCATGTTGGTACTCTAAGTATCTTGTATCTAGAAGAGAAAGTCGAGTTACAACAGGTTGACCTTTTCTTCCGTGATATGTTAAAGCGATTCGGATAGCACCAAAATGAATATGGGTAAACCCATGATCTCTCCATTGCCTGGGAAAATCATCTGGGATTTGAAAAGTGATAAATTGTTCCTCTCGAGTGGCAAGAATAGGATGCTGGTCAAGTTTTGAGGCAGCAATATATTCCTTGACTCCTTTTGATCTGTGTTGGACTAGGGAACGAATTTGGGTCCAGGGTGCAAATGATTTTTTGGTGAAAGCTGAGTAGGGGTTCATGAGAGGTAGTTCAGTAGAGGATACTTTTTGTTCATCGGGTAGGATATCTACTTCATAGAGGTAATCATGTTTTTTAGATAGGGTTTTATATAGAGTAGGAGACATATTCATTTTTGCTAAGGAAGAGGATGAGAGAAATGACTCAGACATATGTAGTAAATTGTTCCTCCCTCCGAAAGGATGGCTGGCTCTGATACCACAGTACGAGGAACAAAGCAAGAGACTCCGTGAAAGCAAGCTAAATCATAGATACGAAAGTTTTCCTACAAAAGGGGCTGGCTTCAACAACCCATAAGGGACGGCTTACCAAGCTACACAAACAGTTAATTTGTTACTAAATATGTCTGAGTCATTTCCCTCATCCTCTTCCTTAGCAAAAATGAATATGTCTCCTACTCTATATAAAACCCTATCTAAAAAATATGATTACCTCTATGAAGTAGATATCCTACCCGATGAACAAAAAGTATCCTCTACTGAACTACCTCTCATAAACCCCTACTCAGTTTTGGCCAAAAAATCATTTGCACCCTGGACCCAAATCGTTCCCTTGTCCAACACAGACCAAAAGGAGTCAAGGAATATGTTGCTGCCTCAAAACTTGACCAGCATCCTATTTTTGCCACTCGAGAGAAACAATTTATCACTCTTCAAATCCCAGATGATTTTCCCAGGCAATGGAGAGATCATGGGTTTACCCATATCCATTTTGGTGCTATCCGAATCGCTTTAACATATCACTGAAGAAAAGGTCAACCTGTTATAGCTCGACTTTCTCTTCAAGATACAAGATACTTGGAGTACCAACATGCAAATTTGGGTACTGCAGAAGTTACCCTGAATGCTGGGACTATCTTCATAACAATCTTTCTAAATTTCAACATGTCCCTTCATGATCCATACTTAACCGAAGCACTAAAAATCCAAGTCTAAATCCAAGGAGCCCCTCAAACTAAAGATTCCATCCAAGCCACTCTTCATCACCAAATGGCGTGGCGAGTCCAAAATCATGCCATGGATCTTTGTCTTCCCGGAGGAGAAAATGCTTTACTCTTAAATATTGATGCTACCAAAGGAAACACCATGTGCACCCAAATACCCAGACAAATTTTAAGAGATGAACTTGTCAAAATTCTTCTTGATTCCTGGATCACAAATTATGAAAAGCTAAGAAAACCGGAGGAATCCCTACAATCTGGTGAACCAACTTTTACCAAAAGAAATGACAAAACCGTTTGCATAAACTTTGACCATTCCCACCTCAAAAAACCCAATAAAACCATCTTTTCTTGCCAAATGATTCAACCCAAAGATGCAACAGATACATACCCTGAACCTGATGGAGAGCTCTTTTGGAATATACAAAGCATCATGGAAGAACATCACTGGTGTCAAAATTTTGACAAAAATGGAAAAAGTACTTGGTGGTTCAAATACCCCTTTACGAGACACTGCCCTTGGGATCTTGATTGTGACTGTCAAGACTGTTTAGAAGATCCAAATGGAGAATATGATGAACACCACCAGCGTCATGAGGAAAGGTTCGGCCTCGACAAAAACAAACCAAAATCCAAGAAAAAGGGGAAAACCACTAAAAACAATTTCGAGCTAGATATGAAAATAAAGACACTTCAATTGGCTCATTAAGCCGTCCAGGTAAATATGAATTTCTTGTCAGTTACAAACCCCATGAATGGCCAAAATTACCAGAAAAATTCACTCCAAGTTGGGAGGATAGTGAAACTACACCCAAACCCAAATCACCATCAGCCCATACCTCACAACCCAAAAAGCCACCTGAACCTAAAACTTCACCAATTCCGAAAATCACAAACCCCCCACAACCACAGATATTCATGCTAAGTCCTTCAAGCTCCAGTCATACCCAAGACTTTCCTTCACTATAACCTTTTGAAAAGGAGGGTATAAGCCATGCTCCAAAAATTCCCAAGAAAAACGTAGTGCTACCTACTGGAGAAAAACCCCCAACAAGTGACATTGAAGCAACAATGAACTGGCAATCCAAAAATTCCATCTGCCAGAACAAGGTACTGAACAACATTGGCAACACCATACGGAACGTGGCCCATACACAAAACAAAATGATGAGCAAAGTGGAAACAATTGAGAAAAAAATGGAGCAAACATCGTCTCGCCATGACGGACTAATCAAAGCATTGGAACTAAGGTTGGCAAATTTACAATACGAGATTTGTCCGCCAGGAACGTCACTTTTCCAATTCTTCCAACAACAACAAAAGGAGACAATTTCCATCAAAGAACAAATTCAACTTTTGAGAAATGACCACTTTAAGCCACAAACAACCCCGGTTGTCCCTTCAAAACCTACTTTCTTCCCTATGTCTCCACAACCATATTCCCCACCTAAATTGTACTACACCTTTTCTACTTATCCATCTACCTCACAAAATCTGATGATTTCTGACCAGAAGGCTCCAGACCTCTATGACTCCCAGCCAAGATGCATATCAAAAGAAGATACTCCATGGTCGGAATCTATGAATTCATCAGAAGATGAATCAACGGAAGAGAGCTCTCAATCAAGCAATGAATCCACAATGAACTCTTCCGAAGATGACAATCCCCCAATATTTGTAAATCAGCCAAGGGAACCAGAAGTATCTAAAATAGATGAGGAACAAGAAGACGTGACAGATGAGCCAATCCCATAAAGAAGATACAAGCCCATGGCGTCCAAGCTAGTTGGAACCGGTTTCCATACTTTCACTTTAGACGACGTCAAGGTTTAAAAATAGCCTCATAGGATCCAAGACTTCTATACTTGGATGGTGACCAAATATTTAGCAGAACGAGAAAAGTATATCATCCTGTCAAAACTCACTTCACGGTTCTCAGGAATCCTCAGAGATTGGTGGAACTCACTTGGAATTCAAGACAAAAATACTTTTCTTACTTCCCAAGATTTTGCCTTCAACATTCGGATCCTACATGAAGTTTTCTGCGGAGATACTGGCCAAAGACAGGAGAAAATGCAAAGATAGCTCTTTGAGATGAAGTGTGTCTCATTCGACAGAAATGACATTGACAGACATTTTCAAAAAATGGCCAAGATATACTTTGAAATCGGCGGAGACATCAATCTAAAGCAAGCCTTTGTCTCTTCCCCTCCATAGTTGTTGGCAAGCCGAACCATGACCATCATTGAAGAAAGTTCCAGTCTATAACTATCCCACAAATTGGTTAAATCAAACAAGCTATTTTTGTCGCATTGGATGACATTTGCACGAAACGCTCAACCCTAAAGCAAATTATCCAGCACAATCCAGTGCTTGACAAAGCATGCCGAAAATCTGATCTAATCACCGGATCAGGATGTTCCTGCCACACGTCCAGACAGCGTAGAGAATTCAGTAGGTTCAAATGGCCAAGAATTCCAGATGGAAAATCAAGATCCAAGAGGCGCACAAAATATTTCAGACGCAGAAGGCCAGGAAATTTTCATAAGAAGGACAGATGCTTTATTTGCCATAAGATTGGACATTTCACAAAAAATTATCCCCAATCAAGAAGATTTGTCAAACTCCTAGAAGAGATTGAATATTACACTGGCATACATCTTGGAAAAGAGGAGGACCTTGAATCTATATTCTCTGTGGATGACGAACCCAATGAAGAAACTATATTCTCTCTCGATATCTATGAAGATCAAGTCAATGATCAGTACCAAATTTCAGAACCAGTGATCGAAGCCCGAGAAGAGATCAATGCTCTCACAGTCGTTCCTCAAGTAGAACTCAAACTCTATTCATCCAAATGGGATAAACTAGCTCGATTTATTGCTCTCATCGACACCGGAGCTGTATCCTCACTCATAAATCCTGTTGTTCTCCCTGAAGATCAATGGGTGCCATATTTTAAAGATTTCAACACTGCATCAAATGCAATCTTAACCACAACTATCATTACAAAGCACCCGGTCACAATTGAGTTATTTCCAGCATTGAAGTACAGAACCAAGCTGCTAGGATCTGATGTGCCTGGAAAAGATCTTATTATTGGATTCGACATTTACAGGCAACTTAGAGATCAACTCCAGATCAAGGCTAACAGGATAGCTTTTAAAAAGAAGTTCAGACCTTATTCTGAGATTCCAAGGCTATTCCAAATCACCAATGACGAACAAATCAAAGAGATTGAGCAGAATCTCACTGAACATTCATGTGCTGAATCCCACAAGGATTTCATGAAGAAAGGAAAAATCCCATTATGGAAAAACCAAGAGTTTTTTATCAAGCTCCCTTTCAAGAAAAATGAAAAAATCAATCCGACAAAAGCCAGTCACTCAGGAATGAATCCAGATCATCTTCAACTTGCAAAGAAAGAATGCGAAGAACTTTTGGAATTTGATCTGAT
>MCJB01006169.1:132652-146293 GCA_002018475.1 Nicotiana obtusifolia | reverse complement strand
TATCCGGACAACCCCCCAGTCGGCATCCGTGTATGACAAGAGAGAATTGATAGAAGATTTATACAAGTAAATACCAAAATCAATCGTACCTTGTACATACCGGAGAATACGCTTCAAAGCGTCCATGTGCTTGACTTTCGGATCATGCATGAATAAACAGACCTGTTGGACGGCATAAGAAATGTCAGGTAGAGTGAAAGTCAAGTACTGAAGAGCACCGGCCAGTTGGCGATATTTAGAAGGGTCATCATAAGCAATCCCGGAACTTGACCCGAGTTTGCCTTTTGTATCAACAGGAGTGGTACACGGTTTACAATTTGACATGCCTGCCCGTTCTAGAATTTCTTCGGCATATTTTCTCTGTGACAGAAAAAGACCATTGTTGTCCCTGGAAACTGCAACACCTAAAAATAGCTCAAAAATCCAAGATCCTTCATAGCAAATTCCGAGCTAAGATTTGACATAATTGATCGCCGAAGAGTATATGAAGAGGGAGTGAGAATAATATCATCCACATAGAACAAAATGTAAGCAATGTCAGAACCATGACAATAGATGAAAAGAGAATTGTCAGATTTGCTATGAACAAAACCAATGGATGAGACAAAATCAGCAAAACGTTGACACCAAGTCCGAGGTGCCTGCTTCAAACCATAAAGAGATTTTCAGAGCAGACAAACATGATCAGGACGTGTAGGGTCTTTAAACCCGAAAGGTTGGTACATGTAGACAATCTCATTCAAATTGCCATGCAAGAAAGCATTCTTGACATCTAACTGATGAATTGGCCAATTTTTAGACAATGCAATACTGAGAACCACCCTGATAGTCGCCGGTTTGACAACCGGACTGAAAGTTTCATCACAATCAATACCATCCCGCTGAGATTTCCCATCACCTACAAGACGGGCTTTATGCCTCTCAAAAGTACCGTCATATTTCTTTTTATGCCGAAAAATCCACAAAGAGCGAATAATATTCACATTAGAAGGACGCGGGACTAAATCCCAAGTCTTATTTTCAATAAGAGCATTATATTCATCTTGCATAGCATCTTTCCAATTTGCATCATCTAGTGCACACTTCGGGTTTCTTGGGAGAGGGGAGATAGTGTGAGTTGTAGCACTTAATGCATGGTTACGATATTTGGGATTTGGCTTAAAGATACCGTGTTGACTACGGGTAGTCATACGGTGAGGTGGTGACGAAGGAATTGGAGGAGTCGAGGTAGGTGTAGGAGACCGTAAGTGAGGAGGTCTATAGGGTCCACTAGTAGAGGATGGACTGGATGAGTTTTGTATAGGCATGGAGTTCCGTAATGGAGTTGTGGAAGAAGGAGGTGAGCCACAATCACCTTGTGGACTTGACTGATGTATGCGCACAAAAGGTGGAGTAGTGGATGGATCTCCACTAGTCGGCTGGGCCGAATTAGTAGGCAAGGAAGATGGAGAATGGAAGGAGGACTCATGTGGGGGCTGGGTCAGAGTATAAGGCTGCTTTGTTTGAGTAGAATTTGATGCATTATTATGTAAATAATGAAAATGAAAGGGGGAAACATCATAGTCCAAAAAATCATATGACGATGATAATGGAGTATGGATTTTAGAAAATGGGAAATTAGACTCATCAAACCAAACATGTCTAGCTACAATTATTTTACGAGAGGAAGGATCATAGCACTTGTATCCACGATGATTAGACGGGTAACCTAGGAATACACATGGAGTTGATCGAGATTGTAGCTTATTAATGTTTGTAGATGGAAAAAGGGGAAAACATCGACACTCAAAAACTCGGAGATGAGAATAAGTAGGAGTCTTTTGATACAAAATTTGAGTAGGAGATTTGTATCCTAATAATTTTGAAGGCACAATATTTAAGAGATAGGTGGCCATCTCTAAGGCATGGTGCCAAAAAATTGGTGGAATGGAAGCATGAGCCAAAAGAGTACGCACAATATTATTGATAGACTTTATTTTTCGCTCAGCTTTTCCGTTTTGTGGAGATGTGTTTGGACAAGAAAAACAGAAAGACATGCCATGTTGTTCACAAAATTTATGGAATGGACCATTATTAAATTCACGACCATTATCACATTGAAATGATTTAATATCACGTTCAAACTGAATTTTGACATATGTTCGAATAGATAGAAATAAAGAGTAGACTTGAGATTTACGAGAAATCGGAAAAGTCCATAGGAAATTACTATAGTTATCAAGAAAAAGAACATAGTATCGATGGCCGGCATGACTGACAACAGGAGAAGTCCATAAATCACTATGAACAATATCAAAAGGCAAAGTAGTAGTAGAAAGAGAATCATAGAAAGGTAATTTCACTAATTTTCCCAAAGGACAAGAATGACAAGCAGTTTTTCGAGCCTTATTGCATTCAATTAAATTACTACTACTACGTAAAGAAGAGAAAACGGCATCTCCCGGGTGACCCAGACGAGAGTGCCAAATACTAGGAGAAATGGCTGCAAAAATCGAAGGAAATGAAGACGAATTGGCTCGTAAAGTTGTGAGTGGATAAAGATTGCCCGAGCTCTCACACCTCATTATTTGTGTCCCCGTTTGCAAGTCCTTCACACAAAAACCAAAGGGATCAAACTCAACAGAAACTGGATTATCAGTAGTGAATTTTCGAACTGAAACAAGGTTTTTAATGATATGAGGAGCATGGAGAACATTTTTAAGAGATAATGATGGTGAAGTATGGGGTAGGGAAGTGTGACCATATCCACAAATTGGAATCATACTACCATTACCAACTACAATTGCATTGTTTTTATCTTTGCTCAAATGAAAATAAGACGAGAGATTACCATGCAAGTGGGTCATGTGTGACGTAGCTCCTGTGTCCATATAGAAATTGTCATCCGGTGGTTGCAATGTGAGAGTATGCATTGCTTGTCGATATCAGTTGGAGCATAACCCGTTCTAGGAGGTGAGGCAGTGTAATATGCTTGATGAGGACGAGCACCAAGAATGCCTTGTTGAGAAGGTTGTTGTCGTTGAGGAGGAGGACGAAACTGCCAGCCCGAGGTTGGTTAAGGGCAAGGAGGTGTGGCCCATGGTTGAGGCCCCCAGGAAGCCCAAGGTGGAAAGAATCACTGTCTATGATGAGCTGCTGCAGTAGGATGAGGCTGCTGAGCGTGAGTCTGAGATGTCTGGTTGCGACCACTAGTGTTGCTGCCTGTGTTATTTCGATTGTTATTGTTGCGGCTGCCATTGTTGCGAGTGTTGCGGTTGTATTTCCCACCTTTGTTGCGGTTGTTGCGATTGTTAGCGTCCCCATTGGAAGCAACGTTACCACCAATTTCAGCCACAAGAGCCGTGTCTGAACTAGAACGATGAGCAAGAGAACCATCATCATTGCCCTGTTCCTCAAGCTCTAACATCGATCGCCGCGTCTCGAATGAAGGGAAAGGATGAATGTGTTGCACAGAAGAACGAAATGGCTTATATTCTTCAGAGAGACCCTTGAGAAGCTGAAGAGCCATTCGATTGTCCGACACTTTGTCTCCTACGTTGCGTAAACTATCAGCCAAAACCTTAAGTCGAGTGCAGTAGGATTTGACGCCATTAAATTGTTCCAATTTTGTTTTGGTGAATTGAGCGTCCAATTGAAGAGCCCTAGCAGACTTATTGTTTTGAAAAAAATTCACCAAACGATTCCAAGCATCGACCGCCTTATCATCTGGATTGATAATGGTGTTAAGGAGGTCGTTGGATATCGTACCATAGATCCATTGACGGACTATATCATCTAGACGCTGTCACAAAGCCGGGTCAATAGCGTCTTTGGTGACTGCCGAGGAAGAAGATGAAGCTTTAGGATCAACGGGCATAATGTGATCAATTACCAAGTATGCCGGACAATGAAGTTGAAATAACATCGACCAATTATTGTATTGTGTTCCGTCGTAATCAAGAATGACCGAAACACAAGTCTTGATATTGGCGACGGTGGTTGCGGGATGAAGCTTGGTAACGTCAGCCATGGAGGAGAATAAGGGAATGTGGAAGAGATGAAGAAAATAAAGTTTGAGAGAGGAGACCTAGCTGATACCATAAAAGAAATGTTTTTCCGTGTGTTTCTCATAGAATCATCAATCATATATACAAGATTGTTGTCTTAATTTAAGCCACTAAACTAGGAGCTAGTTACCTAAAATCATGGAGAGCTAAATATATATTTTCCATGATTATCTAATATACAATAACAGAAAATATTAACATATATTCTAATATACATAAATATATGTACTCTACTATATATAGTCTAACAATGGATTCTTTCTTTCATTTTCTTCCTCTTCCTCCTCCTCGTCCCATCGCCCCTTCTCCTCAGTCTACTCAATATTCACTTGACCTTCCTCTTCCTCCTTCTCCTCCTATTGCCCCTTCTCCTCAGTCTACCCAATATTCGCATGACCAAGGGCAGAGCTTGGTTATTAATTAGGGGTTTATCTGAACCTAATAACTTTTGCTCAAGTTATATATTTGTACTAAAAAATTTTACTTAATAATATGTATCATAATTTATTTCGAACCAAGTAATTTATCATGTGTTATAATTTAAAACTCATAAACTTAAAATTCTAGCTCGATGCTATCCCATCCCACATGCATTCATCCATCATCACCTAATTTTTTTCACCTAACCAAACCCATAAAATTTCATCTTCCTCCCCTTTCAATGGATAACCTGCATCAGATGCCCCAATGTATATTACTCCACTAAAAAAGATACTAAGATATTAGAATTAAAATGCGTATTATGATTCTTTTGAAATGGTAAAATAGAAAAGGGGAATCCTCATTAAGGTGGTCAGGAAATGGACAGGATTGGTGGTCTACGCTGTAAAATTAAACGCAAACTGGTAGTTGCCTAGGCAGGATTCGACTTTGGTAAATGGCAGAATGAGAATTGAGGTGGTGTAGACGTTCTTAGGATTTTGACAGTGAGAGGACGAAGATAATGAGAGGAGATGTGAATTTGCTAAGATTTTACTTAAATTAATGAAGTGGGTCCTAATATTCTCCTTGTCAAATTTTAGAAGGTCTCACCTAAATTGTGTTGGTTGTGTGACACACACAAAAAACTTCTCACGTTTTGCAATTTGCGTTATTAACATGTACGTGCTCCCTATTTACGATAACTTTTTTTTTTCCCAATTTCTTTTTAAATTTCCGAATGAGAACAATAATAAGATTGATTTAGTTTTTGTAATTACGCATGATTTTTTTGTAAGTAAAGTCATTATTTTAAGAAGGGAAAAAATAAATAGTAGTATTAATTATCACTTTTGTGGATGAGGATGAGTTGTGCCTCATCAGTTTTGTTGAGTCTCTAGGATAGAAGAGGTCTATGATTCAATTCTACCTGATTCACAAATTTTTCACCAAAGAGGATTGCTTCAGATATTTGCCAAAAAAATGTTTAAGGCGAGGTTTCAAACCTCTAACCTTTGTAAGCAACATCAGCCACTTAACCAGCGCCAAGCTGATTCCTTGTGAAGTGGTGTCACTTCTTTTTATTTTATCTATAAGATTCAGTATAGTACTAATATATGTATTTAGTAGAATTTTCTCACGAAGCAACGTTACTTCAATCAATGTGCATCTGCCGTAGCACACTATAATATATACTTCTTAGGTGTTGGAGAAAAAAGAATATACCATTTAGGTGTACAGTTTAATCTCATCAAGGATCAGGGACGTATGCATGATTTTTAATAAGCGATGTCGACATATAAAGAAGTGAGTCAATGAATAAAATAGTATAATAATATTATATTTTATATAAAAAAAAACCACAATTCAAGTACATAATTGCTTTTTAGAGAAGGAGTCGTAGGATCAAGCCTTGCTGGCTGAGTAAGGGTGTTTACCGGACGGGCTGGTTAGGGGAAAAAACAGCTCGCCCGATTAATGGGGCGGGCTGGGTAGTGGGCTGGGGTTCCCGGTTGGTAGTGGATGGAATAGTCGGGGTTTTATTGGGCCCGTCCGGGTTCGGGCTTATTTGATTCCAATCGGGCCGAATTTATATATATAGTGTGTTATATTTCTTTGTTCAATATAATTGATACTTAAGTGCTTGCAAAATGTTAAATAATAAAATAAGCATTTTAAGACATAAAATTAAACTTTTAAACTTTAAAGTTTAAAGTGTTAAATTTGAAATTTGAAATTAAGTAGCTACATAAATTTTTTAATAAGACCAATATGTAAGGATCAAAATTCAAAGGCTTTCATCTCCTATTTTCACTGCATAATAATGCTTTAAATTAATTTGCAAGTTCTATTTTAATTTTTTAATTTTTGAACTTGCAAATTAAAAGTTTACAACAATTATAAAAAATTAGAAAGAGTATATCACATGCTTTGCATCATTTTTGTAAGTTCTTCCATGTCAGCACGAGGTTCTTGGTTTCCGCCATTGCTTGAATCGGAACCATAAATATTATATCTCCAATTTCTTGGTCCTCCAGTTCATGTACCTCTTCATGTCCTTGATTTCGTTGTTCTGATATTATCCAATCTCTGAAACGTACTAGAACTTTCAAAATGTTGCTAGCTAATGGGTGACAGGTATCTCCTAGTTGCTGTCATGCTTGACTAAATGCGCTCTCTGATGCAACTGTTGAAATCGCCACGTTTAGCCCGTCTCGAGCCATGACCAAAAGAATAAGAAACTAATTTGAGTTGCTCTTCCACCAAGCCAGCAGTAGAAATTCCTTTGTGTGGTTTTTTTTTTGCCTTTTGCAAGTAGAATTAGAGTACATCAATATTCATGTGACCAGGCTGTTGATGCTCTCCTAGTGTAGACCAAATTAAATAATTTTCAACACCATCATTATCCTCCATAGTACTGGATGCAGATGTAGAAACTGAACTTGACGGAATATTTGCATTTGCATCTACAACAGAAGAAACATCAACAACGTTAGCATAATAATTATATAAAGCTTGTAAATATTTATGTAGATCAGAAATGCAAGTGTCAATATCAGAGGTTTCAGTTGGTCCAATATCCATACAAGCATATAAAGCAGCGATTAATTGGCGATAAGTAGCTATTTTAATAGAAAGGTTTAAAATAACACCAATTAGGTAAATAGGGGGAATATGATAGAAATACTTCTTAAATTTATCTAGCGTAGATTCCACAACAGAACTATGTCCTTCTTTCTTCTTGAAATTATGAAGTAAAAGAGAAATTTCAACTATATGTACTAAATCATTTGCAATATTAGGATAATAAGCTCCAGAAAACTCAAGTGTAACTACATAAAATTTAATCTTCAAAGACGCTCCAAGTAGTAGCTGTTAACAAATGGTTATGATCGGTACAATGAGAATTAGCAACTTTAGTTATAGGCATTCTATATTTATAACAACATCTTAAGAATAAATAAGTATAATTCCACCTAATAACTATTTTTTCAGGCATGAGTCATGGTCTTAGTCCATAACGTCCACATTTATCCTTAAGTGCATTTAATCCAGCACTTCTATTATTTCCTTGAATTACACTAATAGCTTTTCTAACTAAAGTGAAATTATTTCTAAATAATTCAAGGCCACTCTTAACAATTACATTATAAATATGACATGCACACCTCGCATGAAATATTTCAGGAAGTGGTGGATGTAGATGCAATTTGAATAGTGAAATAGCAGCATTGTTGTTAGAAGCATTATCAAATGGCATATACAAAACTTTTTCTTCAAGGTTATAAAATATAACAACTTTATGGATAATATTACTTATAAATACACCAGTATGACTTTGATGTTCATCATATTTAAAAGCAATAATACATTTTTGCATACAAAAATTATCATCTATCCAATGGCATGCAACAGTCAAATAATCATTTTCATTAACAGCACCAATATCAAAAGTAAGAGATCTTTATAAGGAGACTAGCGAACAAATAATAGATATATGTTTGATATTGTCTAAAGAGCCTAAAGATATCAGCTCTTCAAATACTTCTAGGAATACCTTTAAATAAAGGGTTATAAAATCTTTGAATATAAGTAACAAGGTATGGTGAAGCAGCATAGCTAATAGGTAAACAAACTAAAATAATCATTTTAGCTAATTCTTCTCGATCTTTCAATATATCGTATTTATCCATTAAACCGCCAGTATCCGTATTAAGTTTTTGTTGGCCGGATAGTTCATCAGCACCCCATGTAATAGGGGTGGTTATCTACCATGTGACTACGAAGTTGACCCATCCCCCTTGCTTACCTCCGGTTTCATGTTTATAAACTTCCTAACAAATAGTACATCTTACATAATTTTTATCTTCTTCTAGTCTTTCAAAAAATTGCCAACACTTACTTCTTAATCTTCGTTTCTTCTTAACAGGGAGAGCAGGCCTACCTATATTACCACGACTGCTACCTCTAGTATTTTGACTAGCAGTATCAGGTGTAGGTGGTGGTGTTTCAAGATTTTTGACCGCTCTAAATATATTCATTATGTAAATTAAATTTAAAAAACTAAATTAATAATTTTAAATAATAAAATAAAAATAAATAAAGAAGAGAAAGAGATGGTACGAGAGTACCGGGGGACCGGATGCCACATTAAATTTGATATCACACTTCAATTGATATTTAATGATACCGTACTTCGCTTGATAATTGTAATTTTGTAGTGACTACCGTAAATAATTGATAAAATTTAAAATAATAATTAATTAACAACTTGAGAGCAATGAGCAGTTTAATAATCAAGAGGGAATTGAAAGAGAATTAGAGTAGAAGAAGAGAGCAAGTTGTGAGAAAAAATAAAGAAGAGGGGTGCTATCTATAGTTTTTAAAAGGCTAAATATGTAATTTATTAATTATTAGGGGGTGGAGGGCTATTTTAGTAAGGCGTAGGCCGAAATGACTAAAACTGCAAATAATGACCGTTGCCCATCGGTCATTTTTGAATTTGACCTTTGGCAACGGTCAAATTTAAAAAAAACTAACCAACGGTAACTGGGTTGGAACCCGTGAACGGATTACCGTGCTCGCCAAGTTCCAGTGCATTGCTAGTCAAAAAAAGCTTGACCCCATCTGGCATAACTCTCTACTCTAGCCAACCCGTTTTACCCCTTACCGAACCGGACTGATCCGAGTTGAACCTAGTTATTAGTGGGCAGCCCGGCCCATTTAATACCTTTATAGTTGAGTGGCTTTTATTTTAGAATAATGCTCAAAATTCGAACTCTTGACTTCCACTTAGAGAACTGCATTGCTGAACCAGTGAGCCAACGAAACTCTTTAGTCAAGCGGTCTCATTTCATCTCTATTTAGTGTTACTTTGTTTTGCATATTATTTTACATACATAGTAATTGAAAAAGAAATCATCGACGAAGCGTGTTGTCGGATGTCACCGCTTGAATCAACGTGCCTCCGCTCTTGTGAAAGGTATTTTATAAACAGATATATTGTTTTTAAATATACAATGCATATTATTTTTATTATATCAAATCACACAATTAAAAAATAATAATCTGAACATAATTAATTTAGTATTACTAATATGTCATATTCGAATAATATTTTTATGAAATATTATACAGGGTTTTATGAAATTTTCATAAAATTCATTACGAACCGCGTAAGGAATTTATACAATTCATATGTATACAGGTTTCCTTTTATTATTGCCTTTTGGCACTAACATCCACCAATTATCTTTTCCTTAGAATTTAAAAATAAAAAAGCCTTTGTACTTTGTTCTCCGCACTTTCTCATCGTCTTCGCCTGTCTTTAAGAATATTTTTTTAACGTTTCCCCTCACGTTTCTGCTTGACCAAACCAAAGCTTTAGTCAACCTTCTCTCCCATTTTGTTAAGAATAAATCAAATCAATCCCTCAACTTAAATTTCCAATCTTTGCTTAAATCTCTATCTGGGTTTCTTCTTTTTCCTGATTTTTTTCTTTTATCTACTTCAGTTTCAGTTCATCAGCTCTCCTCTTTGCTAGATCTAATAAATGGGTAATATCTGTTCAAGCAAAAGTAAACCTGAACAGTCAAATGCCAACGGCCACCACGGATCAGGAGGAGTTGGGCCCCATCGAACTGAAATTCAGTACACAAAATCTCCAGGCCCGGAATCTCAATTGCCTGTAAGGGCCCCACCAAGCCCAAAACCAGTTTCTGCACACGGTACAATTCTTGGTAAGCCATATGAAGATGTTAGGGTGCACTATACACTTGGAAAAGAATTGGGTAGGGGTCAATTTGGTGTTACATATTTGTGTACTGAAATATCAACTGGTCAACAATATGCTTGTAAATCAATATCAAAAAAGAAACTTGTTACTAAGGCTGATAAGGATGATATGAGGAGAGAGATTCAAATTATGCAACATTTGAGTGGACAGCCTAATATTGTTGAATTCAAAGGTGCTTATGAGGATAAGGGATCGGTTTATCTTGTGATGGAGTTATGTGGAGGTGGAGAGCTATTTGATAGGATTATTGCAAAGGGGCATTATAGTGAAAGAGCTGCTGCAACAATGTGTAGGGCTATTGTCAATGTTGTGCACGTTTGTAATTTTATGGGCGTGTTACATCGTGATCTCAAGCCTGAAAATTTTTTGCTTTCTGATAAGAGTGAAAATGCTGCTCTAAAGATTACTGATTTTGGGCTCTCAGTATTCATTCAAGAAGGTACATTTTGCTTTATAATTATCCTTTTTATTAGTATGTACTTTTACACAATTATTCTTCAAATCACTGACCTTTCGATGGTCTAAAGCTAGTGAATCTGTAAGGCTAAAAGCTTGATCTTTAAGTTCAGGGATAGGATTAATCATTTAGCTATAAATGTTAACTTTAGAGGTGATCGTGGTCATACGTATTACGTACAACTATATTAATCTTGTAATATATCCTCCATTCGAGTGCCATATTTGTTGTTTCTGTAAGTGAGTGGAAACATTTACACCTCTGATAGCCAGGGGAAACATTTAAGGGGATCTTCTTACTTGGGTGTGAACAATCGACAAGCATCTATTAGTGCTCCCCGTTGCTGTTTACTGTGCTTTTTCACTAGGCACTTGTTGCACTGCATGGTCGGGTGAGAATGTGCAGTAAAAACCTTAGTATTAGTAGAAAGAATTTGCTGCCGAATTTAATTATATCCAATTCAATTTGTAAAACTAAATATTGTACTCCCTATGTCCCAATTTATGTGGCACACTTTCTTCTTTGGTTAGTCACAAAATGAATGACACCTTTCCAACTTTAAATTTCACTTCTTACCCTTAATAAGATGATTTCTAGTCACAAATATTTCTATGGTTTATTTTAGACCATAAGTTTCAAAAGTCTTCTTTTATTTCTTAAACTCCGTGTCCAGTCAAACACTTTCATGTAAATTGGGACAGAGGAAGTAGTATTTAGCATGGTAAGTTGATTATTATTACTTCCCCTTAATCTTGGTTTCTGGAACGTGTCATTTTTACATCAGCATGTAGGTGTATTCCCCCTGTGGCGCTTGTTCAGCTTTTCTCTCACTCTTGCTTAGGAAGTCAGAATTTTAAAACATGGTGTAATCCAAATGTTAAATTGTCTGTAAATTTGTGAAACCGTAGTTGCATTTTATGCACTCGTACAGATTGGATGTATTAGTAACTAGTAAGCTGATTTCTGATTACTTCAGTTGTGATGAATGCCTTCCCTTTTACAAATATGTTGAAGTACCATGTCTTAACAGTTTCTTTGTGATTTTCTTATCCTCCCTGCTAATGCTAACCTTTCTTCTACCTGCGGCTTTCTTTTCCTTTTGTAAATGGATATAAAATCCCTTGCAGGTAAGTTGTACAAGGATATAGTTGGGAGTGCTTACTATGTTGCCCCTGAGGTCTTACGGAGGAGTTATGGCAAGGAAATAGACATTTGGAGTGCAGGTGTTATGCTTTATATACTACTCAGTGGTGTGCCCCCCTTTTGGGCAGGTAAGGTCATCCCCTCGCTTTCTGTTGTCTAAGATAATAACAGATGACAATTTTTGTCACTATCTAGGATTCAAGGACTTACTGTATCTTCATTTGGTATGCAGAAACCGAAAAGGGTATATTTGATGCCATACTTAAAGGACAGATTGACTTCGAAAGTGAACCTTGGCCCTCTGTATCAAGTAGTGCCAAGGACCTAGTACGGAAGATGCTGACTACAGACCCAAAGAAACGGATTACAGCTGCACAGGTTCTTGGTATGTGGCCTTTAAACTATAACTTATTTGATTTTAAGAGCGCTAACGATGTCAGTGCGGAGCCTCCATGTTATAGATTTAGCACTCCTTGACGATCTCTTTTCTGACATTACTGCACATATTTGTTTCTTTTAGGAAAAGGGAATTGCATGTACAGTAGCCTGACCTGTTGCTTTCCATGCTTTTATGTCTGTTCCATTTAAGAATGATTTGCAATATTCTAAGAGGCAGTATACATTCAATACTATATAGGCACTTGCATACTCCCTCATTTCTTGCAGTTAATGGTAGAAAACAAATTCAAGGCAACACAAACTCTTTTAAGGCAAGTCACTCCTCCAGTTAGATTATTTTGCTTTGTCTCACCTGGTGGCCTTCCCGCTTTCTTTCGCAAAACCTATACTTTGTTTAGGTGTTTACTTTTATCTTCAGTTATGTTTGGCATCTTGAACTGGATCTGTTATTAAGTAAAGCACAGCTGCGCATTCTTGTTAAGGAGTTGGACATTGCATATTTTTGATGGGGCCAAAACAAGGCCTTGCCACCAAAATTAGTTTATATGAAAATCAATCTTTTCTTGGCCAGCAGTAATTCTTGCTTACTTTTAAGATGTGCCAAATAATTTTGTTAGGGGCAGCCTTACATTCTATTAAAGAACCTCTCCCGGCTTCACAAACGCCATCATATATCTGGATTGCATGATTTATATTTGGGACTGGCGATAATACTGTCCTTGCTGCTATCTTTGGGATTCCTTTGAGATACTTTATTAGTTTAATTTTTATAATGCGGTCCGGTTAACTTGCATACCCCAGGCTTATCCTGGCAACTACTACAACCCACAAGTATAAATGTCTGGAATCTCCGTTTTTTGTCCTACTCCTCAACAACTCACCTGTGCCATTGGAGACTTCAAATAATAACCAGAGTGCTCTATTACGCCAGAGTACTCTATTATTTATATATATGAATCATTAAGTTGTTTTCAGATCCATTTTGTTACCAGTTATATTTATTAGTCATATCATTACGGCAGGAAGGATTACGTCAAAATTGAGAGACGTGATATCCGTCACAAACAGCTACAAAATTTGCTTGCAAACTAATTTTAGTCATTTGAATCTAATGCAACCTAGGAGAATTTATTTCAATGAGATAAAATAATTCATTTTGATGGCATCACATTCCCATTGAATCATTTTCCTGTTAATGAGTACTTTTTTTTAGTGATATGGTAAATCTTACCTTCCAAATTTTCTTTCTAAAGAGTCAAAAGTGATCCTGTCAAACTCCCATGGTGACACAAACTCCCAATCTCTTGGTTGGAAGGGGAGTGTTCTTGCCACTCGAGCATCCAAACCATTCCTTTCCTGTTAATGAGAGGGGTTTTTTTTTT
>MCJB01006169.1:47768-132458 GCA_002018475.1 Nicotiana obtusifolia | reverse complement strand
AGGGGGAAGGGGTGGGGGAAGCACTTGTAGTCTCCATCTGCCAAGAATTTTGAAACTTGAAAATATAGAATGGCGAGCTGTGAAAACATTATCTATTTGCAGCTCAAATTAATAGGGGTAATTTTGCTTGCAGTCTCACCTTCGAAGCTTATTTTTTATTTGACATTGGGAATTCGTTCCCCTTTTCTAAATCCTGTTTCTTAGCTTCAATCATTTCTACGAAAAGACTTCTAACTGTTTTGTGCAGAACAAATATTTCAAAGATCAGAACCCACAACAACTTAGGCATTCATGGGCAAATGTACTCCTTGAGAACATCAGAAATACATGTGTTGCCAGTATAGTTTGCTATATCTTTTTCTAACCTTACTGCTGGTGTGTCTAATTGATAGAGCATCCATGGTTGAAGGAAGGTGGTGATGCATCAGACAAACCATTAGAGGGTGCTGTCCTTTCAAGAATGAAGCAATTCAGAGCTATGAACAAGCTCAAGAAGCTCGCTTTGAAGGTAATCTTAGAATTTCTCAACTCTGCTTTGTTGGCTTTGTTTTCCTAAAGAAGACAAATGGACCACCTTTTTGCATGTACAGCTTCTTCCTCATATGATAGTCATGTACTTCACATGCAAGAAAGTTACGTTCATTTTATCTGCCTTAATCTCACTTCGTTGCCTTCCTCTCAAGCAAACTATATGTGAAGAACATGATTAGATTTTAGCATGAGCACCATATCTTTTGTGAATTTGGTAAGTCAGCTTTCTTACTCAAACTTGTGTGCATGATCATTTGTTTGAAAAGGATAAAGCTAGTCGACCTTTTTTTCATTTTTGTGTTTTTGTGAAAGGTAACAGAAAACCTAGTACACATTCTAGTCAATGTATTTGCTGTGAGTGATATCTTTTGGAATTGGTGAATTTGGTAAGTTGACATTCTTCCAAATGCTTGTATCTATTAGCTGCTTTTTCTCCATGAAGGACAACAAACTTACAGAAAGTCGACAATCATTTGTTTCAATTTAATACATGAACGTTCCACTACTATATTGAATTGAAACTGATTGTGTTTTAATATTCTGCGGGCCGTGTGTTATCCCTACTTGGGATCCTGTGGTTGCCTGAGTATTCTTCTTCCTTCTGCAAGTAATAACGCATTGCATTGTCTGTCTTTTGGATCAGGTCATTGCCGAGAATCTCTCTGCAGAAGAAATTCACGGGCTCAAAGCAATGTTCCACAATATTGACACTGATAATAGCGGCACTATCACTTATGAAGAACTGAGGAGCGGATTGGCTAAACTTGGGTCAAAGCTCACAGAGGCTGAAGTCAAGCAATTGATGGAAGCTGTAAGGCAGAACAACTCCTAAATGTTACAGTATTAACCATTTCTTTCCTTCACAATTACTGAATATATGCCCGCTACAATATCTCATGTCTTGTAAACTTCAGGCCGATGTGGATGGAAATGGCTCAATTGACTACACTGAATTCATCACCGCCACCATGCATAAGCACAGGCTAGAAAGAGACGAAAATCTATATACTGCATTTCAGTATTTTGATAAAGATGGCAGTGGGTACGTACTATGATATCTAGTGTAAAAGCATGATCAGACATTTAGAATCCCAAGATCAGTTGACTCAAGATTACTTTTTTTTTTCGTGTTAAAACTGTAGGTTCATCACAAGAGATGAACTCGAAACAGCTATGGAAGAGCATGGAATAGGCGATCCAGCCTGTATAAGGGAAATAATATCTGAAGTGGACACGGACAATGTGAGTTTTCACTGCTTTTCGCTAAATAGTTGGACTCAACCTTGCCACATATATGCTAATTCTGTCAAATTATTTTCAGGATGGAAGAATCAACTATGACGAATTCTGTGCAATGATGAGAAGTGGAGTCAAACAGCCAGGCAAACTCTTCTAGTTGCACGAGTCTCCTTCCACCAGGGAAAATTGCATGAACTACAAGAATTGCAGCCATTACTTGTTGGGATGTTTTTATCTTTTCCAGTGGAGAACGTGTACATTAGTAATTTTCTTCCATCCAAAAGAGTCTTTGCTGTCTGCTTCTATTCGTCTTCTGAGCATTCTTTTCCCCCTTGTGTAAACTGCCTTAGTTTGGAGCTTGATTTGACCACTCCTAGTGTATGAAATGATCCTTGAATTGTTGAAGATTTCCCGTCATTTTTTGTTATTGGTTTTGTTTATCCATGATAATTGATATCCATTTTTAATGCATGTCTTCTCTTGGAAGGCTTAGAAGCCGGCGCAACACTTTACTCGCTGGACTCTACAACCTCTCCTTGGGCTTGCTTTGCTCTATGCCAAAGTTTCAATTCGATCACTTGCACAGAGGAAGTTGACCTGCCTAATTGCTGGTTTGGGTGCGGACCATTGCATGCTACTCCCTTCCACTAATGGCTATCTTTCTCTAGTTTTAATAGTTAAAACTAGGTTTCTTTTGTATAATAATTATTTCTCTTTTTTTCCCTTCCCAAGAGATTGAATTAGAAGTGTGTTGAATGTGATGAAATGTTCGATGCTTAACATATGCAAGTTGACGGTTTTTTACTTTAAGATAGGTGAAAACTCCATTCCGGAATTAACTAGCAACTTTGGAAAAAATTCAATGTGCATTCACTTCGTAATTTCCGCGTGCAAAGTGACAGAAAATATGTTCTACTCTAATCATTTGGTTGTATCAATTGCCAAGTACCAACCAATTATAATTTAGTTTTATATATTTAGCTTTTTTGCTGCTTTTGGTATAAGCAATACCGACATAATTTTGTACTGAAATGTGATATAACTTTATAGCACATGCAAAGCTTGTGGCCTATTTTTATATTTCTAGTGGAAATAGCTTTTTTGCCCTCTTTAAATAGGTGTAAGGTCCGTGTACACATTATGCTCCCCAAATTTCATTTGTGAAAATTTCTTGGGTTTATTATTGAAAATTTTACCTCCTATAGCAAAGGTATACACCCTATTTATTATAAAGCAAAATTATTTTAAAATATTATTTTCTATAGCTACTTTTTATATTTTATAGCAAAATAGGTATTTATGGTATATACTACCATTGAGGCATGAAATATGCTATTTATGTTTTTCCTCTCTCTTTCTTTCAATTAACACAAGTTTCTATCTCAGATTTTTCTTCCTTCTCTCTCTTCCTTCTCTCTCCCTTTCAATTAATACACAATTCTCTCTCAAAATCCCAACAAAATTTTTCTTCTTTCGCTCTCTCTTCCTTCTCTCTCTGTTCGAGCAGAATACCTGCTTAGTTTATACGTGGGATATTGCAATGGATTTGTATCGCTTAGTTTCTACGCCGGATATTTGCAATGGATTTGTACTGCAATATTAGAAAGAAATAGACCGCGACTTTCTCTATGCCGGATATTGTAATGGATTCCTCTACACAGATACTGTAATATTTTTTAGGCGTGTACAGCTGGACTGCCTGGTTTTAGGCGTTTTTTGCTGCTATATTCGTGAATACAACTGCGCGAATACATGTGCGTACAGCTGGACTGTCCTTATTTTAGGCGCTTTTTGCTGCTGTATTCATGAATACAACCGCGTGAATACACTACCGTAACAACTGAATAGTAGCTATAGGAAGTAATTATGTATATGGTAGCTATAGGAAGTTAATAGCCACAAAGCAATAGTAGTTTCTGAAAGTTCCTCTTTATTATTCTTGTTGTTTAAGAGTTGTCATGGGCGGCTTTACAGCCATGCCCCATGACCCCTTGGACGCGCCCCGTGGCGTCCTGGCAAGCCTCCCAACCCCCAGCGCCACGGTCGGCCCCATGGTCTCGGTAGCTCTAAGTGACAAGCGCGCGGGTGCCTCTATCGCCCCACCGATAGCTATCGCCAGCGCCCAGCCACAGGCAGATGCCAACAGTGCTGCGCGCGCATACCCTGATGCTAAAGACAAAGTTGCTGCAAACGGACTTGTTTCTACCTTGTAAAAGACTAAGTCCTTTTCATTATAAATATAGAGTAGGTTTACTTTATTTTCTTTTAGTGTGCTTCTACAGCTTATTTAAGTCAAGTCATGTAACTTTGGTTTATTTTTTTAAGCATTGTTAGGGGGAATCAACAATCAAAACTTTCTAGCAACCAAACAATTCTGTGTACTGGTGTCTTTCCCCCTCGACACCGTGTTGCTTTTCTATAATAGCTTTCATTAATGCAATCAAGCTTTCTTTCATTCTCAATTCTCTTTTCTGCTCTCTCAATTGCTCATGACATTGGTTTTTCCGTATGGCACTGACAATCTAGTCTAGCGTACGGAGCGGACCTCAGTTGGCGGACAACAATCACACTGACATCGATTGCTTAGCCTTACGTCGCCCTTCCAAGGAATCTCAGGAAGGCGCCGCGTAACAGTTGATATCAGAGCTTAGGCTCGACATCAGACGAGGGAAAACATTGCAATTACCACCATTTTTTATCATGGTGAATCATGGGGATCACATCGCGACCCTTGAGGAGACTGTTGATGTATTACGATCCATCGTGGAAATGGTGTATGATCTAAAGACCAGCCTAGTGCAAAGGTTGGACGACCTGGACCGCAGGATGCTCCAGGCCGAAGTTGACATAGAAAACATTAGTCGCGACTCTGAAGGAGACCGGAAAACGGCAGCCACAGAGGCAGCGGATTTTTTGGGAAATTTGAGGGCCTCAAATAGGAGCATGCCGAGGATTTAGCCCACAAGGCACAAGAGGCAGACATGGTGACTGCCATGTAACAAACTATAGACAACTTGACAGGCCAGCTCAACTTGGTCAATGCCGCTTTACAAGGCCTGCTTGAGGAGGCGGGAACCAAATCGGGGGTGCTGTGAACTTTTCTCCCGTGGCACAAAAACTGAAAGTTCCTGAGCCAAATCCATACAGTGGAGCTCGGAATGCCAAAGAAGTGGAAAACTTTATCTTCGACATCAAACAATACTTCGATGCCGTGGGGGGCCTAGAAAAAGCTAAGAAGGTAGCAACTACTGCCATGTATCTTCAGGGTGATGCTAAACTCTGGTGGTGGGTGAAATACGAAGCCATCAGGGCCGGTGAAGATACTCCCGAGACATGGGCAGAACTGAAGGCAGCCATACACCTACAGTTCTTCTCCGAAAATGTTGAGTACAATGCAAGGAGAAAGCTACGGGAGCTCCGCCAGACCAAATCAGTGCGGGATTACGTGTGAGAATTCTCCGCACTCATGCTGAACATACGTGACATGGGGGACAAAGAACTCTTCACTTTCCTGGAAGGGTTGAAACCCTATGCCCGTATGGAGCTCCAAAGACAAAAGGTAGACACGTTACCTAAGGCGATCCAAGCAATGGAGTGCCTTGGGGACTATCAAGTGGAAACTCGGAAGGATAGGCCTCAATAGCCTGTCAGAGGAGGATACAAAGGGGGCCAGCCGAGCACTGGTGGGCTTAGCGAAAGTGGAGGAGATCCGATTGCAACCAAATATAAGGCTCCCTCCTCAGGCAGTACTAGCACTGCATCTAACAACAACGATCGGGGGAGGAAACCACCTTCAGGATGCCATTATTGTGGCATACCACATTGGAATAATGAATGCCCCCATGCACAGATGAATGCCCATCAAGCTTTTAATGATGGGACGGATGATGACGCAGATGATGCAGACCAGATCGAACCAGTAGGTGCCTTCAATGCAATTGTTGGCTCTATATCTGAGGCCTTAGCGGGAACTAGTGCTTGTATCCATAAGAAGAAGGACCCTGCCCAACCAATAAGAAAGGGAAAAAGAAGGCGGATGAGAGGACTCCTTTTAAGCAAGATAAGACCTTAATGTTCGTCGAGATGAAGGTAAATGGCAAGCCCATTCGGGCGATTATAGACACGGGTGCTACCCACAACTACTTAGCCTCGGTAAGGTGGAGCACCTTGGTCTAGTTGTAGGAAAGGTCAGAGGTCTTGTCAAGGCTACCAACTCACCTTCTCAGCCAGTGGATAGAATAGACAAAGAAGTACCAGTGAAGCTTGGTCCTTATGAAGGAAAATCCAACCTGCGGGTGGTGATCATAGACGACTTCGAGTTGATAGTAGGGTTGGAATTCCTGAGGCAAACCAACACCATGCCCCTACCGTATGCAGACACGCTATTGGTGATGTGAACAAATGGGGCTAAGCTCTGCATTATCCCATGCATGCCCATGAAGATGGCCGCTGAAAACATCTCGGCCTTGCAGTTGAAGAAGGGGGTCAAAAGACATGAACCTACGTTCTTGGCTACCCTCTGCATTGAAGATATAGAACGCTCCTCGGGTCCTCTTCATGCACCCGTAAAGGAGCTACTACTGGAATTTTAAGACGTCATGCCACAAGACATGCCAAAGTGACTCCCGCCTAGGCGCACTGTGGACCATGAGATTGAGTTGGTGCAGGGTGCGAAGAGACCTGCCCTGGCTCCGTACAAGAATGTCATAACCCAAACTCACCGAGCTTCGGAGATAGTTGACAAGAAATGCTAGACACAGGTATCATTGTGCCCTCCAAGTCCCCATACGGGTCCCCTGTGCTATTCTAAAAGAAACATGATAGAAGCCTACGACTCTGTGTGGATTATCGGGCTCTAAACAAAATCACTGTGAAGAACAAGTACCCTATTTCGCTAATGGCAGACTTGTTTGATAGGATGGGTGGTGCGACGGTGTTCACCAAAATAGACCTGAGGACAGGTTATTGGCAAGTTCGGATTGCAGAGAATGATGAACACAAGATGACCTGTGTGACAAGATATGGGTCATACGACTTCCTAGTTATGCCATTCGGCTTGACTAACGCACCAGCCACATTTTGCACCTTGATGAACCAAGTCTTCCGAGAATACATTAACGAATTTGTGGTGGTCTACTTGGATGACATTGTGGTATATAGCCAGACAATGGAGGAACACCTGGAGCACCTGGGGAAGGTCCTAGTCCGATTGCGGGAGCACGAATTATATGCGAAGCTATCTAAGTGCTCCTTTGCTAAAAAACAAATCGACTTCCTCGGGTATGTCATTGAGGAAGGGCGAATCAAGATGGTCCAACAGAAGATTTAGGCTATCACAGATTAGTCGCCGCCTAAGGATATCCACTCCCTGAGGGTGTTCCTTAGCCTATGCAACTTCTATCGACGATTTGTAAAAAATTACTCCCTCATCGCAGCACCACTGACAGAACTTCTCAAGAAGGTCACACCTTGGGATTGGGGACCCAGGCGAGCGGAGGCCTTCAACGCATTGAAAACGGCTATGTCTAGTAGCCCCGTCTTGGCCCTCCATGATTTGGCCAAGCCACTCGAGGTATAAACGGATGCCTCCGACTATGCCCTTGGTGGAGTCTTGCTACAAGAAGGGCATCCCGTAGCGTACGAGAGCCGGAAGCTAAAGGATGTAAAGTGGCTCTATGCTGCCCACGAGAAGGAATTATTGGCTGTCATTCCTCGCTTACACCTTTGGAGGCACTATCTGCTGGGAACCCCGTTTGTGGTCAAGACAGACAACGCAACTGTTAGCCATTTCATGACCCAGCCGAAGCTGAATGGTCCACAGGCCAGGTGGCAGGAACTCCTAGCAGAATTTTACTTCAACCTGGAGTACCGAAGTGGGAAGACTAATCATGTTGCTGATGCACTCAGCCGGAGAGCTGATCTAGCATCAGAGTACATACTCGCCACCCTAAGGGGGAGCGAAGTAGCCACCACCATAAAAGACCAGATACAAGGTCTACTCATCAAGGATCCTGGTGCACAGTATTTGATTGATCTGGTAGGACAGGGCGACTTTCCATTTCTACACAGAAGATGGTTTCCTGAAAGTGAAAGAGAACCGAATTTATGTTCCCAAAGGAGGAGATATGCGAAAGACACTTCTAGCGGAATGTCACGATACTTTGTGGACCGGTCACCCCGGTGAAGAACGCACCATGACGTTACTTTGCCGTGCATAATATTGGCCTCAAATGGTCGATGACGTCGCTCAATATGTGAAGACTTGTCTAGTATGTTAGAAGGACAAGTCGGACCGCTTGACACAAGCGGGACTCTTGGAACCACTAGCTGTCCCAAAAAGACCTTGGGAAAGCGTTTCCCTGAATTTCATCACCGGATTGCCCAAGGTCGGGGATCTCACAACTGTCTTTGTTGTGGTGGATCGATTTATCAATTATTCTACCTTTATAGCAGCCCCACAATATTTATCAGTAGAAGATACATCTCGACTCTTTTTCTCTCATGTCGTCAAGTATTTGGGCCTGCCCAAAGACATCGTTAGTGATCGTGACTCACGCTTCACTAGCAACTTTTGGTCTCAACTCTTTAAGTGCCTCGGGTCAAAATTAAGCCACAATTCAAGTTTCCATCCACTATTTGATGGCCATACAGAGTGTTTCAATGGCATGCTGGAGGAATATCTCCGCCACTTCGTAACCGGATCGCAGAAAAACTGGGTGAAGCTTTGGATGCTGCTCAACTGTGTTTCACTTCACAAAAGAGCTCTAGTACCAACAAGAGCGCTTTTGAAAATGTTATCGAACAACAACCACTACTCCCACACACCTTGAACGCACCAAACATGTCAAAATCTCCTCGAGTTGCTAGCTTCTCAAAAGAATGAAAGCAAAATTCAGAGATAGTGTAGAGCT
Source organism: Nicotiana obtusifolia (assembly GCA_002018475.1). Classification (NCBI taxonomy): domain Eukaryota; kingdom Viridiplantae; phylum Streptophyta; class Magnoliopsida; order Solanales; family Solanaceae; genus Nicotiana; species Nicotiana obtusifolia. Next base: position 123,777 of record MCJB01006169.1, on the reverse strand, counting down.
ATCTTGTCAAAGCCCAAAAGCGGATGAAGAGGCATGCTGATCAAAATCATCGCGTTGTTGAATATTAAGTAGGAGACAAAGTGATGGTCAAAATCCCAAAGCGGTACTTATTTTCAGGGGTCCATGACCCTCGCCTATTGCAAAAATATATTAGAACCTTGTCCATTAAAGGCACATTGGGAAAGTTGCATACCGGGTGGATACCCCAGCTTGGTAGAAAATCTATCTCGTCTTCCATGTTAGTCTCTTGAAACCTTTTTGGGAAGATATGGAGGATCCTTCACGGAGCCAACTCACAATACCTAGTATTCGAGGCCCCAATTCAACCGGGAAAAGGCGTGCTGAAGCTATTCTTGATGATCGAGTGATTCATGCCTCAAGAAAAGATTAACAAGAGTTCTTGGTGAAATGGCAGGGATGTGATGCAGAAGAGAATACTTGGGAGAGGGAAACAAACCTCAAAGCCTACAAGAGCCTAATTGATGACTATCTTGCAAGTAAGGCATCGAGGACGTCGCCAACTCAGGTGGGGGAGAATGTCATGGGCGGTTTTCCAGCCATTCCCCATGAACCCTTGGACGCGCCCTGTGGCGTCCTGGCAATCCTCCCAACGCCCAGCGCCACGGTCGGCCCCGTGGTCTGGGCAGCTCCAAGTGACAAGCGCGCGGGTGCCTCTGTCGCCCCACCGATAGCCATCGCCAGTGCCCAGCCACAGGCAAATGCCAACAGCGTCACGCGCGCAGACAACGCCGGCGCGCAGACCCTAATGCTAAAGACAAAGTTGCTGCAAATGGACTTGTTTCTACCTTGTAGAAGATAAATCCTTTTCATTGTAAATATAGAGTATGTTTACTTTATTTCTTTTAGTGTGCTTCTACAGCTTATTTAGATCAAGTCATGTAACTTTGGTTTATTTTTTTTAAAGCATTATTAGGGGGACCAAGCAATCAAAATTTTCTAACAAGCAAACAATTCTCTGTATTGGTGTCTCTCCCTCTTGACACCGTGTTGCTTTTCTGTAATAGCTTTCATTAATGCAATCAAGCTTTCTTTCATTCTCAATTCTCTTTTCTGCTCTCTCAGTTGCTCATGACATTGGTTTTTCCGTACGGCACTTACAATCTAGTCTAGCGTACGGAGGGGACCTTAGTTGGCGGACAACAACCGCACTGACATCGATTGCTTAGCCTTACATCGCTCTTTCAAAAAATCTCAGGAAGGCGCCGCGTAGCACATGCAATGTGGAATAAAAATTCAAGGATTGAATTTACCATAATTAGAATGTCATGATTAATATTGGCCTTCAACCAAAGTCATGTCCCAATGATCATTAAGAAGGTCATGGTTAAAATTAAAAACAAAAGTTCTTCAAAGTTTTAGTACATTATCGCATCATTGGGACTTGCAAGTTTTAGTATATAAAACAAAACTTGATTATTATTCATTATCAAGTTTATAATTAATTACAACACATAGTATATCGCATTTTTAGGGATCGTTTAATTGCAAGGATAATGAATAATAATCTCGTAATGAAATATAGTTTTATATTATCTCACGTTTGGTAGAATTTTTTAATCCAGTATAAGAGAACATCAAAATATTAATAATGGATTTAGTACATAAATCTGATCACAAAATAAAAACGGCGGCCAATTACCGAACTAATAACCCACATCGAATATTGAGTAGGAAGTTTTAACGATTAAAAGGTAATGATTACAACGCGGGGTGTCGGGATGAGATGTTGTGGGGTTACCTATGTTGTGGGATTAGATATCTTGCTGTCACTAGACCCAACATTCAGTTTGGTAAGTATATGCATGCTCCTTATCAAGCACACTTACATGTAATATAAATGAGAATCACTTCCGAACTCTAGGAGAATGAACCTTTTAGGATGAGATCTAAAAGCTCTCCAACGTATATGAACCTTTTAGGATGAGATCTAAAAGCTCTCCAAAAACGTATTGCGGAGCCTTCGGCCGTGGGAGGGTGGATGTAATTTAGTTCGGACAAAGTGAGAGGATATATCAATCCGGAGAACTTACTTTTAGTTTAAGTCATCCATTTTGTTCCTATCTAAAGTGATGCTAGGCGTCTTCACAGAGACGCGACATCAAAAGCTTGCGAGAAAACTTAGATATCTTACTATCACTAGACCTGACATTACCTATGTTATGGGGTTGGTAAGTCAGTATATGCATGCTCCTTGCCAAGCACACTACATGTAATATACAGGATCTTGAGGTGGATTTACCGATTGAACTAGATTTACCCGCCTTTTTCACCCTAAGCTGATTTCCCCGTGCTACCGAGTTTTGAGCAGACTACGAATCCATTCGACGATCTTTTTGATAATATATGTGAACAAATAATAGCTATAGTCCAACCATTTTCCGAATTTCAAGGGTGGAATTTGTATTTTTTGGACGAAGTTATTTCATTGTCTCTTTTTTCCCCGATGGATGAATATTATTTATCCATTGAATGCCTCCCAGGCATATACTTAATTTTAATCACCAATGGTGCTTCTTCAGCCTTTTTAACCTTTTTTCTTAATTATTGAATTGAAGTTATATAAAAAATGAACTGACAAAGCGTCTGTTCACGGAGGTTGTTGTAGTTTTCGTAGTTGCAAGAATAACAAAACCAACCCAACTGGTTGGTCAATCTCAGAGATCTTATCGGCCGGCAAATCGAATACGAACGACCACGGTCCCGGCCTTATAAGCATCGGAGGTGTACTAATCAATGAACCCACGAAACCAACTTTCTTTTATGAAAAAATAAGCGGGATGAGTCAATAGCAAATGCAGATTTAATTTAATAGCCGCGCTTACGCCTTCAACCCCGAAAAGGTCAGATTCGTGCAAAAAAGTAACATCCGAAATTTGTGAACAGACCGACTTGGAACAGAGAAATCCGAATGAATACCATGGGTGGGGGGAGGGGGGGCATAGGGCTGTGTGAACGTGGCTTTTGCTAAGAGATTTGAATTGGAAAAATGCTTCTTTTAGGGATGATTATTCTACAACGGTAATTGAAAACAGAAAGAGAGATTGGTTTGAATAGATCTATTGACCAGAAGAGTCAGTATTACTGCAGCTTTGTAATCACAGAATTGAATCGGGTCTCATCCCTTCGATTCCTCCCTGCATACTTCAATGAGAACTTTGACATTGCGCAGTGATCTAGCAAGGAGTAAGCCACTTGTTTGGCGTTTGGAATACAGAATCGCTCCAAGTCGTCACTTTACTATTGCAGTTATTTCACTACGTCATCCTCCTCCGAGACAAATTCAAGGTGCAAGAATGTATTTTGTTCAGAATGGTAAATAAAATCATCCTGTCCTTGCCTTTAATCTTTTCCTTCTTTTACTCTGTAAATGATGAATCGTCTTTTATGTATTTAATCTGTGAGTTCCTCGAACAAAAGAAGCCCAACCCCATTGTCATTTTTATTTCTGATCGGTTGACCTTAAAATTTAAAGGTAAAATTACAGACCCTTGTTTCTCCATTCTCCTTAATTTAAGCTTTTGTTATGTTAGCATTATAGCCAGTAGCCACTAACATGTAATGCATCGTAGATTTAGCGAAAAAGAATTATCAAGGATTTTAGAAGAGGATTGTAAAATCATCTCTAGATCAAGAAAACCAAATTTATTATCTGAAAACAAAGCACAACCACCACAATTCAGAAAGAAACCCATGGCAAAATCATGGGCATTAACCAAAACAACCCCTTACAAATCCAAACAACTAGTAATATTCAACAAACAACTTAAAAACCATGAATCTTGATCTGATCCTTTTTGACAACACCAGCCGTCACAAGGAAGTGAGAAACATTCTTTCTCTGATCTCCTTGAAGTTGTATCACTTTGCCAAGTTCCTTATCCTGCACAACATTACCGTTGCAACAGAACTCTTTTTTCAGATCTTTGAGGATTTTTTCGTAACTGAACTGTTTCCTCAGGCCTTGAACTGTTGTCAAGCTTTTCTTTCCATTCCTTTGTTGTATGCGAATATGAACATACTCTTTGGCTCCAGGGGCACCTGAGTCCTTAGCCTCAGCAAATGGATCAAAAGCAGATGGGATTTGGACGTCGATATCAACCATGTACTTAGCTGAAAGAGAACTTCTCACCTTCCGAAACTGATGCTTAAATTAAATTGGTCACACAAGAGCTGAAAAAGTAAAGAACACCACTTTAATTTTCAAATGATCAAATATCAATAAAACCAACTACACAACTGCTACACCGTTTCAATTTACATGAATTTAGTTGGACATGGAGTTTAAAAAAGCGAAATATTTGGAACTTTTGATCTTAGACGTGCCTCGTCTCTTTATAATTTGAAACTTATGTCCTTCAATATATCGTAATATTTGTCTATTAGACCTTCTCTATTAGGGCTTGTTTGGTAAGAGTATTAAGAAATAACTAATCTCGAAAATTAATTTTAGATGAGTTTATCCCACACTCGGTTAGGATAAATTGCGGTATAACTAATCCGAAACAACTAAATTAGTTATTGTTATTCCACCGTCTCAAAAGAATCAAAATAATACTATAACCCCGGATAACTATCCTGAAATGATTAATCCTGAAATAACTTATTTCCTATTCAAACAAAACCTTAATGTTTAAGCCGAAAATTTACATTAAGTAATTTGTTGAAATTAGAATAGATCGTTCTTCTTTAAATGAAAAGAGAGGTAGATTCATATAAATCGAAACAGATGAGATGATCAACATATCACGAATCAACTACAGAACTAATAAGCAATTTGAGATGATCAACATGTAAGAAACCAAAGTTCTAAGTAATAGCAAGGTGATTCTACCAGCTAGATGGGATTAGACAAAAAGGGAAAACTGAAGAACAAAAAGGCAAAATTTACAGAAATAAGGAAGAAAAGATTAGAAGTGTAAAAACAGAGGAAAGAACTAACCTTAAGAGGCTTGATCAAATAGATTAAACACTGGTTGATGGAGAGGAGAAGAATGCTACAACTATTTATAGACAGGAACTAGAAATTGTGGCGGTGCATGTGGGGTCATAATATTCCCAGCCACATAATGTTAATTAAGGTTTAAGTTTATTAAGTATTAATTATGGTTAATCCTGATTAGAGAGGCTAGAGATTACATCGGACAGTTGTGATTTATTGTAGACTTCGAATTTGGTCATATTTAGGAAGGGTAATTTGGAGATTAGAGTTTTGAAAAACGCGTAGATTCAACGCAGGGAGACATATGCTTGCTTTACGGATACGGCTGATGAATTGCGGGGGCCACACAAGTTGGGTCAACATGTGTGGGACCCGATTCTTATTCCCATCTACAAAGAAGAAGAATCTAGACAGATTCCAAATAAATCAGAACAACTTGGGCTCCACTTTGCGTGTTTAGCCTGCTTCACTCCTATCTGATTGCCGATTGGGCTGTAAATTTTTGTGGCCCACCATTTTCTCCTCTTCTTTTACATTGGGAAATTGACACTGCATGACAACATACAAGAAGAATTAGCAAATTATTAGCCATAAATTATTTTAGTAAAGGTAGCTTCAAAAAATTGACATTATATAGTTAAATTTAAAAAATTTACTTCCTATTTACATATCACTTTTCACTTTTTCGTAAGCGAAGTAATGTTATAGAAACTTCATCAACAATTATTCCTCGTGTTTTTTTTTTCTCTTTCTCGAGTTAGGAGTATTAATGCCTCATTTATTTGTACTTAATAGACGTCTGAATCTTAATTATTCAGATCTCAAATATTAAATGCGTTTGTTTTTAAAGTGTGAATCTTAATTATTCATATCTTAATTATTAAGTGTATTTATTTTTTAACTTCACAACCACTTAATGAGTCTGAATAGGTCTGTATGATTAAGATCTATAACAGAGACTTAATTTCATTAAGATGCTATCATCCATATTCATTATTGACTGCGTCCACCGCCAACCATTATCAACTGCCACCATGCCACCCACCACCACCATACTCAACCACCACCAGCACTATCACCGCCACCATCATCTTCAATCATAGCCGCCATTATCGACTACCACCACCCACCATCCCACCACTCCCACCACTATCATTTTCAACCACAGCCAACACTCATCCACCTCAACTACCATAACTAGCCACCCCATCATCGTCAACAATCATAGCCCCACTGCCCAATATAAATTACCACCACCCATAACCGCCTTCATCAATCACAACTACTATCACTACCTGCCACCACCATCCTCAATAGTAATAGCCACCACTACCATGTACCACTAGCTACTACCTTGAACCATCACCATCAACCAAAACTATCACCAACCGCCGCCTCTAGTGGGCATCCACAAGCACCACCATTAGCCATCACCATTAGCAACTACCATAAAATATTAGATTAATTAGTATTTAAATATTAATTTTCAAATAAAGATAAGTTTTATGCATTCATATGTTAAAAATCAAACAATCTTAATCATTTAGTATTCAGATCTTAATACACATCTTGATATTTAGATGTATATTCAGATTCAGACGTCTTAATATAAATAAGGCCTAAATGAACGGGTTCGATTACACGTAATTGAATGAGTTGAAGTGAGTTGAGTTGATAAATGCAGCAGACTATAAGTCTATAATGTGTCCAATGTTTGCTTGGACTAATGGTTAGGTCAATTTGAGAAGGGACAATTACATTCCTATACAGTATGTCAAAACTTATTACTCTCCATACTAAAAGTTTAATTTAATTACATAGGCATATACAATTTACCTATTATATGCATTTTAGGAATTTAATGAGTATCAATTAACTCCTAAAATCTCTCTAACGTACATATCCCACTCCCCCCATGTTTCTCTCTCCAAACCCGTACTCTCTCCCTCCATTAACGCTTCTTTCAACTTTTCTTCAAATTTTTTTTATAATCTCTCTCAATCTTTCTGAATTCTCTCTCTAAATCCTACGTTTCCTTCCCTTACAATGAAGAATAAAGGAGTTTTGAAGAATAGCCCTAAAAATCTAATGTTGGTGATATTCCTACTTTTGATTTGGGTGTTTTTCAAAGGAATCACCCAAAAAAAAGTAGTGAAATCGGCCCATGCAAAACCAGAGACAAAATCCAAGCTTTCTCCTCGTGAAACTAGGGCGGAAGCTCGAACAAAACTCAAGCATGACAGGGATGCTGGTGAAGCTTCGACATCTGCTAAATCAATAAAGCGGAAGGGAAAAGAAATTGCTCTTGATGATGATTTTGTCGAAGGAGAAGTTATTCCAAAACCTGCAAAAAAAAATTAAAGTTTCTCCTACTGTCAAACCTTCAAAAAAGAAGAAGGTTGAAAATCACCTAAGCTTATACCCCAACAGTCATTGGAGAAGGTAAAATTTTAGTAGTAATAATTTTTGATTTTCTTTTAAAGTTACAAAAACTGTTCACAGTCTCATGACTATGCATACATTTTATTTTTTTGTATTTGTAGACATTTTGTCTGCATTATGTATATTTGTTGTTGGTTATCAAATTTTTTACATTTTCCTCAAAATTGTAGATTTCTTGTAAATTATTCGAAAATATTTTGTTATGGGATTGACTACCTTATATAGTTGATTTTGTTGGTTATTAGTTGCTCTATTTGTAGATGTTAGCTTCATTTTCTGTAAACAAATTGTATATGTTATGTCTTGTTGTTACTTTCTAATTTCCTGCTCTAAACATAATTTGTAGCTTTAATATAGTCAGTTGTTATATATGTTTACTAATTTTCCAACTTATTTGTATGCAAGATATTTATGTCTTTCTGATTGTAGATAAATTGTAGTAGAATTATATTTATTTTGTTTTTGATATTCAAACAAGTCTTTTTTTTTAACTTACTATTCACTTGGTGCAGAGTCGAATATTTTTTGCACCACATGATGTTGATTATGGCATCACTAGGTTCCAGACATTATCCGACCTTGTTGTTCCTAGCCAAATCAATGTGTTATTGTCTGATAATGGGTTAAAGTTGTTTAAGAAGACATGTTTTGGGTATTTTCTTTCCATACCCAAAATATGTATCCAAAATTAGGCAATTCGTCTTCTCATGAAATATGAATTGAACGTATTCGGATTTGATTTTTTTACAACAGAGCCAAAGGGTGAGAGCTTGAACTTTAGGTTGAGGGTTGCCCTCATCACTGGCCTTAGATGTGTCACAGAAGTAACAGACATTGGTTACACACCTAAGTATGACAGTAAAATAATGAGGAGCTATTTTTCGAACAAGGAAAAAGTTGAGAAGTTATACTTGAAACAAAATTGTAACCAATCGTAGTTGGGTGAATGAAGAGGATGCAGTTAAGCTGCGTATTTTCTATCTGATAGAATTCTTCCTTTGTCCTTCAGAGAAAGATAATGGTTTGATAGACCATTTTAGGTTTTACTTGATAGACTCGGGGCAGTATGCGAATTTCGCATGGGGTAAGCTTATACGCAATTGCTTCAGTCCGTTAGGCACAAGCTCAACCCTTCTGTGCATTTTTATCCCATTCGAGGTTTTGCACTCGCTATGCAAATATGGTTGTATGAGTGTTTATCTACAGTCAACACTGATATAGCTACAAGGGTTGGTAATTCGATCCCCCGCATACTTAACTGGACAGCTAGTAAGGACAAGATATGAATATCTTATTTGGAAGATAGAATGATCAAACCATCATGGATCAAGGTAAATGTTTTTCACTTCCGGACAGAAAATTAAATACAAATTATCTACACATTTTATATATATTATGACTAGGTTCCTCATATTTTTTTCTCTCAGTTCATCAGTATGCTTGAAGCCTCTGAAGAGCTTTCAAGAATGAATTTGCCAAACAAAGTTGAATACATCCTTAAAGAAGCTGAAACAAAGTCCGAGCATCCGATAGATGCTCCATCTCCATCTCTATCTCCATCTGGACATAAGCAGGCAATGGGACTAGATGACAATACAGATATTGTGAAACAATTAAAAAAATTAAGAAAATATGTTGATAAGGTAACCAATTAAGATAATCCTAGCTGGTTTATTTAATTTATGGTATGCAAATTATTTCTTTAACTCTTTCTATTTTTATACGCAGGTCGGTTCAGACCTTGGAGCCTTCAAGAAAGAGGTATACCTAATTCTTGATTTTTAGTATTTTATATATATATATATATATATATATATGTGTGTGTGTGTGTGTGTGTGTGTGTGTGTGTGTGTGAGCCTCTAATTGTTAGATACATTATAATAATTTTTCGTTCTTTAGGTTTTTGAGGAACTAGGTAGCATCGCGTGCTACTCAATGATTCCATCAAGTCTGTGTTACAGGCAATTGATGCTAAGGTTTCATTTGAAATATATTCATTTGGCAGAACAATTTTTACAATGTTTATGTTTATAATGGTATTCATAAAGTGCATATCCTAACAAATTCCCAATGCAGTTTACTGGTAGTTCTACAAACAATAGAATGCGGCAATAGTGCTAAATTAGTATTGGCCGGCAACAGTAAAACAGGTTTTTTAACAATTATTATACAATTTGATGACAACTAATCTATATTATATTTATATTATATCCACAATATATCTACATATAGCCCAAAGTACCAACAACTACAAACAAATAATCTACATTATATTTTCAACTGTTCATGTCTGACATTCAAAATGAGGAGAATTTTCTTGTAGGTGTTGACTTATCTTCCCAATTTACAGGGGCATTGGGGGAAGAAACTGCAGGTATGGTTTTATCTACATATTAACTTCAATTAAACTATAATTTATCTACATATTGCACAATACATATTACATCAGAGCTACAAAAAAATATTTAAACAAATTAACTTCAATTAAGTTATAATTTATTTATCTACGGTGTAGTTTATGTTAATTTTAACTGATTTACAATTTTATTAAGTTGTACATATTTGTTGTAACAGAGAAGAAAATAATGCATGTGGACTCTCCAAAATAGAATACAAAACTTGGCATAGAAGTAGATTATTTAAACGAGGAGAAGGAGACTGTGTGCCTTTGCAATCTCCCATTCAACAAGCAAATGATCTACAAAAAAGAGACGATTGCAATGAAGATTTCACTGGTATTATATGTCACAATATAATTGTATGAAAAAAATAGCTTTTATATAAGTTTCACTTTCCAAAAGAACTAATACAACCAACATACAATGTTGTTCTTTTGTTTTAAATATTGTAGGTGAACTAGCCAACTATATCAATATAGTTGATTCGGACAATGACTCCAAATCTGGAAAAAGGACAGTAACACTTGATGATTTTGAGCTTCCAGAGAACTTCTCACAAATTGTTAAGCTCGGAGAGGTAAATGAAGATGAAATAACCCCTGTGCATCAGGGAAGAGGGTTCCTGGAAAGCATGTCAGATCCCCCTTTCTCCCTTATTTCAGTTCTGGGGGAAGCATTTCTGTTGGACCTCCTCCAATTTTCAACATCAACCATCCATTTACTGGGGTTATTGGAGATGATGTTGATCCTGATTTGTTGGAAGAATTCAATAAGTGGTTATATTTAGGTACCGACACGGTTTCAAAGAGGTTAGATTATACATTTTTTTTTTCATATTATAGAGTGCATACAATTTATGGATTGCAAACTGAAACTACATAATAATTGTGCTTGATATGTCTCTAAATAGGAGAAAGGCGCCTTATACTTTAAAAGATAACCAGCTCAACCAGTGGTTTGATCTTGGAGTGGAGAAAGTTGATAAAAAAGACTGGTTTTATACTTTGGCACATCCTGGGCAAGTACTTAACAACACGGTACACACATACCTTGGCAGAATTTAATGATTAGCTGTAGTATTCTGTTATTCTAGAAATATGTAGATTTTTTGTTTGAAAATTGTAGTTACATTGTATGAAACATTGAGAAACAATCAAATCTATTTTTTTTTTTTGCAGCACATTGATGTTATTTTATACTATTTGAGGAAGAGACGAAAGTATGGTCCTGCAAACAAAATACGGTTCACAACCACTGACTGTATGTTCAAGACTAGAATTGAACAAATTTATGAGAGGTATATTAATGCTCCTGTCAATAAGAAGCTTGATGTTGTTAAACCCCAGGACGTCGTGGCAGAATACATATTGGGGTACCGATTACTTGCAAATGTTGCATGGGACAAAGTTGATTTTGTGATTATACCAATAAATATTGTGGAGAAATTTCATTGGTTGTTGGCTGTGTTTGACATCACCGATAGGGTTTTATATGTTTATGATTCTATGGTCTGTTTATGAAATCACAAACTTGTTGAATCTGTTGTCAACAAGTTTGCTACTATGATCTACTTGTCATGCACCGATTTCTATGGAAAACGTCCAGACATCAACTACAAGAATACAAAGGCATACATTGAAAAAGGTGTACTGACCCTCTTGACATTCAGTGGTTGGTCGGTGAGATATCCCAGCAAAAAGAAGGATCACTGTATGTGCTGCTTTCCTTCTATCTATTTAATAATTTGTATTTTACAATGAATGCTAAAACTTTTCCTCCACTATTTTTTACAGTGACTATGGTCTATACGTGGCGGCATTTGCAGAATATGTCAGCATTGGAGAGCTATCGATTTCAAAGGAAGACCTTTCTGATATTGATCAACTCCGACGACGCTATGGAGCGTTCCTTTGGGATTATTCTAGGAAAAAGCAAGAGCTTGGTGCAATTAGTGAAAGTTAGGTGACTGGAAGATTAGCAAGAAGAAAAGGGGCACCAGCTGTGAATGAGAGAATACGGATTAGGAAAAAGAAGAATTAGTTGCCAAAATTTGTAGTTAAACTGTGTAAATGTAGCTGGATTATAGTAAAGTTGTAGACAAATTATTTATTAGGAAGGAGTCAACTGCAATTCATCTATACCAGATTTGTGCTACAGTTCTTTTGCCTTTTGTGTTGTTATTTTGTCCAGAATTCTAATACATAGAATATACTACATCTGCGGGTTTTTTTTTGGTTGAAAGTTGTTAGTACTTGATCTCAATTTTCGTACTATATAATTTATTTACAACATAACTATAATTATTTCCACAACTAATATACAAAAATACATAATTTATTCAATTAGCTGTGTTGTTATGAAAATCTGAAAGTAATAAATAAATCCATTATTTAAACAAAACAACTACAAACCAATTGCATTAAGAGTTGAAATCTGTTTAGCAAACATTCATTCTATGAGGCAACTTTTATTCAAATTAGCAACACATTTATACCACAACTATAATTCTCCAAAACAGAACAAATACAACTTCATGTCTTAAAGAACATATTATCATCAATAGTACTAAGTAAAAAAAAACTTTAAACTGTATCAATTTTTATTTCCTTTTTGGAGCATTCCTACAAGATCTTTTGTTATGCTCCTTTTACTCCGCAGTTGCCACATGAAACCTTGTACTTTTTTGCATTCACTTCATCATATAGTTTGTATCTTTGTTTTTGAGGTCTCCCTGGCTGCCTTTTCCCGGTGGTGGCTTTACAACTTCTTCAGCTATATGCTGTGGCATATTCCATTTGCTTTCGTCAGGAAACGGGTCTACTGGTATTTCATAAGTCTTCAGAAGGCTCTCCCTCGTATAATAAGAAGAACAATAGTTTTCACCAGACTCATTCCTATGCCTCAAAGCCGCCAAAGCATGTGCACAAGGAAGTTCATCAAGCTGGAATTGTCCACAACATCTCTTGTTTTGAAGGCAAACAATGACGTGCTTCACACCATCTATCACAGTATAGATATAATCTGTTGAAGTTGTCACCTACTATTTCATTACAAACACACAAGAAGTTGTCAGCAGCAAGTAAAATACAAAATTACTACAATTATACAACAACTTTTCTATAATTAACAACATATATTAAGTTTTATGGAATCAATGATCTGATGTTATTGGCTATAGCTTACTCTCATTTTCTGTGATAATATCCTGTTGTCCTCCAACTCTTTGTTGTATTTTTCCCAAGGTATGTGAATGTACCCTTTGCATTCAATAACATTTCATTAGTCCAACGTTCAAAAAGAGTCCTCATGTACGCTAATAGTTCTACCACGGACAACTCTCTTGCATTTTTGGTTACCGCATTCAGTGACTCTGCAATGTTTGATGTCATCGTCCACGTTCTGTTAACTATAACATGTACCCGAGACCATATGTGATAGCCAATATCGTATAGATATGCTTTAACACGTGTGTCGATCTCTTCAATCTTTGACATTCTTTCATTAAATTCATCAAACGTGTATGATCGTGCCGTGGCAAAGTACAATTCGCTTAACTTTAGATGACCCTTCTTGAACTTCGACCTTACATTTGTTCAAATATGCCACATGCAAGCATAATGTGGCATGCCAGTATAAACAATAGATGTTGCTTTCAAGATACTCTCATTTCGGTCCGAAACACACACATATTTGGTTTTTCTCCATATGCATGTTTGAATTGCTCAAAAAATACCTCCATGATGCGTCATTTTCTGAATCAACAACGGCGTATGCTAGTGGTAATATACTACCTATCATACAGGTGGCGAAAAGAAATTCAACTTCTGTAATAAAACTTAAGAATATAAAAAATATAGTCTCAAAGATAACTTTATAACAATATTTTTACAATTTATTTATATTACCTGCTGCATCCATTGTCCTAGCTGTTAGCATGATTCCCCTATATGCTGACTTCAAGAAGGTCTAATCAACTACTACAACTGGCCTACAATGCTCCCAACCCGTGATGGACATGCTAAGTGCAACAAATGCATACAAGAAACAGTCATCTTCAGTCTTCTGCAATTTCACTACCGAACCTGGATAAGTCTTCTCCAGAATATACAAATAACTCGGCAATCAGCTGTAGGAATAAGCAGGATGACCTCTCAAAAATTCCAAAGCCTTTCCTTTGCTCTCCAAGCTTTCATGTATGTTAAGTTCATGCCATGATCCGATAACATATCAGTTTGTATATCTTTTGGTGTGTATATTGTCTTAGGATCTATATATTTTGGCATCAACATGCTGCCAACTACCATGGCAGTTGGTTTGCGTTGTATGTATGTGTTGTCCGTCAAAGAGCATGTGTGCAAGCTATTGAATTTTCGAACCTTGAACAATGCTGATTCATTTATGCTGGTGGACTTGAAATGCCACGTACAATTGTCACCAACACATACGAGGCAGTAGCTACAGAATAAAAACAATTCAAAAAATATTATAAAAATTGTAGCACAAAATACGAGACTGTTTATGCACAAAAAATTATCTTAAACAATTTATATACAAAAAAAACTACATCTTATCCACAGTATGAATGCCAAATAAAATGTTCATACCTTCTTGCACTAGACCTTTTCACCCTAAATTGAAACTTATTTATGACAGAATAATGCTTCATTGCACTGACAATTGTCTGCTTGCCTTGGTAAACTTGGCCAACTTCAATTACATTTGGCGTATGTTCTGTTATGATGATATTTTCAAATTCCACAATTGCCGGAGATGTTTGCATATCAATCAACTTCATTGTTCCTGATACTTCTCCAATTGTGTTAAATTTGCTTGAAAATTGTACTATGTTAGTATTACGATAATCAGAATAACCTGCACTCAATTAAAAGAATAGCAATTCAGACCTCTGTATATTCGTGTGTTCAGTATTCGAAATAATGCTTGTAGAGACAAAATAGTTGAACTACATTTGTTATGTAGTAGAATTGTAGATAATATGTAGAAAAATTATAAATAATTGAAATTGAAAAAACATCAGCACTGGAAAAACAGAGCAAGCCTGGGATTACGCTCGCACTGGACATACTGCATTCCAAATTGAAATCACGCACTGCTATACACAGCAGATACATTCCTAAGTTTTTATTTTCCTTTTTCATCTCCATATACACTCGCACTTCCATATCGCTCCGAATTTTCATTGGAGGACACCATTCATTGACAGTGTATTTGATTTCGATGAATTTTGCGGAGGTATCGATCATTAGATGCTCTGCAATTGTAGAATTCAATTGACTATAATTTGAATCGTCACTTACTACAATTCCGTCAACATCAAAATCTTTGTATCTACCAACGTTATCCCACCACCCATTGAGCTGAAGCATAATCGCTAATTTTGACATTAAGTCGCGAAATTCAATTTGATTGTAGCTAATTATTTACAATTGAATTGTTCAAAACCATTGTTTATGGAAAACCAGAGGAAATAAGAAAAAAAAAAACCAAAGAATAGAAGGATGCAATGATAACCACCGAAAATCTGCTTAATAGAAGGAATCTACGAATATGTTGCCTTCATATTGGTGCAAGGATTGCGTCAGTAAAATCTCTAAGCGATCCCCAAAAATCTCACGCCTAAATATGGAAGACTATCGCAGAAAGGATTCTAGTTTATGGAAATGTATAGATTTTGTAGATAAACTATTTTTAGGTCGGGTAAATTCATAAACATGAAAATTTTTTATAATAAGTTTTGAAATACTGTATAGGAACGAAAAAATCCCATTTGAGAAACATCGGTCATAATTCAACTCGTCTAATTTAATTTGTTTTAATTTTTTTTAATAATTTGTTAAATTATAATATGTAACTGGTAAAAAAATTTCTTTATTTATCATGATTATTTCAACCAATTAAACTCAAAATAAATAATTTTTTAACATTTAAAACAAGTTTTCGTATGGGTCAATTTGAACTACGTATGCAGCCTAAATTGATCACAATAGCCACTTTTCAGCTCATGCAATTATAAATTAGTTACTGTCAATCGAGTTTCACCTGTGAAATTTGAATTTTATAATAATGATTATTTTTTAATTACAAGACCGCGAAATAACCAGTTGGCCTTATCTCTACAATATACACCTAGTCTGAACAAATTGGCAGAATTATACTTTCATGGCTAAATATAAAATTCAGGTCGAATGTCCGCAAATAATGAGCTCGTTCGGGAAAGAGAGTTCAGAATTACTGTTAAAATTTTAAACTTAACACTTTAAACGTGTTAAAAATTTGAACTTTATTAACTGATTCGTGTTAAACATTGAATTTCATTTGATTGGATTTGGTCGGAAATTAATGTTTTTGTTGGAATTTATTAAGAGATGTATAGTCATTCATGGTCTTAATATAAAATGGGGTGAAAGGGAAATGGAAGAAATAATTTTGGAGGGAAATGAAAATTTCAAATTCATTAAAGTTTGAAAAAAATTCATTGTCCCACATTGGATGGGAAAACTTCTTTTAGTGTGTTTATATAGTGAAACACATTATATGATTCTCAAAAGGTTGAGAAAAAGGAAGACCCCTCGTGCCGTCGTCGTCGCTTGCTCGGCTTCGGCTTTGATTGTTGGAAAACTCCATTCCCAACAGTCATCTTCCTAAACAGTGTGACTATTGGAGTTCTCCATTTTTGAACAGATTTTGCACCTGTTCAAGCACACTAACCGGGGTCTATAAATACCGTCTTCTGTGACTCATTTCGTTACAGATTTTACACAGTTTATTCACAGATAATCAGACAGAAAAAAAATCTACTTTCTCTTTATTATATTCCAATTTTCCTGCTACTACTGTTTACTGCCATACAAACAGTGAGTATTTTTTTTCTACTGTGATTTGCAAACGTTACTTTGAGTTCGTTGGAGTTCTGTGATTTGATTTGCCGCTATCACAGAAACGATTTCCGTTCTATCCTGGGAGGAAGTAACCCATAATCCTTGGTAACTGTGGGAGGGTTATAATTCCTTAAGGAAACACAAATAATTTGTGGGTTCAGAAAGTTTTCTACTTCATCTATTTTTTCTTGTTTCAGAAACTATAAAGAAGAACACTGTAATTTATTATTAACAAACTTAAGGAATTATAACCTGTGTGTTACAGTGATCTGGTTTTATTTGGTTTAAAAGATATAAAATCTTTATCAAATAAAACCTTATGGTAGTGAACGGTTCGAAGTTTTAAAAACTTCACCAGTTTGCTAATTTTAGTTTCTGTATTAAATTGTGTGTAGTAGTCAGTTTAAAGATTAAAAACTTTACCAGATTGCTAACATTGTTTTCTGTTATTTTTACAGAAATGACAAACGGAACAACTGATGCTATTTCTGCTAATGCTGGGAGGGATCAAGTTGGATCTGCCCAAGTTGCTGGATTAAATGTTGCTCCTGCTCCAACAATTGCAAAGGCTGAAAAATCCGGTAAATTCACCGGGATGGATTTCAAGCGTTGGCAGCAGAAGATGTTCTTCTATCTAACAACCCTCAGTCTACAAAGGTTCATCAATGAAGACGAACCAGTTCTGGCTGAAGGCACTCCTGACAATGAGAAGTTTTTGGTAACAGAGGCATGGAAGCATTCTGACTTTTTGTGTAGAAAATATATTCTAAATGGCTTAGAAGATAGTCTCTATAGTGTCTTTAGTGTTTACAAGACTTCGAAAGAACTATGGTATGCTCTTGAGAAGAAATATAAATCTGAAGATGCTGGGTTCAAGAAGTTTGTTACTGCCAAGTTTCTAGATTTTAAAATGGCGAACAATAAGTCTGTAATTTCTCAAGTGCAGGAACTGCAAGTGTTGGTTCACGACATGCTTACAGAAGGCTTGTTGATTAATGAAGCTTTCCAAGTGGCGGTATTTATCGAGAAATTGCCACCATTATGGAAAGACTTCAAAAATCAACTTAAGCACAAGCGCAAAGAAATGACACTCGAAGATCTCGTGGTGCGCATAAGGATAGAGGAGGATAACAAAGTGGCAGAAAGAAAGTCACGTGCAAATTCTTCCATGGTTGGAGCTAACATTGTTAAAGAGGCACCAACTAATAGCAAGAAGAGGAAGAAACCGTCTGGGCCAAAGCAGAATCCGCCTAAGAAGAAATTCAAAGGCAACTGCCACAACTGTGGGAAATACAGACATAGAATTGCTGATTGTTATGCCCAGAAGAAGGACAAGAAGGGCAAGAAATCCCAACAAGCAAATATTGTTGAAAAGAGCAATGATGTTGATAACTTGTGTGCTATGCTCTCTGAATGTCACTTGGTAGGTAACTCTAAGGAATGGTGGATTGATTCAGGAGCAACACGACATGTTTGTGCTGACAAAGGATTATTCTCTTCATATGATTCGGCAGGTCCAGATGAAACCATCTTCATGGGAAATTCCATGACTGCGAGGATTGAAGGCTATGGGAAAGTTTGCTTGAAGATGACATCTGGCAAAGTTGTAACTTTGAATAATGTATTACATGTTCCGGATATTAGAAAGAATTTAGTTAGTGTTGCACTTCTCGTTAAAAACGGGTTTAAGTGCGTGTTTGTATCTGATAAGATTGTACTTACTAAAAATGAGGTGTATGTAGGAAAGGGCTACCTAAATGAGGGCCTTTTCAAACTCAATGTAATAGCTATCAATATTAATAAAGTTGGTTCTTCTGCTTACTTGCTTGAGTCTAACTCTTTATGGCATTCCCGTTTAGGTCATGTTAACTTCAAAACATTGCGAAAAATGATCAATTTGGAAATATTGCCAAAGTTTAATTCTGAAAATACAAAGTGTCAAATATGTGTGGAGTCTAAATATGCGAAACATCCTTTTAAATCAGTTGAAAGAAATTCAAATCCTTTAGACTTAATTCACACAGACATTTGTGACATGAAGTCAATACCATCTCGCGGTGGAAAAAAGTATTTCATAACTTTTATTGATGATAGTACAAGATATTGCTATGTATACTTGTTAAAAAGTAAAGATGAGGCAATTGATGCATTTAAGCAATATAAAAATGAAGTTGAAACATAATTAAATAACAAGATAAAAATGATAAGAAATGATAGCGGAGGTGAGTATGAGTCACCATTCGAAGAAATATGTTTGGAATATGGAATCATTCACCAAACAACTGCCCCCTACTCACCTCAATCAAACGGGATTGCTGAAAGGAAAAATAGAACTCTTAAGGAAATGATGAATGCTTTATTAATAACGTCTGGGTTACCACAAAATTTGTGGGGGGAAGCTATTCTAACGGCGAATAGAATTCTTAATCGAATTTCCCATAGCAAAACACAATCCATACCATATGAAAAATGGAAAGGAAGAAGTCCTAACTTGAAATATTTCAAAGTGTGGGGGTGTTTGACAAAGGTTCAAGTACCTAAACCCAAAAGAGTTAACATAGGACCTAAAACTGTGGATTGTGTGTTTATAGGATATGTAACAAATAGTAACGCATATCGGTTTTTGGTTCACAAGTCAGAAAACCCAGAAATTCAAGTAGGTACAGTTATGGAATCAAATAATGCTGAATTTTTTGAGCATATATTTCCATAAAAAAATGAAGGTGAGACATCTATTCCAAGGAAGAAACGTCCACGTGAAGAAATAAATGATAAGGTACATAATGAGGAGAATCCTAGACGTAGCAAACGTCAAAGGAAATCTACATCATTTGGCTCAGATTTTTTAACCTTTTTAATAGAAAATGAGCCTCAAACATATAAAGAGGCTATGTCTTCTTCTGAAGCACCATACTGGAAAGAAGCTGTCAATAGTGAGGTTCAATCCATTTTGGACAACCATACATGGAGTTAGTTGATCTACCTCCCGGAAATAAACCTTTAGGTTATAAATAGATTTTCAAAAGGAAAATGAAAGCAGACGGAACTATTGACAAGTATAAGGCAAGACTTGTAGTCAAAGGCTTCAAACAGAAGGAAGGCCTTGACTATTTTGATACATACTCTCCAGTAACAAGAATTACATCTATTCGGATGTTAATTGCTTTAACCGCAGCATATGGTATTGTAATACATTAAATGGATGTGAAAACAGCTTTCTTAAATGGAGATTTAGAAGAAGAAATCTATATGGAACAACCTGAAGGGTTTGTGGTTCCAGGAAAGGAAAAGAAAGTATGTAAACTTGTTAAGTCTCTTTATGGATTGAAACAAGCGCCTAAACAATGGCATGCAAAGTTTGATGACACAATGTTGTCAAATGGCTTTAAGATCAATGAGTGTGATAAATGTGTTTACATTAAATATTCTCCAAATCATATAGTCATTGTTTGTCTATATGTAGACGATATGTTGATAATGAGTAATGATATTGCTAACATTAATATCACAAAGCATATGTTAAGCAGGAAGTTTGATATGAAAGATTTAGGAGTTGCTGATGTAATCTTGGGGATTAAGATCCATAGAACTCCACAAGGTCTATCACTATCACAATTTCATTATATCAAAACAGTCCTTGAAAGACTTAAATATTTAAACTTTAGGGTTTCAAAAACTCCTATTGATATGAATCTTTCACTAAAGAAGAACAAAGGAGAAAGCAAGTCTCAATTGGATTATGCTCGGGTTTTGGGATGTTTAATGTACATCATGAACTGCACTTGACCTGATATAGCATGTGCTATTAGTAAGTTGAGTCGGTACACGCATAACCCAGATCAAACTCATTGGATGGCAATGAAACGGGTCTTGGGATATTTAGAATATACTCAAGATTATGCCTTGCAATATAGCAAATACCCAGTGGTAATTGAAGGATATTGCGATGCAAATTGGATCTCCGGTTCACATGACTCAAAATCTACAAGTGGATATATATTCACTCTTGGAGGAGGAGCTGTGTCTTGGAAATCATCCAAACAAACTTGTATAGCTCGCTCAACGATGGAGGCAGAATTCATAGCTTTAGACAAAGCTGGTGAAGAAGCTGAATGACTTCGGAATTTCTTGGAAGA
The DNA here is from genome assembly GCA_002018475.1 of Nicotiana obtusifolia. Lineage (NCBI taxonomy): Eukaryota > Viridiplantae > Streptophyta > Magnoliopsida > Solanales > Solanaceae > Nicotiana > Nicotiana obtusifolia. Next base: position 102,941 of record MCJB01006169.1, on the reverse strand, counting down.
TATTCCATTATGGCCCAAACCACTGACACCTATCTGCATTCACTGCGATAGTCAATCAGCCATAGGAAGGGCAAAGAATGTTATGTATAACGGTAAGAGTCGTCATATAAGACGAAGACATAAAACCGTTAGGCAATTGCTCTCTAGAGGAATCATTTCAATTGACTTCATAAAGTCAAAGGAAAATGTGTCGGATCCACTTACAAAAGGCCTACCTAGAGAGGCAGTTGAATTTATAACAAAGGAAATGGGTCTAGGGCCTATGGAAAGTCAATCATTACGGTAACTCTACCTAGAAGATTGGAGATCCCAAGATCTAGGTTCATGGAGATCAAACAAAGTAATGAACGACAGTTGAACATTGTCAAAACAAAAAAAAATTTGTGATCCATTCTCATGATAAGACAATGTTAGGGAACAAGGATAAAGCATTAAAGCTTTTTAATGATTATCTAATTCTGATACATGTGCTGTCAGAAAATGTAATCAACGGGGTTACATGTTTAGAAATCACCTATGTAAGTGTGAAGTGTAAGCCGCTTCAAGGAGAAGTTAACAAGGCCAAATTCTCTATACACTTATTAAACCAGGAGGTGTTCATGGCTGAAACGAACACAACATTGAGAACCAAAGACGTTTAAGGGTTAGTTGTGTGGCTTATGTTGTCTAGGTATACACTAAAGCTCGACGGTTCAAAGATATCAAATCTACCGATTGACCAAGTATATCCGATATAAGTTCACTATGGAAAGTTCAAAGGGAAACCTACTTATCCAAATGCAGCTAAACCTTTATTGCAAATCACACAATTTATACGTACCTTCTTCTTTAGACCATTCCCCATTCATGTGGGGGATTGTTGGAATTTATTAAGAGATGTATAGTCATTCATGGTCTTAATATAAAATGGAGTGAAAGGGAAATGGAAGAAATAATTTTGGAGGGAAATGAAAATTTCAAATTCATTAAAGTTTGAAAAAAATTCATTGTCCCACATTGGATGGGGAAACTTCTTTTAGTGTGTTTATATAGTGAAACACATTATATGATTCTCAAAAGGTTGAGAAAAAGGAAGACCCCTCGCGCCGTCGTCGTCGCTCGCTCGGCTCGGCTTCGGATTCGGATTTGGTCAAATGATCGATAAGATTAATTTTTTGACCAAAGTTTAATTAACTTTTTAATTAATTAATGAATCCGAATTAAATTTGTAAAGTTTAATTAATTTTTTAATTAATTAATGAATCCGAATTAAATTTGTATTTCCGTTTTTTCCCAATGGTCACCTTCCCAACAGTCATCTTCCTTCCTAAACAATATGACTGTTGGAAAACTCCATTCCCAACAGTCATCTTCCTAAACAGTGTGACTATTGGAGTTCTCCATTGTTGAACAGATTTTGCACCTGTTCAAGCACACTAACTGGGATCTATAAATACCGTCTTCTGTGACTCATTTCGTTACAGATTTTACACAGTTTATTCACAGATAATCAGACAAAAAAAAATCTACTTTCTCTTTATTATATTCCAATTTTCCCGCTACTACTGTTTACCGCCATACAAACAGTGAGTATTTTTTTTCTACTGTGATTTGCAAACGTTACTTTGAGTTCGTTGGAGTTCTGTGATTTGTTTTGCCGCTATCACAGAAACGATTTCCGTTCTATCCTGGGAGGAAGTAACCCATAATCCTTGGCAACTGTGGGAGGGTTATAATTCCTTAAGGAAACACAAGTAATTTGTGGGTTCAGAAAGTTTTCTACTTCATCTATTTTTTCTTGTTTCAGAAACTATAAAGAAGAACACTGTAATTTATTATTAACAGTTTTGGCCAAGTCTACGTAAAATATGAAGTATCAACTCTAATTATGCGTCGATAAGTCGATCACACACTACACTATTAAACCTAAAAACTTTTTATCAATCGAGATCGACCCTTTTCTTAGTTATATAAGATAAAGTTTGACTGCATTAGTGAGTGGTTATATAGACCTTTTCTATTTGGATTGCCCATGTACAACTAATGATAGTATAAGTCGATATTAGATTAATACTAAATATAACAGTTTGTTACTATGATGAAATAAATGAATTAAAGGTACGTACCCTCTTACTACACAAGTAATACATATCTTTTTATTATCCTAAATTTAATCTTCTTAAATGATGATAATTTAAGATATAGGATGAAATTTTGTATTGCAATTTTATCGAGTTTCCGTCGTTAGTAAAGCTATAACTGAATAATTGGTGTTCAGTGTTTGGTTTATATAACTAACGAAAAGCATAGAAAAGCATGTGCAACAGAATATCGCCGATGAATATATTGTCAAATTCACAACTTTAAACTATTCTAAAAGGCCTGTCCACTGAAAAATGAGAAATATATTCTGCAACTTATTTTATCTTGGGTACCAATTTGATCAAGGCACACAATTAGAAATCATTTAATTCATATGTGAGAATCTAAGTAGGTCGATTGTACTCTATATTAGTAGCTGATAAGTCAATATCATAGAGTTATTAATTAGAAGTTGTGTAGATATATAAATTCGTCTACTAATAAAAAGGTTGTTAGGATTAAACAAATTAAACGAACCTATATGCCACGTAAAGAGGAAATTTAATGATCACAACAACATATTCAGTATATTCTTACAAATGAAATTTGGGAAGGATCATAGACCTTATTTCTATCTTTTGCAGGTAGAGAAGTTGTTTTCAATAGATCATGATAAGCATAATTATAGCAATAAAAAAAAAAATAATAGTGAAAAAGTCATAGAAAAGTAATAATAACAACAACGAGATATTAACAAAATCAAAGCAGGAACAATATTAGGTAGGAATAAAAATCTAAGAATAAAACGAAACAAAAATAATATTAGAACTAGTGATATGAAAGAGAAAAGAGGGAATTTAATAATGGAATTAAAAATAAAATCTAAGTTATCTTCCACATTGAAAGTAATCAACATTCATTACAGCGAAAGTAGTTTGTCATTTTATGTATGTGCATATATACAACAATACACGATACGACTCACTATAGGTAATATTCAAAACATTTGTAATCAAAGGATGAAAGATAGTAATAGGATCAATAGTACATAGCATTGTTCATCAACTATCTAAAACTTCACATGAAACTATATATATATCAAATAAATTCAGATAGAAAAAGCTTCGTACATATCGAATTAACCGTTTATCATAGGTTGAAGACAATTGAATGTCCATTGGATTAGCACGTATTATGCATTAGACTGGTGGCAGTGATACGCTGCACCTGCTGAGTGCTGACTTAAGATTTTGACATAACTCTGCCTCCAATTTATGTCAAGATATATAAAAAGAATTAACCAGTAACCTCATATAAAATAAAACAAATTAAAGCCCACCAGAAGTACTTCTTTCATCTTTACGCTGCTTCTCTTCTTTTCAGTTTGGGCGAACTCATTTTATTTTTAATTCATTTAAAAAAGAATAATTTTCTTTTAAATTTGAATATAATTTAACTTAAGCTTTCAATTCAATCCTCAATGAGAATTTTTTATAGCTACAAAAACACTCTGGCATGTTTAGATCATAACTGTCAAAAGAATTATGGCCATGCACATACTATGACTTGTTTAGGATTAAAATTTTAAAAGTCTTTATTTCTTTCTTAAGCTCTATGCCTATCAAATAGGTTAACATAAATTGAAACAAAGAGAGTATAATAGCACCACTAAGCAATTCGTTAAAATGAGGACCGTCGCCTTGGTATTCAGTTACTCATGAAGTGTGGTAAAAGTTAGTAACAAGGCAACATAATCTTTTTCTATGTTTGTTTCACTGTAATTTTTTTTTATTATTCAGTAATTTCTTTTTGATTACAATCCTTATTCTTCTATGTATATCTTTGATTGCGATTCTTTAGGATCCTTCTTTCCTTTTGTACCTAAGCAATCTTGCTCCTCCATCTTGTATTTAAAGAATCTCATTATAATAGATAAAGGCAGTTCTCTGCAAACTCATTCTTGAACCTCTTTATGGTATCAGGGCCTCTACACTCTAACTAGTTTTTTCCCTCGATTCTTTCCTTTGCTGGTGTTGTTCAACTTCCCTTCACTACCATGACTACTCAATTGTGCCAGCTTCATCTACTGATTCCAGTTCATCTAATCTTCCTTCAAGTTCAGTAACCACCCCAATAACCACTCCAATCGCTCAGGCTAGCCAGTTTGTCACAATCAACCCAACCACTCGACTTCCAATCAAGTTGAGTGATAGCAGCAATTTCCTAACATGGAAAGCACAAGGCGAGATGCTCTTTCTTGGATATGATCTTGTTCCATACATTGATGGAACACTTCCTTGTTGCCACGACGCCCAATGCCTATGTTGCTTGGACAAAACTCACTCAAAAGTACGCAAACAAGAGTCTATGGTCTCCAAGGCTCTCTCAATCGCCTTGTTAAAGGGGTACCAAGCCTGTCGCTCAGTATCTCAATGAGATACGTGCCCTTGCTGATGAAATTGCCATTGCTGGATCCCCTATTGATAGTGCTGCCTTTGTGATCAAGGTTCTTAGTGGCCTTGGTCCTGAATACAATAAGATGAGTGCTGCTATTCGTGCCAGAGACACACCCATCATTCTTGAAGAGCTTTTTGACAAGCGAAGCAGTTATGTGAAAAATTTGGACATATTACCAACGTTTGCCCTCACGCTCCCATATGCAAATGAGACCCAAGCCAACTTTTTAGTTAAGAAATCAACAGGAAATTCTAGTTGGGTCATGGATGTTGGGGTTTCACACCACATTACTTCTGACACACACGACCTCTAGGCTTATCTGGACTGTACTGGTACCGACAATGTAATCGTTCGTGAAGGTAATAGCATTAAAATTACCCATACAGGACATACTACTCTTCCCTCTACTTCTCGATCTCTTCAATTTGAAAAATATTTTATGTGCCCCTTCCATTCATCACAATTTAATATCTGTTCCTCAAATTTGCGAGCAAAATAAAACATATGTTGAGTTCTTTCCTACTTTCTTTATTCTGAAGGATTTGACCACAGGAGCACCTTTGGCTCAAGGCCCGAATAGAGCTCGGACTTACGAATGGACTGGATCCTCGCCACCACAGCAGCCTATCTTGCTTCTTCTGCCAACAATGCCCCGGTTACCCTTTGACATTATCGTCTTGGTCAACCCTATTTAAAAGTTCTAAAGTCAATTATCTCCTTTTTCAGTTCCTATCAAGATCATTGTAATTCTTGTCTTTGCAATAAAAGTCATCATTTATCATTTAAACAATCGACTTTGAAAAGTTCAAGACCACTAGAACTAATATTTACTGATGTATGAGGACCTTTTCCAGTCTTGTCCTCTTTTGGATTTCGCTTCTATGTTATTTTTGTGGATCATTTCATCAAATACATATGGGTTTTTCCTTTAAAAAGGAAATTTGATGTTGTTTTAACTTTTATCAACTTCAGATTGCTTGTTGAAAAATATTTTAGTGTTCCAATTCTTACTTTTTATTCTGATGGTGGTGGAGAATATGAAGGTCTCACAAAAACACTTTAGGATTTGGGAAATCAACACCTTTTCTCACCTCCTTACACACCTCATAGAGTTAATAGTGCTGAATGACGCCATCAACATATTATGGAAACACTTTTGACTCTTTTACATCAAACGTCCATACCACTTACATACTGGCCTTACGCATGCTCAACATCTGTCTATCTTATAAACAGAATGACCACGACGATACTACAAGGCAAATCTCCATATGAATCTTTGTTTCATACCCCTCCAAATTATAAATTACTTCGCACATTTGGTTGTTTGTGCTGTCCTTGGCTACGTCCTTATACTAACCATAAACTTAATCCAAAATCCAAATCATGTGTCTTTTTTGACTATTCCACCAGATACTATTGCTACCAATGTTTTGATCCTTCTACCTCTAAGCTTTTCCTTTTTTGCCATGGTGTTTTCTTAGAAAATAACTTCCTTTTTGCCACCATGTTCTCTTCTTTACCAAGGCTAACTGAATCTAATCTCCACATCTGGATTGATGTTATATCCCTGATCAATAACCCCCTATGTTTCATGATCAGAACAATACTACAACCACTTAACATGATCTTCCTCTACCCTTTGTCATGTCAGCTCCTCTGTTGCAGCCATCAGACACTATTATTTCACCACCTACTACTTCTAGTTTGGCCTCGACCACCAGTTCTCATGAGTCTCTAGTTCAATTACAATCCTCTACTCTGGCATTGAGTGAAAATGTTTCCAGCTCTTCTTCGCAGCATGTTATTATCCCTACTCTTGAACTTGCTCGTATAGTTACTCATTCTCAGCATAACTTCTTTAAACCAAAGAAGCCTCTTAATTACTCGACTTTAGTTGTACCCACAGGTTCCATGATTGGACAGGGGGAGGGGGGGTGTTCATCTTTGGAATCTTAGCTACTTAAGTCCTTCTCAAAAAGTCAAAGTAAAGGCGAACGACATTCTGTTCTACAGCTACAACACTGAACATTTCACACACATATAAGGATGCAACCAAATATGAAGAATGGTGAGATGCAATGCAGGAAGAGGTTTGATGCGCTTGTGAGGAACACTCCACACAAACTGCTATTGGGTGCTGTTGCCGGTCAATTTTGATCTTTTCTTTTAAAATTAATTTAATTATACTTCATAATTTATAATAAATATTTTGAAAGTATTTACTAGTAATAAATACCTATTTTCACAAATTAATTATCAATTTTGAAAATAATCACCTGGCATCAGTATTATGTAGTTATAAATATACTTATCATTGTTTAGATTATTAAAATAATATGTACCGTATAGGTTTTGTAATTAATTTAATGAGTCATTTCTCAATTATAATTAAATAGGCTATGTTGATAATTCGAAGTTAGTGTCAAGATTTAGGAAAGTACTTTACAAATAATTGCAATAATTAGTAGCGTATTTGATAATTATGATTTTACTATGTTTTATTGGAAATTAGTTAAGTTTATTTAAATTAATTTCAAAAGGGGTTAAAAGATAAAAGGCTACAATTGCAATTCTCAATTAAACACAAACTGACCATTCTTTAAATTAATTTCGGCCCAAATGCCCAAGCCCAGTCCGGAAAAATACCCAGTCCAAAGACCCTCTAATCCAATGTGGCGATCCGCGTCCCTCTCCTTAAACCAATAACAATGTGCCACGTCGCTCGTCGATCCGCGTCCCTCTCCCTAAAACAATAACAATGTGCCACGTCGCTTGTCTCTATCACTAATAAAGAAAGCACAAATGAATCTGGACCATTGATCCATCTCATCAACGGCCCCGATTTTCCCCCATTAAATTATTTCTAAATTCCTAATTATCAAAACAATTGGAGCCGTTGATCAAAAGATCCAACGACTCCCGTTCCATCTCTGAATTTTAACTTTGAGACAACCCCTAAACCCTAATCTTAACCACCTCCCCTGCCGCCTCTCTTTCCTTTTCCTCTCTCTTTTCTCTTATACTCATCAGCCAATCAATTCTAAAGCCTTGCACAAATTCGTGCAAGGTCAACGAAATCAACCCCAAATTATCCATCTTGTCCCTGTTAGCCGTGATTCTCGCCGGTTTCTTTCCATTTTCACAGGTAAACTTTCAAATGCTCAAGCCTGAAACCTTAAGCTCGAAGGGGAAAATCTCAGATCATTTGATTTCTCTCATGATCTATCAAATCGGAGCATGCATGGAGTTTTTCTCAGGGTTCGACTTGAGTATTCGATGTTCAGAGGTCAAACGCACAATGACCCTTAGCTGATGGTTCCTGAAATTCAAATCGCCCAGGTAAATTTCCTCATTGCTTTTCACCTCTGCTCGTCTCTGATTTTCAAGCAATCATGCTCACATCATTTACCATCCGTCATCTTCCAATATCCTAGTTTGAATCTGAAACCCTAAACCATTAAATGGCATTATAAATAGGGGCTTTAATGCTCTTACCTTACACGACCAACAATCACCTAAGAGCTAACACAAAAACATAAGTAATTCTAAGATTTCATAAATTTAGGGTTTCTTACTAGTTTTTGGTTTTTCTCTTTTCGTTTATGAGTTCTTTCACTGCTTCAAGTTTGAAGCTTTGGGTCTTAGGCAATGAGAAGAAATCTTTGTTTGGCCTGCTGCCCTCGAGAAGGTCAATACAACTCCAGCTCTTCTCTTTTGATCATCTTACTTGAATGACATGAATATGCTTGTTGTTTTCTGCTGACTGTATTCGTTTATGATGTTTATCATTAGTTTAGAAATGTTATCTCCAGTACATGATAAGGTGTTGTTGATTTGTGGTCATTTATCATGTTTCTGAGTATCTCTAATTGGTATTAACTAGACTGTTATGTGACATTAATGACTTTCTTTTTCTGAATCCAAATTGTCTATATGGTTAAGTACTCAGCCCTCTCTTTCCTGCTAATCTGAACTGAATATGATTTTTAAATCCTTTGAGAAGTTCTTTATTGCTATTACCTAAACATAATAGTTTGCTTAAGGTGAATACTATTATGAGAATATGTTCCTGTTGAGCACCTTTAGGAACTCCATTGTTTGAATCTGTACGCCTGTAGTCCTACGAAGAATCCTGATCATATTCTGGTATCTTTGATAACACCTGTAGAAGCTACTTGATTATTACTGTTTTTTCTGAATCCTTGTTGATGCTTTTAAGAGTTCCAAGTAGTACTCGTACATGTGCTAGTGGCAAGACCTGAACTAACTAATCTGTTACTAGTCTGCTAAGACAGGGGCATTTGTATGGCTGCATATCAGGGCTGTGTGTTTTTTCTTAGATAGGATCTCAAGTGTTTAGTTCTTTTGGCAGTAACATTAATAATATTCCTACCTCTATGTGTGTTTGGCTTGTTTGATATGTGTTTTATTCCTTTAGTACTGGAAATGAGGTTAAAGATGAAGCTGTTCTTGTGTCCTTATGTTATTCTGCTAAGAGAGAAGTATACTTCTATGGTAGGTTATATTGCGGTAGTTGGTTTACGTTGAAAGAGCCTCATTGGCACTTAAGCCCATAAGGAAAATGAGTCGTTAGTGGTTAGAGGTATTTAGGAGTAGAGTTTAACTCTAGATTAAGCTACTCTCCTCGGCACAAGCATTGCCCTAAGCCTTGAGACCCTTGGGAACTTTGAAGTGTCGGGGGACCAAAGGAGGCATTGACCTTGAGCGAAATTCTCTCTTAGTCCTTAATTCATTGAAAATTGTTATAATTTAGGGGTTTGGTGTTTAATGACAATGACAGGTTTTTAGTGTAAATCATTTACCATATATAATCACCACATTAGTATAAGTTCTCATGGTATTTGACTATTGATAGTTTGTTACATTTTGCTCCAATCATTTGCTTATATATTTGATGCATGACTGAACATATAGAATATGTATGTAATGACCTTCTCTTTTTTTTTTTTTTTTTTTTTTTGTGAACATGTACATTTGTTTGGGCCTGCTGAGTTCTTAAGAAACTTAGGCCCAAGCCCAGCCTTGCCATATTTTCTGGAAAATCTGAAGCAGCTGTAGCTGCACCTTTTACTGCTGAGCTTGCCTCTTTGAGGCCTAAATACTAGACTCCAATCCTCTTTCTCTAAACTCCTTTATCATTTACTGTTTCGTTACCCTAGTTTACTGATTTGTCGCACTTTGCTGCATCTTTGTTGTTATTAAATCTCACTTGTATACAATAGTATTATATTAGATTGAATGCTTTAATTTATATCCTATGTCATATAAACTTAGGCAAGCCTTAAACATCATAGGATTAAAAGAAGAATTAGTTAGTAGCTAATTTTTCGCTCGTAATTATAATTGTTTATATCATTATTATGTTTTCGCTCACTTTTTTCTTAAAGATTTTGAAGCCCAAAGCTTATTAAGAGACGACAGCCCTCCACTTTCAAAAAGGAAATATCAAATTAGAAACAAAAGCTTATCTTCAAAAGGAAATCAAATTATTTCGAAAAAAAATGAAGTGCTATCGCCCCAAAGGATTTTCAAAAAATGGTTTTTCAAGTCTTCAAATCAAGGTATATCCTAGGCTTACCCCCATCTCATTAGAGCAATATACACCTTCATGCTTTAGGAACAAGTGTTTTAATCTAGTTCTCCTTTTTTCACATACTTTCTTAAATACAAACATCCCATACTCTTTTAAAGCTCTTTTCAAGTATACATGCACTAATATTATTTTCATCTATAAATTCATACCCCTTTTAAACTACACCCTCTCTTTGCAAGAATTATGTCCTAATATATGATAAGCCATATCTTTATAACACTTGTTAAGGCATAATATAAATAATTAATTCTAAATCTAGTCTAAATCCTATGGAGCTACCTCAGGTAGATTTTAAGGGATGACTAACACCTTCCCCTTAGAAGCACAAGAACCCTTACCCATAATCTCACCGGTTAGCAGACTACTAAAGAATATGACTTAATAATTAAATAGGTACCCTAGTATACCTTTAAATATTAGGTGGCGACTCTCTTTCATCAACAACAAAGAAACCATAAGTTGAATCTTGTTTTGACTAGTGCAAAATAGGGTACAACAGGTGCAAGTGAGTATTTTGGGTCAAACAAAAAGCAGATGGCAACATTGATCGTTTAAAGGCTCGGTTAGTTGCAAAAAGTTTCCATCAACTCCCTGGTATTGACTTCAACTCCACATTTAGTCCCACAGTCAAGCCTACTACCATTCCCCTTATTCTCACATTTGCCACTTATTTCAAGTGGCCTCTCTATCAGCTTGATGTCAATAATACCTTCTTGCAAGACACTTTAGAAGAGAAAGATTACATGGAACAACCCCTTGGTTTCATGAATCATCTGCATCCCACCTCATGTTTGCAGACTTCACAAGGCAATCTATGGTCTTCGTCAAGCACCTCGAGCTTGGTATATTAAGTTTAAGAATTTCATATGTTCTGTTGGTTTTGTTGGTTCTAAATCAGATACCTCTTTTTTTACAATTCATGGTCAAGTTTTCTTTTTCTACTGTTGTATGTAGATGATATTATTTTGACAGGTTCATCCAGCACCAAGATACTTTAAGTCAACAAAGCGCTTGCTGCCCGCTTCTCGCTCAAAGACTTGATTGTACTCACTTATTTTCTTGGTGTTGAAGTTTGTCTAACTACCATAGGTCTTTATCACTCCCAGAAGAAGTATACTACTGATCTTCTTCATCGGTTCAATATGCTTGATGCCAAAGGTGTTACCACACCTCTTGCAACCTCTATTATACTTAAGCTTGCAAATGGATCTGCCCTGGATCAAATGCAATATCGTCAGCTTATAGATGCTCTTCAATACCTCTATTACTTGACCTGACATTGTGTTTGTTGTCAACCGGTTTTAACATCATGCACGAGCCAACTCACTGTTGATATCCAATTTTGCCCTCATATTTTATAAAATATTCTATATGCTTTCAAAATATCATTTTGCATTATTACCTAATTTACAAGGGTCATATAAGTATTTTCTATAATTTTCTATAATTTTTAAAGCTTTAAAATTGATTTTCTTGCATTTAATTCGATTCAAATATTTATTATTATTCCTTTATATTATTTTTGGGTGGCTTAATCATCTAAATTTATTATTTGAACCCACATGCATTTTATAACAATTAATTCCATCCTTTACATAATTATATTCATTTTTTTTACTATTTACAATATTATGAAATAATAGTCGATATTCAACAATTGCCTTTATTATGTCAATTTTAGGCCAAAATGACCTTTTTATTTTTTAACTCTAATCATTTATTTTTTAAAGTGTTAATTCCAAAAAGAATATTTTTATATTATTTTATAACTATTTTTATAATTTATTTTGTTAATTTTCGTATTATTTTTAACTCCAGCTCGAATTGAACCAAAGAAGGTCCAAAGTCCTGAGCCCACCCCGTTTAAACCCATTTGAGGCCCAAACCAAACGATCCCTTTACTATATCCGAACGCGACCCCTCTCCACTCTTTTTTTTAAATCCTAGCCATTGATCTCAGATGATCAACGACCCATAAGCAACCACTCTATTTTAATTACCCAAACCCGGAAACTCTACCTTATTTCCCACCTAATAGCAACCCCTAAACCCTCTCGAATGTTCTCTTTTCTCTGAAAGAAACCTTAGCCGCCTCCGTTCAAGCCTCAGTACCTAATCTGATATCACATGAAAAATCTTCCATGTTCCCTTTCCTTTTTTGCACACGCGGTGATTCTTACCATTTCCTCGACGTTATAGTATTTGGTACTCAGTTATTCTTACCATTTCTGATTCCGTACTTTATTCATGTTCTTGACTTGATACATTCACTACTAGGCTATATGGGTCCGATTTAATAAGATCTTTGACTATTTTGTTCTCCTTCTTGAACTAGGGTTTGCCCCATTTTTCTCCTAAATTGATTCTAAATCGATTTTGCATGCTCTTCTTTCTTTGTTCTTGTTTGATTAACTGTGTTTCCTTGTTTGTTCCTTCAATTTTGTCACTATATAAACCCCTTTTTCCGTTTCCCCTAACAGACTTTAACGACTACTATTACTCTCTCCCTCTCACTCATTCTGCTATTCTAAACTTGAGATCTTGGCCAGCTGAAAGCCAAGGCCACTAGAATTTAATTATTGCTCTTCTCTCAGTGCGAACACTGCCCGGGGTTCACTTGAAATCCTTGAGAACTCTGACGCATTGGGATTTTGGTGTTTTGCTGAACTTTTGCTATTGTCGATTGGAGTACTGCTGTGATTGTTCTTCTTATTTGCTTGTTTGTTAATTCGCAACTGGTAAGTCTCTTGGCCTTAGAAATTTCATTCTCTTTCATTTGTATTTATGCTTTGTGCCACTGAAACTTATATGAATCAATGTCCTACTATTCCATCTTGTTTGTAGCCTTATTTTCTCTGAAGTATTCTTATGATTCTATGTTCTCAACATCTGAACTTGCCTAAGTTCTAATTATGATGTATGCCTATCGCGCGTGTTTAGCATAAACAACTTCTGGTTCTCTTAAACCTGTTTAGCCTGCTGTGTCTATGCTAATACCTGATGCTTGCCCTGAGTTTGTCTCTCTGCTTTGTTCTTGATTATTATGATAACCAACTCATGCCTTGAACTTGTTCTAGTCCTTGTTGACTCATTCATGCCCAATCTGCTACGTTTCTGGGGTTGTACTGTTAGCTAGGACATGTTTCTATGCTATTTGTAGCTCTAGTATGTGCTCTTTGACTCGTTCAATTTTGTGTTCTTCAGTATTACTTGAAACCTTAGGGTAAGTCTCATACCTAGTCTTTTCTCCTATTTTATGCCTACTAGTACAAGGTTTGATGCATGCCTGTCCTGTTGATCTGAAATTGACATGTTACTTGTTTACTATAAGTTCTTCTGGTATTGGCTGATACTCAACATGTTAAAGTTGTCTCATGTTCAACTAAGTATTTACTCGATCATGAACCTGTTATGCTATGCTACTTTCACTAGGCTTTCATGTTAAAACTTCTATGTTAAGATTGTACCTCACTTGTTCTTGTCTATGGCTCTACTAGATTTTCATGCTCAAATCCCTTGCCTAAAGCTCTTTAGGATAGTTTTGGACAATGCTTTATTTTGGAACTTTATTTGAAGTAGTTCAGTATCTTGTCACTCTTAAATTTTATTTTCTGGAATTGCAAGCATAAACTTGCCCATATGTGTTTTTGATGCCTTTCAATTTGGCATGATCCTGTTTATATACCTTGGCTAGAGCTGCAGCTAGTTTCAGTTGTAAGAACTAAGTGTTTAAGTTGCTTCATTAATTCTATGAGTAGTTTTTTACTTGTATGGCTAAATTTGGCATCCATTAGATTAGTTACTTCAATCATTTGGGCCCGGTGGGCCTGCTTTTGGTATTGAGGGTCTGAAGCATACTGTCTGCACCTGGAGTTTGGGACTGTTGTCCGTGTGAAGTTCTAAGTCTATTTGAAGGCTCATATGTTTTACTAGGTTATTCCATATTTTAATTGGGCCTGTAATTATTCAATGTGGTCCGTAATAACTTGTAAAACTGAATGACGAGGAAATTAGTGAAAACGGGAATGGGGCACTTTAATTCTCGCATGAATGGGTAGAAAACTGCGCCTATAGGTCTACATGCTTTGTTTGCTACCTCGTCTGACATGCTCTATTTGTACACTGATAGAAAGCATGCCTATAAGAACCTAAGCGCTCTATTGACTCAACATGTCTTACTCTCGTACACCATCAGAAATATGCCTATAAGAATCTTAGTGTTTCACTTGTTCACATGCTTCACTTCGATACATTATTAGATAACATGCCTATAGGATTCAAACACCATTGATTTTTTGCTAAACTTGTGCTATTGCTGTGTGATTGTTAGATGACATGCCTCTAGGATTGCATTAAGTAATTAAGATCTATTCATCTAGATACCATGTCTATAGGGCCTTAATTGATTAACTAAATCGTTGTTGTTGTTGTTGTTGTTGTTCTTATCATACTGCCCCCTAGAAAACATGTATATAGGAACAAGCATGACGAATTTGTGTTCAAATACCTATTGTTTAGAAAACATGTCTATAGGATATCACTACTCGCTTAGAAAGCATGAATAATTTTGAGTTCTTTAACGGCTTCACTGCCCAAGCATTAATCACCTAGCGATCATGTCTATGGGCTTTTAATAACAGTTCTAATTTGCAGCTTCGATAATTTGAATAGCAGCATTGCCCACGAGATTTTATTAAACCATGCGGTCACATAGAGGCCATGCCTATAGGTTTTAAACGACATTAATGCATCTCAATTCCAAAATTGCCTACGACCCCTCACTGCATGATCTGAAATCTATAACTGATCGCGTGCTTTTGTGCGTATGTGTGGAGGCTAACTTGAGCCTTTCATTGCTATTATGTGCAGTCCCACCTATTTTGAATGTGCGCCTAGTTTTATCATTTTGAGAGCCCTAAGTAAAGTCTAGAACCACCCAAATAGTAGGTCCAAAGCCTCCTGGACCATAGGCATGGGACGGGTAATGCACGCATAGGACATGGTTTAGAATTGAACTAGAGTGTTTTAGGTAAATAACTTTAACATAGTAGTTGGGTAGCAGGAGATGATTATCTGTGCCCGCTGAATAATATGAGCAACCCTTACCTTAAGAAAATTAAGAAGTATTATTTATGTTGCACGGGGTAATCCTTTAGGCTAGAAAACTTAGGACCCTTCCCATATGTCTATTACTCGCACCTTTGTTTCTTCGGACTTAGAACAAATCAGGTTGTACCTTGTAATCTCCAAAGGCTTGTACTAATCATCTATTAATGTATAGTCTAATTCCTTCATATGTGTGATCTTCTTTCCATTTGTTTTATATCGTAGTCAAATATTTGAATTCCCTATCTTCCTTTAATCACATAGGACAATTGTAATCCAAGAATCCCACATAGAGTTAATTTCGACTGGAAGCCATAGTTGTGGACCTCGAAGAGTGCCTAACACCTTCTCTTTAAGGTAATTTTGAGACCTTATCCGATCTTTGGTAACACGGACTAGTTAAAACAGAGTTATTTGCAAAATAGATGCCCTAACACAGTCTAAAATCGTTAGTGATGACTCTTTTCTATTAATACCCATTTAGAGTTTTTACATGTCAAAACTCACTTTCGCGAGAAAACAGGGCACAACAGCATGACGGCTCTGCCCGGGACATATTTAGGCTCTTACCATATTGAAGTTCTACTTATGTGGATTAACGGATTATCATGTACATCCCTTCCCTATTTTCTTTATTTGCTTAAAATTGATTTATCATGTACTTCCCTTCCCTATTTCCTTTATTTGCTTAAAATTGCTATATCATGTACATCCCTTCCATGTTTTCTTGCTTAAAATTGCCATATCATGTACATCCCCTCTCTATCTCCTCAATTGCTTAAAATTACTATATCATGTGTCTCCCTTCCATATTTCCCCTATTTGCTTCATTTAATTACGTTCTCACACTTTTTAAGCTAACTTCTCTCCTTTGTCTTTCCTTTTTCTTTTCCTCTCCTGTTCATCTTTATCATATTATTCACTGTTTTTACGTACTTTCATCATGCAAATATATGGTAACATGTTACTATTTTTGCATAAAGCATGCTTTCAAGATCATTCTCCACTTGTGCTTATTATCAACATAGCAGCGCTTGATGAGTGTTCGCGCTTTCCTAAAAACACCCTTTTAAATTGGAAAGTCTTATTAGCGGTAGACTAGTCGATCAACGGTGCAGTCGATGGTCCTGTGCCTTTTCCTCTCAAGTCATCCACTTGAGAGAACCAATCTAGACCCTTCTGGAAATCACACTCTAATTTGAAATGTACATGTATCATGCTAAACCTAGTATGGATTGTGACGTCATTGACGCATCAACCCGCTTAGATATAACCTTTTCCAAAGTCCAAAAGGATTTCCATAATCCCAAAGGACACCTTCATATTATGTGCATTAGTTAGAGAAAAAACGTGCTAACATGCTGACCGTTATTGCATAAGTAGTCGAATCTGGAGAGGAAAAGGGCTAACTTTTATTTGTTTGCAGAAAATGAAGCACGAAATTCCCAGGTTTGGTATGGTCCAAAATATCCCGCCTTTGCTAATTGACTGGTGGAATGACCTTGCACCATGTGACATAAATCACGTAAGGAGAGTACAGGGTAACTTGCCATCTTTGCTGAATATTCAACCCAACAGGGAATTAATTGAGGCAACCACCATGTTCTGGGACGAAAAGAGAGTTGTTTTTTGATTTGGAAATATAGAAATGACTCCTCTTTTGGAAAACATAGGGGGCTTCGCCAAGTTGCCATGGGATTTTCTGGGTCTACTGGTGCCAGAAAATCGCACCCCACGGGGTTTTCTGAAAATGCTAGGGTTTAAGAAGAATGATGAATTGGTTTGCCTGAAGAAATCCTACATCCCCTTCGAGTTTATTTATGAGAGATATGGGTACAGAAAATCATATCTCTTGCATCACGAGGAGCTAGCCATTACCTCTTTAGGCTAGGTACACCGCGGGGTTTACGTCTTCATAGTCTGCTTCTTGGGTTTGTTGATCTTTCAAATGCAAGGAGGGAGAATTCACACTCGCTTAGCCGTGGTCACTAGGATCGTGATGGAGGGTATTGAGGGGCAGAATACACCATCATCCTATGATCCTCACTGAGATGTATCGCGCTCTGGATCGGTGCAAACATGGATTTAGGCATTTCGAGGTTTGCAATCTCCTACTACATGTTTGGCTGCTAGAACACTTTCAGAGGGGAAATTACAACCAGGAGATCTTGCGTAGGCCACTTAATGACTACATATCCAGTCATCATCCGAAGAAGATGAAATTCACTCCAGACAGGTTTGCAAAGCCTGGGATTGCTGTAGGCTGGGTGCATTTCTTCAGTAGTCTGATAGACGTGCAAGTGCATTGGATGTTCGAGTGGTTCCCTAGTAGTGGGTTCATCATCAGGTCAAAGTAACCACTCATCTGGTACTAATTTCGTTGCGAGGCATCTACCTTTACGCTCCTATAAGGGTAATGAGGCAAGCTGGGAGGAAGCAAGTCATACCTCGAGTTTTCAACATGGTTCAGTATAAAGCAGATTTCAAAGGAGATGGTATCCCATTCAAATTTGAGGCCCAACACATGTGGAACCAAATGATCATTGTGGATGGAGAGACTATTGAACCAGACAGGTATCACGCCAGTCATATGTACTTCTACCACTCATGGTTGGAACATGACATAATCAGGGATGTCAAACCGGGGGTCAATCTGAAAGATAGAATCATAGATGAGGTGGCTAAAGCTCAGGTAAAGTACAAGAGGCTACGCAAAAGAGTGTTCGAATATGAAGCTAAGCATCTGGAACAGCATAAGGTGGATATGGAAGTGATCAAAGAATGGAAGGAGATAGTAAATAAGTCAACAGAGAGGTTGGAGCACCTAGAGCAAGGACTGATGAAGCTAAAGGGGAAGATGAGAAAGAGGCTTTGGGATTGTCAAGGTATGGGCTATGATGAAGGAGGGAAGCTGGCAATGGCTTACTTGCTACTCGACATGCGCGACCTAGGAAGTGTGATTGATGGAGTCAAAAGAGTCAAGTATGGAGAAGGTCCTTCTGGGACCAAATAGACTAGGAGATAATGTTCTTTATTGCTTTCTAGATTAGATTATTTTAGATTTCAATGTAATAAGGCTTCAGGCCATTAGTGACTTCATATTATTACTTTGATTTAGTAAAGATTGATTTCATTTATTTTTGCATTAATGGAATGAGGCAACGGTGGCATAAATTTTTTGTCTACTTGTCGCTTAGGCCTACCTCTAGCACAATGAGGTCCCCAAATTAGGACGCGAACTATTGCATGTCTTACGTGCTATTTTCTTAAATATTGCAAATACTCTTTTATTTCATCTTACTGACTTGGTTACCTTTTGTTTTTCTTTCTTTTGATTATTCCCATTCCCAAAGGTTGGTTTGTGCTTTCTGGCATCATCAGCATACCACAGCAGATCCAGAGGTCCTCCACCTCTTCCTCCACCTAGCGACCCCAAAAGCAAAGGCAAAGGTAAGATGGATAATCTAAGTGGTAATCGAAAGGACAGCACTACTATGGAAGAAAATGTTGAAACCTCAAATGGAAGAAGTACACCAGGACAAAATATGTTGGTCTTATGGTTGGAATAGAAAATTTTGCAGCTACAAGGTGAGCTTGAGCAAGTCCGAAATCTCGCAAACCTCTCCCTTACTCTAAATGTCCCTGACATCAACCATCAGAACACCACCACCTAGAATCAAACACCACCCCAAAATACACAAGCCCAAAATCTGCAACCCATAGCTCCACAAAATCCTCCCGTAACGCACAAATATCACAACTCCACACCGCTTCAAAACCTTAACCTCCACTAGTACAAACCCCTCAACAACACCACCATCACCCAACCTAGAATCCGCAAACCACTACTTATCATACCCCTCAAAACGTGCCACAACTTACACTGATCCCCCTCAAACCTCAATCAATGATCACTCAAATATCCAAGTCCCAAGAACACACCAAGGCAACCCGATATACATGGAGACCTTACCACATACCCCATAGTGAACCCTATATATACCCGAACCTACCGAGAGGGACCTGTTCATTCGGAACATGGTTGAGGAGCTAAAGAAACTGACAGTAAGAGTCCAGAGTGTTGAGAGTAGGAATGGTGTTGAAGGTTTAAATTAGGAAGACTTGTGTATCCAGCCTGATGTGGAACTGCTGGAGGGTTACAAACCTCCTATGTTTGAAATGTTCAATGGTACCGATGATCATAAGGTGCATTTAAGAACCTACTGTGACAAGCTTGTAGGAGTGGGCAATAATGATAATGATATAAACAATTATAATTAGCGAGCGGAAGATTAGCTACTATCTAATTCTTCTTTTAATCCTATGTTGCTTAAGGCTTGTGTAAGTTTATATGACGTAGGATATAAATTAAAGCATTCAATCCAATATAATACTGTAGTATACATGTGAGATATAATAACAACAAAGATGCAGCAAAGTGAGACAAAGCAGTAAACTAAGGTAACGAAGCATTAAATGATAAAGAAGTTTAGAGGAAGAGGATTGGACTCTGGTATTTAGGCCTCAAAGAGGAAGACCTAGCAGTAAAAGGTACGGCTACAACTGACTTCAGATTTTCCAAAAAATACGGCAAGGCTGGGCTTGAGCTTGAGATCCTAAAGAACAAAGCAGGCCCAAACAAATGTACATGCTCAAAAAAAAGAAAGAGAAGGTCATTAGATACATATTCTATATGTTCAGTCATGCATCAAACATATAAGCAAATGATTGGAGCAAAATGTAACAAACTATCAATACTCAATATCATGACAACTTATACTAACGTGGTAATTATATATGGTAAATGATTTACACTAAAACCTTTCGTTGTCATTAAGCCCTAATCCCCTAAATAATAACAAGTGTCAATGAATTAAGGGTTAAGGAGAGAATTACACTCAAGGTCGATGCCCTTTTGGATCCCCAACACTTCAAAGTTCCCAAGGGTCTCAAAGCGCAAGGCAATGCTTGTGCCGAGGAGAGTAGCCCAACCTAGAGTTAAACTCTACTCCTAAATACCCCTAATCACTAATGACTCATTTTCCTTATGGGTTTAAGTGCCAATGAGGCTCTTTCAATATAAACCAACTACCACAATACAACCTACCATAGAAGTATAGTTCTCCCGTAGCAAAATAACATAAGAACACAAGAATAACATCATGTTTAACCTCCTAGTACGAAAGGAATATAACACATGTCAAACAAGTCAAACACACATAGAGGTAGGAATACTATTGATGTTACTGCCAAAAGAACTATCACTTGAGATCTGATCTAAGAAATAAACATACAACCCGAATATGCAGCCATACAAATTCCCCTGTCTTAGCAGACTAATCACATATTAGTTAGTTCAGCTCTTGCCACTAGCACATGTATAAACACTACTAGAAAATTTTAAAAGCATCAACAAAGATTCAGACAAAACAATCATAATCAAGTAGCTCCTACAGGTGCAATCGAAGATACCAAAATATGATCAGGATTCTTAATAGGATTACAGGCTTACAGATTCAAACAATGGAGTTCCTAAAGGTGCTCAACAAGATCACATTCTCATAATAGTATTAACCTTAAGCAAACCATTATGTTCAGGTAGTAGCAGTAAAGAACTTCTCATAGGATTTAAAAATTAGATTCAATTCAAATTAGCAGGAAAGAGAAGGCTGTGTACAATTTCAAAACAAAGTATGGAATCATGAAGCCAAACAGGGGTACATACAACATTTGGAATCAACTATACATAGATGCTTTAAATGATCTTACAACGACATGGTAAACTTCACAAAGTCAGCAATGTCATAAAGGGATTAAATGTAAGAAAAGTGTTGTACCAAACAGGTTTAACTCAGCCATGCAACTGAGAGTTACATCTAAACATGAGGCAATTATGCTCAGCTTGACAACAGTTACCATTCAACTGTAACAAACATAACTATGACCTATCTTTATGATAAGGGATAACTTAATCTTAACATAATACATACAAAAGGGTTATTGATGTTCATAAGAGTTCAGATTAATAAGACCATTTCATATAAGTGCAAACAACAGTTAGATATGAACATAAGACTATCATAATAATAGCTCAGAAAGCTGCTCTTAGAGTGAATAGACATTGATACAGAGAAGGAAAGCACGTTAACAGTTAAACTTCTCATGTTTCAGCTAAGTGGTGAAGGATTAAACTATGCACTCTCAAGTTTATCCTAGTTTGTATTATCAACAACAATCTCGATTACAAAATAACGGAATGCAGGACATAGTGTGTAGAGATAGAGATCACAACAGAACCATTAACAGAAAATCTAAAGTCTAGAAAAGCATGGAAGGTCATTGAGGCATATTAAGGAAAACTTAACCATATAGACTATTTGGATTCAGAAAATGAAAGTCATTAAAGTCACATAATAGTCTAGTCAATACCAATTAGAGATATTCAGAAACATGACAAATGACCACAAATCAACAACACCTTATCATGAATTGGAGATAACATTTCTATACTAATGATAAACATCATAAACAAATACATTTAGCAGAAAACAACAAGCATATTCATGACATCCAAGTGAGATGATCAAAAGAGAAGAGTTGGAGGTGTACTGACCTTCTCGAGGACAGCAGACCAAACTAGGATTTCTTCTAATTGCCTAAGACCCAAAGCTTCAAGCTTGAAGCAGTCAAAGAACTCATAAACGAAAAGAGAAAAACTAGAAATCAGTAAGAAACCTTAAATTTATGAAATCTAAGAATTACTTTTGTGTTTGTGTTAGCTCTTAGGTGATTGTTGGTTGTCTTAGGTAAGAGCATTTAAGCCCTTATTTATAGTGCCATTTATTGGCTTAAGGTTTCAAATTTAAACTAGGATAGTGGAAGATGATGGATGGTAGATAATTTGAGTATGATTGAGTTAAAATCAGAGACGATCAGAGGTGACGAGCAATGAGGAATTTTACCTGAGCAATTTGAATTTCAAAAACTATCGGCTAAGGCTCATTGTCCATAGGTTACTACGTTTTACCTCTGGACATCGAATAATCATGATTAACCTTGAGAAAAACTCCATGCATGCTCCGATTTGATAGATCATGAGAGAAATCAGATGATTTGTGGTTTTCCCCTTCGAGCTTAGGGTTTCAAACTTGAACTTTTGAAAGTTTTTCTGTGGAAATGGAAAGAAACCAGCGAGAATCACGGCTAACAGGGACAAGATAGATGATTCGGGGTTGATTTCGTTGACCTTGCACGAATTTGTTCAAGGTTTTAGGATTGATGGGCTGATGGGGATGAGAGAAAAGAGAGAGGAAAAGGAAAGAGAGGCAGGAGGGGAGGTGGTAAATGATTAGGGTTTAGGGGTCGTCTCTGAGTAAAAGTTCAGAGATTTGAGCCGTTGGATCTTTTGATCAACGGCTCCGATTGTTTTGATACTTAGGAATTTAGAAATGTTTTAATGGGGAAAAATCGGTGTCCGCTGGATCTCTCTGATTAGACAGTTGAGATTAAGTCTTAATAAGATTAAAGAATAAGAAGGAAATGGAGATTAAATGCATGCCGTTGATGGGATGGATCAATGGTCTAGATTCATTTGTGCTTTCTTTGTGAGTGAGAGAGACAAGTGACATGGCTACGCTGTGATTGGTCTAAGGAGAGGGACGCGGATCATCACAGTGAATTAGAGGGTCTTTGGACTGGGTGTTTTTCCGGATTGGGCTTGTTCATTTGGGCCGAAATTTATTTAAAGAATGGCCAGTTTGTATTTAGTTGAGAATTGCAATTATAGCCTTTTGTATTTTAATCTCTTTTATAATTAAACTAAATAAGCTTAATAATTTTCAATAAAATACAGTAACATTATAATTATTTAATATACTACTAATTACTGCAATTATTTTTAAAATACTTTATCTCTTAAATTATGACAATAACTTCAAATTATCAACATAGTGACCTATTTAATTAAAATTGTCAAATGACTCATTAAATTAATTATAAAACCTTTATTTTATTGATCTAAACAATGATCAGTATATTTATAACTAAATAATACTAATGTCGGGTGATTATGTTTAGAATTGATAATTAATTTGTAGGATAGGTATTACAGGAAAATACTTTCATAATATTTATTGTAAATTATTATGTATAAGTAAATTAATTTTAATAGGGAGGGTCAAAATTGGCCGTCAACAGCTGTCTCTCTTTGACTGGAGATGATGAAAGAGTTTTCGGGCCAAGAAATTGAACCAAAGTCAATTTTGTCTCGACTTTAGGCATGCATCGCAGGAGTGACATGAAGATTATGAGCTGAAGTATTGGGAGTTAAGGAAGATTCTAGGAGGATTTTGGGAAGAATGTTGGAGAGATTGGGGCCGAATTCTAGCTTTTAATTTCTTACATACCTCAGGCTTAACGAGGATCAGGCCTCATGTAGTTCTGGAGTGAAGATTTTTTGAGGAAGCGATACTCGCAAGAATTGCCCTAGTATCATATTATGATGATACAGCGAGGCAGAGGATTGGGCACTCACGATAGCTTGAATTTTGCGGCTTGATATGAAGGATTTGAAAATTTGAGTTTCACTTGTCGTTTTATGCTTGAATTTGGATCCTTGGCCCACTAATGGGCTTGCTATCCCTCACAACGTTGTAGTTCGGTCTACTGCTTAGAAAAGAGTTCCACGTTACGATGTTTGTTCCTGCAAAACAAACGAAATACATGCATACCCATATATTGCAATGTAGAATATATTAAGATGTGATGTAAATGATGCAAGAATGATAATGTATGGCTGCTAGTGAGCCGTTATTTGGGATTGGGATGATGGGATACTTGATCTTGACTCGATTTGTTAGCCGCGCAGTGTACCATTCTGTAGCTGTCAAAGCATTTGAAAATTGTCTCTGCTTGTTGGGAGAGCTTGATTTGTAGAGTACGTCTCCGCTTGTTGGGAGAGCTTTGCACTGAAATGTAAAGTAATCTCCTCTTGGAGTGATTAATTAAAACAGTAAGCATGCCTGAAGCTGCACAAGCAAAATGTCAAAACATTCAAAGTAATAACAAAGGAAATAAAAGCATGCCCAAGAGATACTCTTGACTGCGAAGCTAAGTTGCGTCCATCGATTGGTAGAACGTCAGTGACGAGGTTTGTGAATGTCTATTCTAGCATCCGTCGCGACGGAGCGGCAATGAAAATTCCTTTGTTGGCGAAGTTTGTAGTTTGCAATATACAAGGCTACGATTGGCGAAGCCGACGCTCAATTTGTACAGGGCGCTCCGATCGATTTAGCTGACAATTTGCTATATACGGGACTTCAATTAGTGAAGCCGACGACTCGTTTGTACAAGGTGTTCCGATTAGTTGAGCATGCGGTTTGATATATACACGGCTCATATTGATGAAGCCAACGATCCGTTTTATACAAGGTGCTTCGATTGTTTGAGAAAGCAATTTGCTATGTACATGTTTTTCCGTATCAGCCATCTAGCTCTGAGGTACTTACAAAGAATTCAAAGATTAGCCTTAGCTGAACCAGAAAAATTCAAGTAAAGGAGAAAGAAAGATAACCTTAGGTAAGTGGCGGATCTGTCATTTGCCCCAGTGTGGTCTTAATGCTTCCTTGTTCCTTCTTGACCCTACACTCAAAAAAAAAAAATCTTAGTAGGGACGGGGAAGTTGGTTTGTCTCGACCTCAGTGTTGGTTTGCCCTGGCCTTTGATATAATTGTGCCTCGAAGTTCGGTAGGTGGACAAATTACTGTATTTATTCTGAAAACACTTTGAAAATGCTTTTTTTTTTTTACGAAAAACGCTGTTGTTCCGGATTATGACATGTTATGAAGAGTTCTCCGCATGCGAACGTATCTTCCTGAACACTTTGTTATGTTGATGTTGATCTTTTGTGATGCTTCTGACAACGCGGCTACTTGATGTTGCCTATGTATCCAAAACAGAATCAGGTCTGAACGTAGTTCGTGGATTATGATAAGATATGATGAAGATGATCGAGCCAGACTTAGGCAGCCTATGTATCCAAATGGAATCAGGTCAAGACGTAGTTCGATTATAACAGATGAAAAATGATGAGTTAAAGAATGAAAATGGCCACGTCTGACTCAGACTGCCTATGTATCCAAATAGAATCTGGTTAGAACATATTTCAATTACAAAAGACGTCTGAATCTGATGAGGATTGCATGTATTCCTTTCTAAGGAAATCAAGTCGGCGTAGTTCCTGAGCAACATACAAAAGTGATATTTGGTTTTTATATTACAAAAGAATGGCGGAAGAGAGACTGAAACCCTACATAGGTTGCCTACGTATCCCTCCATGGGAAGTCAGGTTGAACGTAGTTCTGTTATAGCAAAACCTAACTCTATTTGTCTTCGAACATAGTATCTCTTGATTGCGTCTGAGTTGATGGTCATCGTGTTGATTCTTCCATCCATTTCTGCCAAGGTTAGAGCTCCACTTGACAATGCTCCGTGAACCACATAAGGAGCTTGCCAGTTTGGTGCGAACTTTCCTTTGGATTCTTCTTGGTGGGGAAAGATTTTCTTCAAGACCAACTTCCCCGGTGTGAACTGGTGAGGCTTCACTCTCTTGTTAAATGCACTGGCCATTCTGTTATGATATAGTTGACCATGGCATACTGCATTCATTCTCTTCTCGTTGATGAGCATGAGTTGCTCCTGTCTGACCCGTATCCACTATGCGTCGTCCAATTTTGCCTCTTGAATGACCTTTAAAGATGGTATTTCGATGGACTCTGGAATTCCAAATCTGCAGATGATGTTGTTTCAAAAGAAATATGCCACTATCTTATTTGTGACGGCCTTGTAAGTAGATGCTCGACCCATTTGGTGAAATAATCGATAGCTACCAAGATGACGCGCTGTCCATTTGATACGACAAGCTCTATAATTCCAATCACGTCCAAGCCCCAAGCGGCGAATGACCAGGGTGAACCCATTATGTTTAACTCATTTGGCGGAACCTGGATGAAATCTTCGTGAATATGGCACTGGTGACACTTATGTATGTAGCGGATACTGTCGCTCTCCATAGTCATCCAAAAGTATCCAGCTCTCAAGATCTTCTTGGCTCATGTGAACCCATTTATATGGGGTCCGCACATTCCTGCATGTATTTCTTCCAATAACCCGGTTGCCTCAGCAGTGTCTGCACATCTCAACAAACCTAAATCTGGGGTCCTCTTGTACAGGACTTCCCCGTTGAGGAAAAAGTGATTTGCCAGCCTCCTGAGAGCTCACTTTTGACCATTAGTAGCATTCTCCGAGTATTCTCTGGTTGTAAGGAATTTCTTGATATTGTGATACCATGGTTTATGATCTGGTTCTTCATCTAAGTGGAAGCAATAGGCATGTTGATCCCTAATCTCTACCTTGATAGGGTCGATGTAGTTCTTTTCTGGATGCTGAATCATAGATGATAGGGTTGCAAGGGCGTCAGCGAACTCGTTCTGAATCCTGGGGACGTGCTTGAACTCAATCTTTGTGAACTTCTTGCATAGCTCCTTCACACAGTGCAGGTATGGAAGTATCTGGATATTCTTGGCGGACCATTACCCTTGGACTTGGTGTATCAATAGATCGGAATCCCTTATGACCAAAAGTTCTTTGACGTTCATGTCGATTGCTATTCTGATCCCAAGGATGCACGCTTCATATTTAGCCATATTATTGGTATAAGAGAATCTTATCTTTGCTGGATAGTGTTGCCCAGATTTCGAAATCAGGACTGCCCCAATTCTGACTCCTTTGAAGTTTGCTGCTCCATAAAAAAACATTCTCCATCAAGGGTACGATTCTGCAATATCTTCTCTAGAAATAATACTTCTTCATCGGGAAAATACGTACTAAGTGGCTCGTAATCCCCATCCATCGGATTCTCTTCGAGGTGGCCGGGTAAAGCTTGCCCTTTGATAGCTTTCTGAGTTATGTACACAATGTCAAATTCGCTAAGGAGAATTTGCCATTTATCTAGCTTTCCGGTAGGCATCAGCTTCTGGAAGATATACTTGAGCGGATCGATCCGAGATATCATATGCGTAGTGTATGGTGACATATAATGCCATAGCTTCTGGGAAATACAAGTCAGAGCAAAACAAGTGCGTTCTATCAAAGTATACTTGGCCTCGCATGGCGTGAACTTCTTACTTAAGTAGTAGATGGCCTGCTCCTTTCTCCCAATTTCGTCATGCTGTCCAAACACACAGCCGAAGGCGCCAAGACTGACTAATATAGTAACAATGGCTTCCCGGGCTAAGGGGGAACCAACACTGGTAGATTTGACAAATACTCCTTGATTCTGTCGAAGGTTTTCTGGCACTCTTCTGTCCATTTTGTGGCAGCATCTTTTTTCAGCAACTTGAAAAAAGGTTCACAAATTACCGTAGACTGGGCTATAAAGCGACTGATATAATTCAATCTACCCAGGAAACTCATTATATCTTTCTTGCTCTTTGGTGGTGACAATTCTTGAATGGCCTTGATTTTTGATGGGTCCAGTTCTATCCCCTTCCTGCTTACAATGAAGCCCAACAGTTTTCCAACGGGGACTCCGAATGCGCACTTTGCCGAGTTTCAACTTTTCAAACTGTACCTTCGCAGGTGCTCAAAAAATTTCCTCAAATTGTCCAAGTGTTCTAAACTCTTTCGAGGCTTTATGATGACGTCATCCACATACACTTTAATCTCCTTATGAATCATGTCGTGAAAAAGGGTCTTCATGGCCCTCATGTCAGTGGCGCGAGCTTTCTTAAGACCGAACGACATGACTCTGTAGCAGTAGACTCCATAAGGTGTGGTGAAGGTTGTCTTCTCTGCATCTTCCTCGTGCATCAAGATTTGGTGATACCTAGCGAAACAATCCATAAAAAGACTGTAGTTCATGCTTCGCGTAGTTGTCGATGAGGATGTAGATATTTGGCAGAGGGAAATCGTCCTTTGGACTAGCTTTGTTGAGATCTCGATAATCCATGCATATTCTAATCTTTCTGTCTTTCTTGGTTATTGGGACGATATTATCCAACCAGCTGGGATAATTGGTGACCGTTACCACATTCGCCTCTAGCTGCTTGGTCACTTCTTCCTTTATCCTCAGACTTAAATCAGGAATGAATTTCCTGGGTTTCTGCTTGACCGGCTGTCTGGTAGGATCGGTGGGTAGTCGATGCGAAGCAATGTCAGTGCTTAATCCCAGCATATCATCATGTGACCATGCGAACACATTGATGTACTATCGGAGGAGCTGAACCCGTTTTTCCTTCTGCTCGGCTTCTAGATGAATGTTGATTCTGGTTTCTTTTATGTCTTCTTCACTTCCAAGATTGACCACTTTTGTTTCTTCGAGGTTGGGATTTTTCTGACTCTACAACTGTTCGATCTCCTGCGGGAGATTGTCTAGCATCATACTCTCGTCATACTTCTCGTAATCTGGGTCGTTGTGCTTGACGATTTTGTTACATATCGCAATCGTGGAACGCAAGTTTTTAGCATTTTGATTACTGAAAAGAAAAGCTAAGTATAAATGAAG
Organism: Nicotiana obtusifolia; assembly: GCA_002018475.1. Classification (NCBI taxonomy): domain Eukaryota; kingdom Viridiplantae; phylum Streptophyta; class Magnoliopsida; order Solanales; family Solanaceae; genus Nicotiana; species Nicotiana obtusifolia. The sequence goes on along the minus strand of MCJB01006169.1, from coordinate 74,139 downwards.
CGGTAAATAAAGTTGACGAATTCCACGATAACAAGAAATCGAAATTAATCGTTCGATGTCTGCTCGTTCTCCCCTCTTCAATTCCCAATGAACAACATGATCTTGACCTATTTTGAGAAAATAATTCTTTTTATTTCATCAAAAGAGGAACATCTTAAGAGTTCAAAAGAGGCAAATGACAAAAAGGTACAGACACGGTGCAGGCCTCAATTGAGCGTGTGCTTTTCAAAAGAAAACTTTTACAGTTCCATACTACCAAGACTCCCGGCGAACCAAAGATGGACTTGCAGTCCAGTTCCGCAGCTCTTCTCCTAGTTCGACATCCCTAATAGTCGGTGTCTTGATGTTAGTCCCTTCACAACATTCTTAAATAATATTCACGAATAGCTTTCCCATCCCGTCGATGATATCATCTTCTGGTGCTGAACCCTGACCCGGACTGGCACAAAAACCTTTTTCTCGGAGTTAACGGTATGAGTTTTCACCTCCGGAGGCTGATATCCTATCTTGGCCCTTCCTTTCTGCCTGTTAGGTTCAATTGGCTTTGTGATCCCGTCCGACCTGGCTCTCAGCCCTGTTACCAGCATGTATCCATATTTCATCATCTCCTTCATAGCCATCTTGGATCTATACGGCGACTGCATTCCCAAGTTCTGTTCAGTATCTTCCATTTCGGTAGTCTGCATGATTTCCACTACACATAAAGCAACTCCATCTAGCCCTTCAATGAATGGAACAACATTCTCCAAATAAGCGAAGTGACCCCACTCACCCTGGACCATGATCTCCTGACATCCCCACTCAAATTTCATGCATTGGTGTAAAGTGGATGGGACGGCCCCTGCCATGTGTATTCAGGGCCTTCCCAGTAGCAAGTTGTAGGAAGAAGAGATATCCATTACTTGATACAATATGGTAAGTTTGACCGGCCTGATCTGCAAGGCCAAACAAATATCTCCAATAACATCCTTTTGCGAACCGTCGAAGGCCCTCACCCTCATGTGGCTTTCCTTGATTTCCCTCAAATGAATTCCTAACTCCTGTTGGGTAGAGAGCGGATAAATGTTGACTCCTGACACTCCATCGACCAACACTCGAGACACCACTTTGTCCCCGCATTTGATAGTGATACGAGGAGCTTTGTTGTGACTTGCGCCTTCGACAGGAAATTCGTCTCTTCTGAAAGTGATCATATTTGCTTTGACCATTTTCCCGATTGTCACGACCAACGCCTCGCTGGTGGTTTTGATTGGTACACTTACCCCACTTAGTACTTTCAATAGTGCGTCCTTATGACTGTCGGAGCTCATTAACAGATCCATGATTGATATCTGTGCTGGAGTTTTCTTCAGCTGCTCCTCCACGGAATACTCTTTGGTCGACATTCTCTTCTAGAACTTGGCAGCTTCTAGGTCTGTTATGTTCCTTCTTTGAATTTACTCTCTTCCCAAGTTCCCTCGATTAACATCTTCAGGAGCGTAGCATCTCCCATACCTAGTCATACTATGAGCTGCGATAGAGTTTGTCATTTTGCCCTCCCGCTTCTGCTGGCACGTCCATGAGAAGATTTTGTATTCTAGACTTTCTTCGTCTTTTGTAGCAATGACAGGTTTTCGCTGATAAGTTTGAACAGTCACTGTATGTATCACTTGTACTGTAATCATTAGATCCCTTTGAGGAGGAATTCTAGCGGATTCTGCATTTCCTATAGTGACAATTGTTCCTTTTAGGTCATACTCTTCGTCCAATGTGATAATGTTAACTCCCTGGTTTCGGTGATATGGCAATGGATTATGATTCACATTACGCGGTGCCGGAGTGCATTGCATGGCTCCGCTCTTGATCAATGTTTCAATCTCATTTTTCAGCTTAAAATAATCTTCAGTATCATGACCAGGCACATTGGACTGGTACACGCACCTTTTAGTTGCATCAAAATACGTGGAGGGATACTTAGGAAACCTTCATTCCACTAGATGTATTGCAACCTCTCGAATAATTGGGCCAGAGGTTCAGCAATTGGGGTATAGTTTCTTGGGCTCCTCTCTTCAAAGTTGGGACGAGAGTGTGCTGCATAAGCGGATAAGTTTTGGTCAGTAGTGGTTTGGACAGGAGCATATGGTCGTTGTGGGTTCGGGTTGTTGTTAGCTTCTCATTCCCCCTATTCCGACCAACTTGTCACAATATGCCCTCAAATGTGCGTGGGATCATCCGTCCCATCGAAAATATCAAACTTTGGAGGTTTATACCCTGCTGGCATATCCACATTCGGATGAATACACAAATCCTCATAGTCCAAACTTTCACTTCCTCGGGCAACTTGGAGGTTCTTTATTTGCTTTCTCCAGATTTGCAGCTGCTTAAACACTGACTCCTCTTCCTTACACCTGGCTTCCCTTTCCATCTCGACGTCTTGGTCAATCTCATAAGGCACCCTAAACGTGACAGGCAATGTAAAGGTAGGTTCAGAAATGGCATATACAGGGGGAACATACCGCTCATGGGCAGCGGCATGTGCCACAAGTATGTGCTGGTTAGTGGTAAAAGTGACTCCATCATGCGGTTGGGTGTGAGTTTCATTGGTGGGGATATGCGGGTTTTGTGGTGTCTGAACGTACTGTGGTATGTAGGGAGTGTGGATAGGGAGATTTGGTGGGTTTGTGGGGATTACTGGAGGTATGACTTGAGTGGTACTGAAATTGGGGTGTTACTGTTTTGGCGTGATGTGGAAGGAAAATGGTCAGGGATTGAATCCAAAGAAGGAAAATGAGGTGGTTAAGGAAGCGTTGTCACCGCCAAATGTGCTAGTTCCCTGATATGATGTACTTCCTCCCTCAGAGACTCCATTTCCTGGGCCATCCTGGTCATGTATTCATTATTCCTGGTATCGTCCTTTTCCCCCGACCGCCCCGGGCTATCGGCTATAACCAGAGCATGTTCAGTTGGGTTTTTTGTAGCTGACATCTTTCTCTTTGACCTTAGATTGTATCTTGGTTCCGCCAGTTTTGGTCAACGCAAACCTTACTTTCATTTTCTTTTGGGGGGTAATAATAAAGCATAAGAAAAAATAATAAGAAGAAAATAAAAAGAAATATGAGTCAGTTTCCTCGTTTATACAAGCAGGAGATCACACAGAGTAATTAATTCACGCATTAAGGCTAGCCCATGTGGGGACCTCTCATTGCCAGAGGTAGGCCTAAATCGCAAATATTTAACAAATATTTAGACTTGGCACATTTAGATCCAAAGCAAGTTTGTTTTCATTGATAAATTGGACTGATATAAGTGGGAACAAAGATTGCATCACTGTTTCATACAAGTGCATGGGCTTGGACAACTTGCTCTTTTGGAAAGTAAAAGAAAGCTGGGAATAAGGGTATAAAGCGGGAAAGAAGGGGAAATCAACCAAATCTAATAACTATCCCCTAAGTCGTTTCCCATATCCTCTTCTTCTTCTGGCTCTTCTTCCGGATCCTCCTTCGGGTCTTCTTCAAACTCCTCCTCGTCATCGTTGAACGCTAACTCCTCCTCCTAATCTTCTTCTGGCTCTGTGCTAGACTCTATTTGGATGCACTCCACTACCTGGTCATCATCTTCAGCAGGTGGCAACATATGATCGATGGATCCTGGGACCGCTTGATGGTGCATCGAAGTAGTCACAAGGTAATGTGGCAGGATCATATGGTAAATTTTCAAAGCATCGACTGCATCCTCTAACCAGGCTATATCCTCTCTATTTGGCCTGGCCAGCTCGTCTTCCTCGTTGATCCAAATATAATCCACGAGTTTTGACCCATTGGCATTATGACCAGGTCATTCCACTCTTCTTGGAACCTTCTTATCCTAGGGATTTGAATTTGTCCATTGTATTCATCCTCGTATAGCGCTATCCTTGTCCATGGAGGTACATCTTGGATCATCCAGAACTATCCGAGGACTCGCAGAGGTGAGAATGGTTGAATACCTTTAAGTCCGATCAGCTTAATGAAGTATTTCTTAGGAGTCCTTAAGATTGCTCTTCCACCTAACCATAATAGCTTCCAGTTGATCCATTCTCCACTTAGATTGATCAGAATTTTCCTCCATTCTTCTTGCCCATGTGGGGAGACCCAATGTCTCATTCTCTCGTTGTGGCTGCGGATCATGCTGCTGATGCCCACAAAGTAGTCGATGGTAGCCACTCGCTGGAAGAAATGTTCAGTAGCCCTGATCTGAAGAAGCAAGTTACAACCCTTAAAGAGCCATACTCTCGTGCACATACGTACAAAGCCCTCAGCATCTCAGCTAGCACCATCTGCACCAAAGTAGCTTGAAGGTTGCCATGGAAGGTCAGCAACACCACAGGTAATAGGTTGTTGTTGATCCGACCCCTTCTCTGTGGGAAAAATAATAATCCCAACAGTGCCATCAAGAAGGCGATAGGCATGACTCTCCCACGTCACTTGGTCACATTGAAACTCGCCGAATACTACTTATAGCTTTCACGGTGCCCAAATCTGTCAAACAACTGGTCGAGGCTCAACCATTCGTCCTCGATATTTCTGAGACCTCTACTGTTAGCCATGTCCAAAGCATCCAAGAACCGGTAACCGGACATAGTAACTGGCAATATCAGCTTCCTTTCGTTGAAAGGAAGCTCCGTGAAACTAGTGACTTCCTCCAATGTTAGTACTAACTCGCAGTCGGCAAACTTGAACACTACCTTACCCAGATCCTAAAACTCTATCAACAGGCGAGTGAGAACCCTGTCCACTCGAATGTTTAGCAAAGCGGTCAGTACCCCCAGGTGTGTCCGAGCCTCATCTCCGTGTTCTCGGTGGATGTTCTTCCACCATTGCTTCAACTTATGTGGAGCTCGTATTACCATGTTAGTTTCAGGGATGTTTTGGTTGATTTCCATTTTCCGAGGTGGGTAAAACAAAGGTGTTTGGTAAGTTTTTTCTTCGGATCTTTAAGAGTCTTGTCAGGTTTGTTTGTCTTTCCACAGAAGTCATGTCGTTGGCGCATGATCCGTTGACATTAGGGTGGCTTCCCTAGTTGTGCGTCGATGCCAAGGACCAACTCACCCAAGGTTTATACAGTATGCCTAGTTTTTCTAGAGTAGAGTGTTCCTACTTTTGAGTTGGACTGAAGGCTTCGAGAATTTATATCTGTTGACCTGACAAAGCCATTCTCTGAAACTAGATTTTGAAAAGAAGGTTTCGGAGGGGTGTAAAAGACAACTCTCGCGTGCCATTATATGTGATAGTGTATGGCCAAGACTCGATAGGAAGAAATGTGATGACAGTGTATATAAAGCAGTAACAGATAAGGGTGTAGCAACAATACGCATGATAATAAGCACAAAAAGCAAATAAGGTAGGTAAGCACGTAATTGCAATATTATCTACAATTAAGGCAATGTACAAGTAAATCTAAATGTCAAATTTAGTCTAAGTCTGTTAAGGTCAGAACCTAAGTGTGAATCCCCTGCATAGTCGCCATATTGTTGTACCCTATTTTACACTAGTCAAAATAAGATTCAACTTGTGGTTTCTTTGTTATTGATGAAAGAGAGTCGCCACCTAATATTTAAAGGTATACTAGGGTACATATTCAATTACTAAGTTATATTCTTTATTAGTTTGCTAACCGGTGAGATTATGGGTAAGGGTTCTTGTTCTTCTAAGGGAAAGGTGTTAGGCACTCCTTAAAATATACCTAAGTTAGCTCCATAAGACTTAGACTAGATTTAGAATTAATTATTTATACTATGCCTTGACTAGTGTTCTGGAGATATGGCTTACCATATATCAGGACATAATTCTTGCAAAGGGAAGGTGTAGTTTAAAAGGGGTATGAATTTATAGAGGAAAATAACATTAGTGCATGTATACTTGAAAAGAGATTTAAAGGAGTATAGGATGTTTGTATTTAAGAAAGTATGTGAAAAAAGGAGAACTAGCTTAAACACTTGTTCCTAAAGAATGAAGGTGTATATTGCTCTAATGAGATGGGGGGTAGGCCTAAGATATACCTTGATTTAAAGACTTGAAAAACCATTTTTTGAAAATCCTTTGGGAGACATCACTTTATTTTTTTTCGAAATAATTTGATTTCCTTTTGAACATAAAGCTTGTGTTTCTAATATGATTTTTCCTTTTTGAAAGTGGAGGGCTGCGGCCTCTTACTACGCTTTGGGATCCAAAATCTTTAAGAAAAAGGTGAGCGAAAATATAATAATGATATAAACAATTATAATCAGCGAGCCGTATATTAGCTACTAACTAATTCTTCTTTCATCCTATGTTGTTTAAGGCTTACCTAAGTTTATATGTCATAGGATATAAATTAAAGCATTTAATCCAATATAATATGTGAGATATAATAGCAACAAAGATGGAGCAAAGTGAGACAAAGCAGTAAACTAAGGTAACGAAGCAGTAAATGATAAAGGAGTTTAGAGAAAGAGATTGGACTCTGGTATTTGGGCCTCAAAGAGGCAGGCCTAGTAGTAAAAGGTGCGGCTATAACTGACTTCAGATTTTTCAAAAAATACGGCAAGACTGGGCTTGGGCCTGAGTTCCTTAAGAACTCAGTAGGCCCAAACAAATGTACATTTTCAAAAAAAAGAAAGAGAAGGTCATTAGATATATATTCTATATGCTAATTCATTTATCAAACATATAAGCAAATGATTGGAGCAAAATGTAACAACCTATCAATACTCAAATACCATGAGAACTTATAATAATGCGGTGATTATACATGGTAAATGATTTACACTAAAAACCTTTCGTTGTCATTAAACACTAAACCCCTAAAGAATAACAAGGAGAGAATTCCACTCAAGGTCGATACCCCCTTTGGACTCCTGGCATTTCAAAGTTCCCAAGGGTCTCAAGGCCCAGGAAAATGCTTGGGCCGAAGAGAATAGCCCAACCTATAGTTAAACTCTATTTCCAAATACCCATAACCACTAATGACTCATTTTTCCTTATGGGTTTAAGTGCCAATGAGGCTCTTTCAATGTAAACTAACTACCACAATACAACCTACCATAGAAGTATACTTCTCCCTTAGCAGAATAACATAAGAACACAAGAACAACTTCATTTTTAACCTCCAGTACTAAAGGAATAAAACACATTTCAAACAAGTCAAACACACATAGAGGTAGGAATACTATTGATGTTACTGCCAAAAGAACTAAACACCTGAGATCTCATATAAGAAAAAACACACAGCCTAGATATGCAGGCATACATATGCCCTGTCTTAGCAGACTAATCACTGATTAGTTAGTTCAGGTCTTGCCACTAGCACATGTATAAACACTACTTGGAACTCTTAAAAGCATCAACAAGGATTCAGAAAAAACAGTCATTATCAAGTAGCTTCTGTAGGTGTTATCAAAGTTACCAGAATATAATCAGGATTCTTAATAGGACTACATGCTTACAGATTCAAACAATAGGGTTCCAAAAGGTGCTCAACAGGATCACATTCTCATAATAGTATTAACCTAAAGAAAACCATTATGTTCAGGCAGTAGCAATAAAGAACTTCTCATAGGATTTAAAAATCAGATGCAAATTAGATTAGCAGAAAGAGAGGATGAGTACAATTTCAAACCAAAGTATGGAATAATGAAGCCAAACCAGGTACATACAACATTTAAAATCAACTATACATAGATGCTTTAATTGATCTTACAATGACATGGTAAAATTCACAAAGTCAGCAATGTCATAAAGGGATTAAAGGCAAGAAAAGTGATGTACCAAACAGGTTTAACTCAGCCATGCAACTAAGAGTTACATCTAAACATGAGGCAATTATGTTCAACTTGATAACTGTTACCATTCAACTATAACAAACATAACTATGACCTATCTATATGATAAGGGATAACTTAATCTTAACAGAATATATACAGAAGGGTTATTGATATTCATTAAAATTCAGATTAGTAAGATTGTTTCATATATGTGCAACCAACAGTTAGATATGAACATAAGACTATCATAATAATAACTCAGGAAGCTGCTCTTAGAGTGAATAGACATTGATACAGAGAAGGAAAGCACTTAAACACTTAAACTTCTCATGCTTCAGTTAAGTGGTGAAGGATTAACTACGCACTCTCAAGCTTATCCTAGTTAGGATTATCAACAACAATCTCGATTACAAAACAACAGAATGCAGGAAATAATGTGTGGTAATAGAGATCACAACAGAATCATTAATAGAAAATCTGAAGTGTAGACAAGCATGGAAGATCATTGAGGCATATTAAGGAAAACTTAACCATATAGACTATTTGGATTTAGAAAATGAAAGTCATTAAGGGCACATAACAGTCTAGTCAATACCAATTAGAGATATTCAGAAACATGACAAATGACCACAAATCAATAATACTTTATCATGAACTGGAGATAACATTTCTATACTAATGATAAACATCATAAACGAATATAGTTAGCAGAAAACAACAAGCATATTCATGACATTCAAGCAAGATGATCAAAAGAGAAGAGTTGGAGGTGTACTGACCTTCTCGAGGGCAGCAGACCAAACAAGGATTTCATCTAATTGCCTAAGGCCCAAAGCTTCAAGCTTAAAGCTGTGAAAGCACTCAGAAACGAAAAGAGAAAAAACCAAAAATCAGTAAGAAACCCTAAATTTATGAAATCTAAGAATTACTTCTGTGTTTGTATTAGCTCTTAGGTGATTGTTGATTGTCTTAGGTGAGAGCATTAAAGCCTCTATTTATAGTGCCATTTATTGGCTTAGGTTTCAGATTTAAACTAGGATAGTGGAAGATGACAGATGGTAGATGATGTGACCACGATTAAGTGAAAATCAGAGATGACCTAAGGTGAAAAGCAATGAGGAATTTTACCTGAGCGAGTTGAATTTTAGAAACCATCGGCAAAGGCTCATTGTCCAAAGGTCACTGCATTTGACCTCTGGACATCGAATACTCATGATGAACTATGAGAAAAACTCCATGCATGCTCTGATTTGATAGATCATGAGAGAAATCGGATGATTTGAGGTTTTCCCCTTCGAGCTTAGGGTACAAGCTTGATCATTTGAAAGTTTATTTGTGGAAATGGAAAGAAACCGGCAAGAATCACGGCTAATAGGGACAAGATGGATGATTCCGGGTTGATTTCGTTGACCTTACACGAATTTGTGCCAGGTTTTAGGATTGATGGGCTGATGGGGATGAGAGAAAAGAGAGAGGAAAAGGAAAGAGAGGTGACATGGGAGGTGGTAAATGATTAGGGTTTAGGGGTCGTCACTGAGTTAAAATTCGTAGATGGGACGGGAGCCGTTGGATATTTTGATCAACGGCTCCGATTGTTTTGATAATTAGGAATTTAGAAATAATTTAATAGGGAAAAATCCGTAGCCGTTTGATCTCTCTGATCAGACGGTTGAGATTAAGTCTTAATAAGATTAAATAATAAGAAGGAAATGGAGATTAAATGCGGGCTGCCGATGAGATGTTTCAATGGTCCAGATTCATTTGTGTTTTCTTTGTGAATGAGAGAGACGAGCGACGTGGCACGCTGTGATTGGTGTAAGGAGAGGGACGTGGCAGTGGATTAGAGGGCCTTTGATTGGGTGTTTTTCCGGATTGAGCTTGGTCATTTGGGTCGAAATTGATTTGAAGAATGGCCAATTTGTGTTTAGTTGAGAATTGCAATTGTAGCCTTTTGTCTTTTATTCCCTTTTATAATTAAATTAAATAAGCTTAATAATTTTTAATAAAATAAAGTAAAATTTTAATTATTTAATATTCAACAAATTATTGCAACTATTTGTAAAATACTTTATCTCCTAAATTATGACACTAACTTCGAATTATCAACGTAGTGACCTATTTAATTAAAATTGAGAAATGACTCTTTAAATTAATTATAAAACATATTCGGTACATTTTATTTTAATAATCAAAACAATGATAAGTATACTTGTAACTACATAATACTGGTGCCGGGTGATTATTTTCAAAATTGATAATTAATTTGTAGAAATAGGTATTTATTAAAAGGGAGGGTCAAAATTGACCGTCACCACCTATCGGTATCACTTGAGGAAATTGTCAAAGAAGTAGAGAATTTTGAGAATAAACCAAAGTCCAATCTGGAAGAAACTGAGGCGGTTAACTTAGGGGATTTTGAAATAGTGAAGGAAACTCGCATTAGCATTCATCCATCGCCATCAGAGAAGGAAGAGTACATCAGCTTTCTAAAAGAATATGAGGATATTTTTGCATGGTCTTACGGCGACATGACTGGGCTAAGCACATCCATAGTGGCTCACAAGCTACCTACCAACCCCATATATCCATCGGTAACGCAGAAGCTCAGGAAATTCAAGCCAGATATGAGTTTAAAGATAAAAGAGGTTACCAAGTAAATCAAAGCCAAGGTCTTTCGGGTGGTTGAGTACCTAACTTGGCTAGCCAACATTGTACCTGGTCCAAAGAAGGATGGGAAAGTCAGGATGTGCGTTGATTATCGAAATCTGAACAGGGCAAGTCATACGGATGATTGCCGTTGCCCAACATACACATACTGATCGACAAATGCATCGAGCATGAACTCCAATCCTTTGTGGATTGCTTCACATGATATTACTAGATTTCGATGGACGAAGAGGACGCCGAAAAGACAGCCTTCATCACGCCATGGGAAAGATATTGCTACAAAATGATGCCATTTGGTTTGAAGAACATTGGGGCGACCTACATGAGGGCCATGACTACCCTTTTCCACGATATGATACACAAAGAAATAGAGGTGTACATGGATGAAATCATCATCAAGTCTAAGAGGAGTGCGAATCACATAACAGACGTGAGAAAGTTTTTTGATTGACTGCGAAATTACAATATGAAGTTGAATCCTGCAAAATGTGCTTTCGGAGTCCCTGCTGGATGTTGCTGGGTTTTATCGTCAGTCGCCGCGGTATTGAGTTAAACCCGTCAAAAATAAAACCTATTCAGGACCTTCCACCACCAAAAAGCAAGAAGGACGCGATGAGTTCTCTAGGATGCCTCAATTATATCAGTCGTTTTATAGCACAGTCAATGGTAATATGTTAGCCGATCTTCAAAATGCTGAGGAAAGATGCTGCGACGAGCTGGACCGAAGAGTGTCAAAGGGATTTCGATAAAATTAAGGAGTACCTCTCCAAGCTGCCGATGTTGGTCCTGCCAGATCCCCGGAGACTTTTACTGTTATACTTATCCTTGTTGAATGGAGCCTTTAGTTGCGTCTTAGGGAAACATGAAGAAAGCGAAAGGAACAAGCAAGCAATATACTATCTAAGTAAGAAGTTCACACCTTATGAAGCCCGGTACTCTTTGTTGGAACGTACCTGTTGTGCCTTGACATGGATAGCCAGATTGACACACTACTTCTGCGCATACGCCATATATCTCATATCGAGGATGGATCCGCTGAAATACATCTTTCAGAAACTCATGCGTATGGGTAAGCTAGCAAAGTGGCAGATATTGCTAAGTGAGTTCGACATCATTTATGTGACTCAGAAGGTGGTCAAAGGGCAAACATTAGCAGAGAACACCGTAGACGGAGAATACCATTAAAGATGTATTTTCCCAACGAGGAAGTGTCATTTATAGGGAAAGATATTGCCGAAGCATATGATGGTTGGAGGATGTTTTTCGATGGAGCCACAAACTTCAAAGGAGTGGGTATCGAAGCAGTGTTGGTATCAGAAATCGGTCAACATTAGCCGGTATCTGCCAAGTTCAGATTCCCGTGTACCATCAATATGAAGCTTGCATCTTGGGACTCAGGTTGGCCATCGACATGAATATTCAGGAATTGATGGTAATTGGAGATTCAAATCTACTGGTACATCAAGTACTCGAGGAATGGGCCACCAAGAATACTAAGATATTGTCATACCTGCACTGTGTGCAAGACTTAATCAAGAGATCACAAGTAGAATTCAAACATGTTCCAAGAGTTCAAAATGAGTTCGCCGATGCGCTGGCTACCTTGTCTTGCATGATATAACATCCAAACAAGAATTTTATTGATCCTATCCCAATAAAGATTCGTAAGCAGCCATCTTATTGTGCTCATGTTGAAGAAGAATTCGATGGAAATCCATGGTTTCACGACATTAAGGAGTATTTGGAGAAAGGAGAATACCCATTAAATGCTACACACACTCAGAAGCGTACATTTCGAAGATTGGCCAACCATTTCTTTCAGAGCACCTGTATAGAAGGACTCCTGACTTAGAACTGCTGCGATGTGTTGATGCTATGGAGGCATCTAGGTTGCTCAAAGAGATACATGCCAGAACCTTCGGACCTCACATGAATGGGTTCGTTCTAGCTAAGAAGATATTAAGGGCAGGGTATTTCTGGATGACTATGGAGACAGACTGCATCAAATATGTGGAAAAGTGCCACCAATGCCAAGTACATGCTGATATGATACGGGTACCACCCAATGAACTCAATGCAACGAGTTCACCATGGCCTTTCTTTGCCTGGGGCATGGACGTCATCGGGCCAATAAAACCCGCTGCTTCCAACAGACATAAATTCATGTTGGTGGCCATAGATGACTTCACAAAGTGGGTCGAAGCCGCTTCCTATAAAGTTGTGACTATGAAGGTCGTCACAGACTTCGTCCGAGATCGTATTATTTGTCGATTCTGAGTACCTAAGTCAATCATTACCGACAATGCTGCCAACCTCAACAGTGATCTGATGAATGCCATGTGTGAAACATTCAAAAGAAAGCACCGGAACTCTACGGCATATAGGCCGCAAATGAATGGAGTCGTGGAAGCCGCCAACAAGAACATCAAGAAGATATTAAGGAAGATGGCAGATAACTACAAGCAATGGCATGAGAAGCTACCATTTTCTTTGCTCGGATACTGCACCACAGTCCGCACGTCAACTGGCAACCCCCTATTTACTGATCTACGGTACTGAAGTTGTTATACCCACCGAGGTGTAGATTCCTTCCCTAAAAATCATACAGGAAGCCGAGCTCAGCCCGATGCGGAATGGATACAGAGCCGGTATGAGCAACTAGCTCTCATTGATGTTAAGAGGATGAACGCGGTGTGTCACGGTCAACTCTACTAGAATAGAATGGAAAGGGCTTTCAACAAGAAGGTTAGACCGAGGCAATTCACATTGGGGCAATTGGTGTTAAATCTGATCTTCCCGCACCAAGATGAAGCAAAAGGAAAATTCTCACCTAACCGGCAAGGTCATTACATGGTTCACCGAGTACTGACAGGAGGAGCACTCATACTTGCAGAGATGGACGGAGAAGTATGGCCAAAACCTATCAATTTGGACGCTATCAAGAGATATTATGTTTTAGATTGTACTTGCACTTTCTTTTGATGTAATACGAACTGCGCTTGACCTGATTCCCGTTTAAGAGGGGATACATAGGCAGCCCTGTTGGTTCGGTCACATCATAATAAAATCTTCATTCCCCACTATGATCAGGAACCGGGGCAAGATTTCAAGTTTTCATCAATCTCACTACGTTAAGGATCGCCAAGGAATGTATCGCCAGAAGTGTACATTAAACTGGGGCAGAATTTTGAGGGGGTCTACAAAATTCCGAGTTAAGAAGGTCGGATGTCTCAAAACATGTCACAGTCTACGATTCGACCAAACTATTTACTTTTTTCCAATATTTTTTTAAAGTAATTGCATTACTTACAAATGATTTACCATAAACGCATATTTTCGAAATACCACATTTTCTGTAGCAGCCAGACGTTACCCAGCGTGACTCGAACAGGGTATCAAGCCTAAAGCGAAGGCAAAACGAGGAACCGAGAAGAACTGACCTTTTCCCCAAAACTCACGATCTTTCTTTTGATGCAGGAATAATGGACATAACAAGCACGTACACAACAAACATATATACAACAAGACCACTATCCTCACACCGATGGAAGTTGCCAAGCACAAATGCGTCAAGCTAAGAACCACTTTACTTCTTCATATTTAAACTGCATAGGGCTAAGCACTGGCCTCATCACTGCATAGGGCTAAGCACAGCCCTCATTACTGCATAAGACTAAACACTGCCTTCCATTACATGAGACTAAGCATTGTCTCTATTACATTACATGAGGCTAAGCACTGCCTCCATTACTGCATAAGGCCAAACACTGCCTTCCATTACATGAGACTAAGCTTTATCTCCATCACTTTACAAGAGGCTAAGCACTGCCTCCATTACTGCATAAGGCTAAACGTTGTCTTTCTTTACTTGAGACTAAACATTGTCTCCATCACATTAGATGAGACTAAGCACTGCCTCCATTACTGTATAAGGCTAAACGCTCCTTTCTCTGCATGATCCTAAACGTTGTCTCCATCACTTTGCATGAGGCTAAGCACTACCTCCATTACTGCATAAGGCTAACGCTACCTTTCTTTGCATGAGATTAAACATTGTCTCCATTACATTACATGAGGCTAAGCACTAACTCTATTATTGCACAAGGCTAAGCACTACCTTCCTTTACGTGAGACTAAGCACTGTCTCCATTATGGAATAAGGGTTAAGCACTGGCCTCATCACTGCATAGGGCTAAACATTGCCCTTATTATTTTATAAGGCTAACTGCTGCCTTTCCCTGCATCGGGCTAGGCACTGCCTTTCTCGCATATGACTAAAGCATCACATGTTCCCTTTATCAAGAAATCAATATCGATGCATCCATGCATTTCAGAGGTTGAAACATCGCCACATTTTCTGAAGGCATCATAGTCTAAAGGCATCATCCGCATAGCCTGAAGACATCATGCAATGGCCTAAGGATCTCTTGAAACTACATATCATTATTCAAAGGTGTCATCGTCCAGAGGCACCATCCTCATGGCCCGAGGACACCATTTCATGGCCTGTGAATCCCTTATCATACGCTTCTTGGCCCAGAATGTATTGGTCTAAGGATACCATCCTCATCGTTCGAAGATAACTCTCATGGTCCGAAGGGAATCTGCATCATGTTTAAATTTCTACAATAACTATATATATTAGCGTGCGCCGTGTTTTAAGTTTCGCAGGTAACTCGGGAGGTAACCGTCCTGCAAACAGGAGCAATTCTCGCTCCAATTTTTGTTCACAACATTCGCATCCCTTGATCACGTCAAATGTAACCAACAACCAACAATGACCGTTTCCATCCCGTAACCGCCCAAACATTTATCTCGAATATCTGTAACGTTTTAAATTCGCATGCATAGCTCCACATGAAATTACCCGTTACTCACGACACTATCCTACCCAAAAGACTTTTCCTCGAAGCGTATGACCATCCTTATGACAACTCCATCAGTTTCGTTCGTTGTTGGATCAAGAACTACATATGGCCTGATTTCCAGTAACACCAGGAATATGTAGGCAACTCAGAAACCAGGGTTCGGCCCCCTCATAATTGCTCATTCGGCCAAAATTGGTCATTATTTTCTTCACCAATAACTCTTTTATCATTTTCGGGTAAAGAGGGGCAACTGTTGATACCCAATTTTGCCTTTATATTTTATAAAGTATTCTATATACTTTTAAAATATTATTTTAAATTATTACCTAATTTACAAGGGTCATATAAGTATTTTCTATAATTTTTAAATCTTCAAAATTAAGTTTTTGCATTTAATTCTATTCAAATATTTATTAATTATCCCTTTAAATTATTTCTGGATGGCTTCATCATCCAAATTTATTATTTGAACTCATATGCATTTAATAATAGTTTATTCCACCTTTTACATATTTATATTTATTTATTTTACTATTTACAATATTATGCAATAATAGCCTATATTTTTCAACAATTTCCTTTATTATGTCAATTTTAGGTCACAATGACGTTTTTATTTTTTAACTCTAGTCATTTATTTTTTTAAAGTGTTAATTCCAAAAAAGTTAAACATTTTTATATTATTTTATAACTGTTTATATAATTTATGTTGTTAATTTTCGTATTATTTTTAGTTCCAGCCCAACTTGAAGCAAAGGAGGTCAAAAATCCTGAGCCCACCCCGTTTAAACCCATCTGAGGCCCAAACCAAACGAACCCTTTACTATATTCGGACGCGACCTGCCTCAGTGACCCACCCCGCTCTTTTTTTTTTTTAATCCTGGCTGTTGATCTCAGATGATCAACGGCCCATAAGCAACCCCTCTATTTTAACTACCCAAATCCGGAAACCCTACCTCATTTCCCACCTAACAGCCACCCCCAAACCCTCTCAAATGTATTCTCTTCTCTGAAAGAAACCCTAGCCGCCTCCATTCAAACCTCAGTCCCTAATTCGATATCACATGGAAAATCTTCCATGTTCCCTTTCCTTTTCTGCACACGTGGTGATTCTTACTATTTCCTCGCGTTACAGTGTTTGGTACTCAGTTATTTATGGAAGTTGAATCATTAGGTGCTCGTTCAACTCCAATTCTGTACTATCTTCATGTTCATGACTTGATACATCCTCTACCAGGCGATATGGGTCCGATTCAATGAGATCTTTGGCTATTTTGTTCTCCTTTTTGAATTAGGGTTTGCCCTATTTTTCTCCTAAATTGATTCTAAATCGATTCTGCATGCTCTTTTTTCTTTATTTATGTTTGATTAACTGTATTTCCTTGTTTGTTCATTCAATTTTATCACTATATAAACCCCCTTTCTCGTTTCCCCTAACAGACTTTAACGACTACTATTACTCTCTCCCTCTTACGCATTCTGCTATTCTAAATTTGAGATCTTGGCCGACTGAAAGCCATGGCCACCGGAATTTAATTGTTGCTCTTCTCTCAGTGGGAACACTACCCGGGGTTCACTTGAAACCATTGGGAACTCTGACGCATTGGGATTTTGGGGTTCTGCTCTTTTGCTATTGAAGATTGGAGTGAGATTGTTCTTCTTATTTGCTTGTTTGTTAATTCACAACGGTAAGTCTCTTGGCCTTAGAAATTTCATTCTCTTTCATTCGTATTTATGCTTTATGCCACTAAAATTTCTATGAATCAATGTCCTACTATTCCATCTTGTTTTAATCCTTATTTGCTATGAAGTATTCTTATGATTCTATGCTTTTAACATCAGAACTTTCCTAGGTTCTAATTATGATATATGCCTATCACGTGTGTTTAGCATAAACGACTTCTGGTTCTCTTAAACCTGTTTAGCCTGATGTGTTTGTGCTAATACCTGATGCTTGCCCTGACTTTGTCTCCCTGCTTTGTTTTGGATTATTATGATAACCAACCCATGCCCAGAATTTGTTCTAGTCCTTATTGACTCATTCATGCCCAATCTGCTACGTTTCTAGGGTTGTACTGTTAGCTAGGTCCTATTTCCATGCTATTTGTAGCTCTAGTGTGTGCTCTTTGACTCGTTCAATCTTGTGTTCTTCAGTATTACTTGAAACCTTAGGGTAAGTCTCATATCTAGTCTTTTCTCCTATATGTGGCCTACTAGTACATGGTTTGATGCATGCCTGTCCTGTTGATCTGAAATTGACATGTTACTTGTTTACTATAAGTTCTTTTGGTATTGACTGATACTCTCAGCATGTTAAAGTTGTCTCATGTTCAATTAAGTATTTGCTCGATCATGAACCTGAGACTCCAAGAAAGAAAATAAAATCATAAATACGAAAGTTTCCCTACAAAAGGGTTGGCTTCAACAACCCATAAGGGACGGCTTGCCAAGCTACATTAACAGTTAATTTGCTTATAGTCGTAAAAGTTTTCCTACAAAGGGGCTGGCTTCAATAACCCATATGAGACAGCTTGCCAAGCTACACAACTCAGAAAACTTTTGTACTATAACCAACTTTAGCTGTTATAACTCGAAAAACTTTCGTACTATAATAAGTTAGCTTTATTAGAGTATTCTTACTTTGTTTTCATACATGGACCGACCTTTCCATCCATTCGAAAGAAAGAACAAGAGGAAATTTAGAAGGAACTCATATGTAATATATCACAAAGGTTTACAAAGGTTACAAGATGATCCTACAACTACTACATGGCCTCCTTTCTATAGGACTAGGAGGTTATTACAAGAGAAACTTAGATTACAAAATAAACCTATCTTACATAGCAAACCTATCTACAACTGGGTCCCTTTTTACATGTGAAGGACCTTATGCAAAGAAACTAAAAAAGCACCTGAAAATATGTGATTGAGGTGAAATATACATGGTATAGCATGTGAAAGCATGTGGGAGTATATGAAAACATGTGAAAGTAGGATGCTGCATGTGACGAAGCATGTGGAGGCATGTGGAATCATGTGAAAGTGGGGCCCGGATAGTATGGAAAGATGCAAAAATTTGTCTTGGCATGGGTAGATGATTTTTTAGGGTTTTGTTTGGTAGGTAATGTAGGATTATGGTGGGATTAACAGGGGTTTAGATAATTATCTTTCATTGATTCTCTGGGTTTGTCTTCTAGACATCTTTTCAAAGATTTTGTGTAGTAATGCCTGGAACTTGACGGTCTTTCTTCGATGTGTTCCTTCTCTTTTGGATTGAGAGATGTAATCCGCAACCTTAATCTGGAGATGTCTTGAGTGACCTTTTCTCGGATAACTTCGTACGAGGTTTGATATTCCTTTGCTTCTTTTCGGACTCTTTCCCAGTGAGGATGAATACTGGTATAATTCCAGCTTGCCCAATCTTTTGGCCATATATCTCTCGGGATGCACCTATTTTGCTGGAAGATAATCCATTGTGCTTCACTATATTCTTTTTCCATGGATAGAATGGACGAGGGGAATTTCCACCAGAATGATACTTATGCTTGCGCCTGGACTTTTTCATTAATAATCTTCATTGTCCTATGGAACATGAATACCTTTGCTCTGTAGGAATCATTGAAGCATTTTATCCAATATCTTCGAGGCTTGAACCATAATAGAAATATTTTAAGAGCATGTTCAATGTTGTCAAAATCCTTGAAGATGTTGCACTTGAATTCCATGAAAATATAATACTGATGGCATAGGCACCAGAAAAACTATAATAGTTCTTGTGGAAAATTCTTGGCATGTGCTATGAATATGTGGCAGAATGAATATTTTGGATTGACCCCATAAGGCTTGAGAATGGATCTTCCATGTTGCCGGAAAACTTGGAGCTCATAATAAGTCCTTCTTTCCATTATAATTAATGGATCAAAAGTATCCATGAGATTGAACAACTCTGGTGGATAATCCGTTGGCTTCAATGAACTCGTTCCTAGTATATTTGAAAACATGAAGATGTGGCTGATTAGCTTTTGTTTTGACTTCATCTTTGCTGGGGAAAATCTCTTTGAGAATTCTTTCGGTCGAGATAGAAAATCTGCGAGAATATTATCCTTTCCTTTCAGGTGCTTGACTTGAAACTTGTATGGAGAGAACCATTGGACCCATTTGAGAATCTGAGGATTTGAAATAATTTTTGCATTTATCTGGATCATCTTTGGGAAGACCTTCATATCCATTTCTATCAGAAATTCTGTATGAATCAGGAAAAAATTGAACTTCTTGATTCCATTCTTCACTGCAAGAATTTCCTTGAAAGTGGAGTGAAAGTGTTGCTCGGCATCTTTGAACTTTCTGCTAGCGTATCCGCATATCTTCCTCTGGCTATCTTTTTCTTCAAATAGAACATCACTCCAGTGTTCATTGCTGGCATCAGTTTGCAGTATCTTCTTACCGTCTAAAGGGATGTAGAGAGACTTGACATCTTTAGATATCTCCTTTATTTCTCTGACTGCTTCATCTTGTTCCTTTCCCCATGACGGAGCATTTTGTTGGAGCATCTTTGTGAGCGGAGAAATGTATGTAGAGATATTTGGGATGAAATCTCTTACATTATTTACTACACCCAAGAACTGTTGGATCTGCTTTGTTGTGAGTCTGGTATCAGGAAATTTCAGTAGTCCTGATATATATATATGGTCCTGGACTGTATGCACCTTGGACAAAATGCATTTCGAGAAAATCAATCTCCTTTTGAGCAAGAACCATCTTTTTTGCTGAAAGCATGATCCCGTACTATGTTACCAATGCCTTAAATTGATGAAGCAAGTCGACATGTTCCTCTAATGTATCACTAAATAACAGGATGTCATCAATGTAAACTGAAGAGTTATAGAGGATGGTCTGGAATATTTTTATCATGGCTTTTTGGAACAAGGAGGGTGCAGTTTTTAATCTGAAGGGCATGACTTTCCATTGGAAGTAATGATCGGGGACGCAAAATCCCGTTTTGGCTCTTTCTTCGCGGTGGAAAGAGTGAGTTTATTTGGGATAGGGAATTTATCATCTTGGAGGAAGTGGTTAAGTGGATGGTAGTTAATACATACCTGAGTTTTCCTCGTGTTTTCTCAGCTCTTTTGTTGACATAAAATGCTTCACATACCCATTGTGAATCTGATAGCTCTATTAGATCAAATTCCAAGAGTTCTTCGCATTCTTTCTTTGCAAGCTGAAGATGATCTGGATTCATACCTGAATGACTGGCTTTTGTTGGATTGATGTATTCATTCTTCTTGAAAAGGAGCTTGAAAAAAATTCTTCGTTCTTCCATAACGGGCTTTTCCCTTTCTTCATAAAATCCTTATGAGATTCAGCACATGAATGTTCAATGAGATTTTGTTCAATCTCCTTGATTTGTTCGTTGCTGGTGATTTGGAATAGCCTTCGAATTTCATTATAAGGTTTGAACTGCTTCTTAAAGGTTATCCCGTTAGCCTGATCAGGAGTTGATCTTTTAGTTGTTTTAAAATGTCGAATCCAAAAATAAGAGCTTTTCTTGGTACATCAGAGCCGATCAACTTGGTTCTGTACTTCAATCCTGTAAAGAACTCAATTGTGACCGGGTGCTTCGTGATAACGGTGGTAGTCAGGATTCTATTTGATGCAGTGTTGAAATCCTTAAAGTGAAGCACCCATTGATCTTCAGGGAGAACAGCAGGGTTCATAAGTGAACAAGCAGCTCCAGTGTCAATGAAAGCGATGACTCGAGTTGGTTTATCCCATTTGGATGAATAAACCTTGAGTTCCACTTGAGGGATGACTACAAAAGTGTTGATCTCTTCTCGGGCTTTGGGCACCGGTTCTGAAATTTGGTAGTGGCCATCACCATGATCTTCGTATATATCAAGAGAGAATAAGGTTTCTTCAGTGGGTTCATCATCCATAGAGAATATAGACTCGAGGTCCTCTTCCTTTCCGAGATGTATGCCAGTGTAATCTTCAATCTCTTCGAGGAGTTTGACAGATTTCCTCGAGTGGGGACAATTTCTCGCAAAATATCTGATCTTGTGGCAAATAAAGCATTTGTTCTTTTTATGAAAATTCCTTAACCTCCTTTGTCTGAAATATTTTGTGAGCCTCCTGGACCTTGAAATCCCATCTGGAATTCTTGGCCATCTGAACCTCCTAAATCCTCTCTGTCGCCTGGACGTGTGGCAGGAACATCCTGATCCGATGATTACATCAGATTTGCGACATGCTTTGTCAAACGCTGGATTGTGTTGGATAATTTGTTTTAGGGCAGAGCGCTTCGTACAAATGTCATCTAATGCGAAGAAAATAGCTTGCCTGATGTAGCCGACTTGTGGGATTGTTATGGACTGAAACTTTTCTTCAATGATGGTCATGGTTTGGCTTGCCAACAAATTTGGAAGGAAAGAGACAAAGGCTTGCTTTAGGTTGATGTCTCCATCGATATCGAAATAAATCTTTGCCATTTTTTTAAAATGTTTTTCAATGTCATTTCTGTCGAGTGACACACACTTCATCTCAAAGAGTTGTCTTTGCATCTTTTCTTGTCTTTGGCCAGTATCTCCACAGAAAACTCATGTAGGCTTCTGATGTTGAAGGCAAAGTCCTGGAAAATAAGAAAAGTATTTTTGTCTTGAATCCCAAGTGAGTTCCACCTATCTCTAAGGATTCCTAAGAACCGTGAAGTGAGTTCTGACAAGATGATATACTTTTCTCGTTCCACCAAATTTTTGGTCACCATCCAAGTATAGAAGTTTTGGATCCTTTGAGGCCATTTTTAAACCTTGACTTTATCTAAGGTAAAAGTGTGGAAGCCAGTTCCAACTGGTTTTGACGCCATGTGCTTATATCTTCTTTCTGGGATTTGTTCATCTGTCATACCTTCTTGATCCTCATCTATTTCAGATATTTCTGGGTCTCTTGGCTGGTTTACAAATATTGGGGATCATCTTCTTCGGAAGAGTTTGTTGTGGATTCATTGCTTGATTGAGAGCTATCTTCCATTGTATCATCGTCTGATGAATTAAGAGATTCCTACTATGTGGTATCTTCTATTGACATGTTTCTTGGTTGGGAGACATATAGGTATGGAGCCTTTTGATAAGAAATCATCAGATTTTCGGGGTTGGACCCTTTTGAACTTTCTCCCTGATCTCGTCTTTTCTTGGTTTGTTTCTAGGCTGCAAGAGCATCTTTTCTTTCCCAAATCATTTTTGCAATATCAAAATCATGTTCTTCTTTTACGGGTTGGGTGAAAGAAACAAGATTTTGTGAGGTAGTAGGAAAAGTAGAAAAGGTATAGTCCAATTTAGGTGGGGAATATGCTTGTGGCGACATAGGGAAGAAAGTAGGTTTTGAAGGGAAAACTGGGGTCTTTTGTGACTCAAAGTGGTCATTTCTCAGAAGTTGAATTTGTTCCCTGATGGAAATTGTTTCATTTTGTTGTTGTTGGAAGAATTGGAAAAGTGAAGTTCCTGGCAGACAAATCTCATATTGTAGATTTTCCAACCTTAGTTCCAGGGCTTTGATTAGTCCTGCATGGTGAGACGATGTCTGCTCCACCTTTTTCTCAATTGTTTCTACTTTGCTCATCATTTTGTTTTGTGTATGGGCCACATTCTTTATGGTGTTGCCAATGTTGTTCAGTACTTTGTTTTGGCAGATGAAATTTTCTGATTGCTAGTTCATTGTTGCTTCGATATCACTCGTTGGGGGGTTTTTCTCCAGTAGGTAGCACTATATTTTTCTTGGGGATTTTTGGAGCATGGCTTATACCCTCTTTTTTCAAAAGGTTGAAGTGAAGGAAAATTTTGGGTATGATTGGAGCTTGAAGGACTCAACATGAATATTTGTGGTTGTGTGGGCTTTGGGATTTCTTGAGTTGGTGAAGTCTTAGGTTCAGGTGGCTTATTAGATTCTGGGGTATGAGCTGAGCGTGGTTTGAGTTTGGGTGTGGTTTCACCATCTTCCCAACTTGGAGTGAATTTTTCTGGTAATTTTGGCCATTCTTGGGGTTTGTAACTGACAAGAAATTCATATTTACCTGGACGACTTAATGAGCCAATTGAAGGATCTTTATTTTCATATTTGGCTTGAAACTGCTTTTCAGTGGTTTTTCCCTTTTCCTTGGATTTTGATTTGGTCTTGTTGAGGCCAAATCTTTCCCAATGATGCAGGTGGTGTTCATCATATTCTCCGATTGGATCTTCCAAACAGTCTTGGAAGTCGCAACTAAGATCCCAAGGGAAGTGTCCTGTAAAGGGGCATTTGAACCACCAAACTCTCCTGCCCTCTTTATTAAAATATTTACACCAGTCATGTTCTTCCATGATAGTTTGTATATTCCAGAAGGGTTCACATTCAGGCTCAGGGTCTATGTCTTTAGGTTGGATCATTTGGCAAGAAAAGATGGTTTTATTGGGTTTTTTGAGATGGGAATGGTCAAAGCTTATGGAAACTATTTTGTCATTTCTTTTGGTAAAAGTTGGACCGGATTGTAGAGATTCCTCTGGTTCCCTTAACTTTTCATAATTTGTGATCCAAGAATCAGGAAGGATTTTGACGAGCTCATCTCTGGGAATCTATCTGGGTATTTGGGTGTACAGGGTGTTTCCTTTGGTAGCATTAATATTCAAGAGCAAAACACTTTCTCCTACGAGAAGGCAGAGATCCATGGCATGATTTTGGACCCGTCACGCCATTTGGTGATGAAGAGTGGCTTGGTTAGCATCTTTGGCTTGTGAGGCTTCCTGGATTTGAACTTGGATTTTTAATGCTTCGGTCAGGTATGGATCATGAAGGGACATGTTGAAATTGGGAAAGATAGTTATGAAGACAGTCCCAGCATTCAAGGTAACTTCTGCAGTACCCAAATTGGCGTGTTGGTACTCATAGTATCTTGTATCTAGAAGAGAAAGTCGAGCAACAACAGGTTGACCTTTTCTTCCATGATATGTTAAACTGTTTCGGATAGCACCAAAATGGATATGGGTAAAATCATGATTTCTCCATTGTCTGGGAGAATCATCTGGATTTGAAGGGTGATAAATTGTTCGAGTTTATAAGGGGTAGTTCAGTGGAGGTTACTTTCTGTTCGTCGGGTAGGATATCTACTTCACAGAGGTAATCATATTTTTTGGACAAGGTTTTATATAGAGTAGGACATATTCATCTTTGCAAGGGAAGAGGATGATGGAAATGACTCAGACATATTTAGTAAACTGTTCCTCCCTCCGAAAAGGATGGGCTGGCTCTGATACCACAGTATAAGAACAGAGCAAGAGACTCGAAGAAAGCAAACAAAATCATAGATACAAAAGTTTCCCTATAAAAGGACTGGCTTCAACAACCCATAAGGGACGACTTGCCAAGCTACACGATTTTCATGTTTAAATCCCCTACCTAAAGCTCTTTAGAATAGCTCTGGACAATGCTTTATTTTGGAACTTTATTTGAAGTAGTTTACTATCTTGTCACTCTTAAATTTTATTTTCTGAAATTACTAGCATAAACTTGCCCATATGTGTTTTTGATGCCTTTCAATTTAGCATGATCCTGTTTATATACCTTGGCTAGAGTTGCAGCTAGTTTCGATTGTAAGACCTAAGTGTTTAAGTGTTTAATTAATTATATGAGTATTTTTTTTTACCTGTATGGTTAAATTTGGCATCAATTAGATTAGTTACTTCAATCGTTTGGGCCTGGTCTGTTGAGCCTGCTTTTGGTATTGGGGTTTGAAGCACATTGTTCGCACCTAGAGTTTGGGCTTGCGGTCCGCATGAAGTTCTAAGTCTACTTGAGGCCCAGATGTATTACTGGGTTATTCCATATTTGTAATTGGGCATGTAATTATTCAATGTGGTATGTAATAATTTGTAAAACTGAATTACGGGAAAATTAGTGAAAAAGGGGATGGGGCACTTTAATTCTCACATGAATGGGTAGAAAACATGCCTATACGGTTTACATGCTTTGTTTGCTACCTCGTCTGACATGCTCCATTTCTATACACTGATAGAAAGCATTGCCTATAAGAACCTAAGCACTCTACTGCTCAACATGTCTTACTCCCGTTCACCATCAGAAATATGCCTATAAGAATATTAGTGTTTCACTTGTTCACATACTTCACTTCTATACATTATTAGATAGCATGCCTATAGGATTCAAACACCATTGATTTTTTGTTAAACTTGTATTATTGCTGTGTGATTGTTAGATGACATGCCTCTAGGATTGCATTAAGTAATTAAGATCTACTCATCTAGATACCATATCTATAGGGTCTTAATTGATTAATTAAATCATTGTTGTTGTTGTTGTTGTTATTCTTATCATACTGCCTGCCTAGAAAACATGCCTATAGGAATAAGCATGACGAATTCATGTTCAAATACCAATAGTATAGAAAACATGCACATATAAGAAAGCATGAATAATTCTGAGTTCTTTAACGGCTTCACTGCCCAAGCGCGAATCACCTAGAGATCATGTCTATAGACTTTTAATAATAGTTCTAATCTGCAGCTTCGATAATCTGAATAGCAACACTGCCCACAAGATTTTATTAAACCATGCGGTTAAATAGAAGCCATGCCTATAGGTTTTAAACGACTTTAATGCATCTCAATTCCAAAACTGCCTACGACTCCTCACTGCATAATCTGAAATCTGTAATTGATCGCGTGCTTTCATGCTTATGTGTGGAGGCTAACTTGAGCCTTTCATTGCTATTATTTGCAGTCCTACCTATTTTGAATGTACGCCTAATTTTATCATTTTGAGAGCCCTAAGTAAAGTCTAGAACCACCAAATAGTAGGTCCAAAGCCTCCTGGACCATAGGCATGGGACGGGTAATGCACGCATAGGACACAATTTAGAATTAAACTAGAGCGCTTTAGGTAAATAATAGTAGTTGCATAGCAGGAGATGATAGTCTGTGCCCGCTGAATAATATGAGCAACCCCTACTTTAAGGGAATTGTGAAGTATTATTTATGTTGCACGGGGTTATCCTTTAGGCTAAAAAACTTAGAATCCCCCCCTCCCCCCCATATAT
>MCJB01006169.1:17972-47748 GCA_002018475.1 Nicotiana obtusifolia | reverse complement strand
CCATATATCTAATACTCGCACCTTTGTTTCTTCGGACTTAGAATAAATCAGGTTGTACCTTGTAATCTCCAAAAGCTTGTACCAATCATCTATTAATATATAGTCTAATTCCTTCATATGTGCGATCTTCTTATTGTAGTCGAATATTTGAATGCCCTATCTTCCTTTAATCACATAGGACAATTATAATCTATTATCCCACATAGCGTTAGTTTCTGCTTGGACTGACAGTTGTGGACCTCGAAGAGTACCTAACACCTTCTCTTCAAAGTAATTTGAGCTCTTACCCGATCTTTGGTGATACGGACTAGTTAAAACATATTTATTTGCAAAATAGATGCTCCAACGCACCCTAAAATCGTTAGGTGGTGACTCTTTTCTCTTAGTACTAATTTAAAAGAGTTGTTACACGTCGAAACCCGCTTTCCCGAAAAAAGGGGTGCGACACTCAATTCAACTGGCAAGCTGCTAAACGTGTTCTGCGCTATCTCAAGGATACATCTACCCTTTCTCTTTATCGTGATCATCGTGCCCCGTTTGATCTCATTACTTAACTCGTTCCTCCACGGAAGCTAAATATAAGGCCATTGCCAATGCAACCGCAGAAACTAATTGGATTGTCAACCTTTTGAGTGAACTCCATTTCTCTAACTCCAACACTCCAACAGTCTGTTGTGATAATCTAGGGGCCACTTTTCTTAGTCAGAACCTAATCTTTCACAGCCGAATGAAGCATTTAGCTCTTGACTATCACTTTGTACGAGAGCAGGTCCGCGACAAAACACTGGTTGTTCGTCATGTTCCTTCTGAATCTCAGCTTGCCGATTCTCTTACTAAGGTGGTATCAGCTATGATGTTTCTTTGTCATCGATCCAAGAATTGCGTTGTCGAGTCACCGCCTATCTTGCGGGGCATAACAAGGCAACATAATCTTTTTCCAGATTTGTTTCACTATAATCTTTTTTATTATTCCGTAATTTATTTTTTCTGATTACAATCCTTCTTATTGTATATCTCTGATTGCGATTCTTTATGATTCTTCTTTCCTTTTGTACCTGAGCATCCTTGCTCCTCCATCTTGTATTAAAAGAATCTCAATGTAATAGATAAAGGCAGTTCTCTGCAAACTTATTCTTGAACCTCTTTAGTTAGTATCCCCTCTGTTACAGTTTATTTGAATCTATTTGATTAGGCATGAAGTTTAAAAAAGAAATAAAAAAATTTAAAGCTTGTGATCTTAAACAAGTTAATAATATTTGTGTGGTTATAAGTTTTTTATAACTTATGGTGTTAAACATGCCAGAGTATTTGTGTGGCCAAAAATTTTAATTTTTCCAAATAAGATTCACGATAAGAAAAATTAATTTATATATTTATTTCGTCTTTAAAATATTATTTCAAGACAACTTTTAATGGTGTAAATATCATCCAAACGCATCGTTGAAGAGAAATTTTGGAGTTCAAAATCAAAATAACGCATTTTTTAACTAAAAAAGTCAGATTAAAGTGTAAAAAAAGAAAGAAACGAAACTACATATAACGCAATGGTATTCATACGCTATACCTTTCTGGGCTAAAGGCTCAGCCTAACGGGATCTGGTATAGCACATGACTACCGTGCGCTGTATGTGTCTGCTTCATTCTAGGCTCCCGCCACAAGTTCATCTCCTTTATATTTCTAAGTTCCAACAACAAATTATGTTTGGTTGAGGTGATGCCCCTATGTGTTTCTACGGAAAACACACAATTTTGAGGCCTTTATGGGCTCCCTTCAATCCGGCTCAGAGGCGTTGGATTTATAAATACATTGTTAATAATGAATATTTCTATATTTTGTATTGTAATAATTCTATAAGTTGATACATTGATTATCATTTGTTTTGATCCTATAAATATAGGAGGAAGATAAATATAGTTTTAACAAGTGGTATGATGAACCTTTCAACAGGAATACTACAAATCAGTGACGCAAGAATTTTGGGAACGTATATCTAAACACTCAAAGAAAAATATTATAATATTAAGAAAGAAGTTGAGGTAACGAAATGGAAACTGAAAGAAGCTGAAGAAGAGATCAAGAGATATTTCAATGACTGAACCAGTGCATAATAGGTGATGAGACTGGAGAACCACATGACTGCCTTAATTTTTTTTATTTTTGTAAAATGTTATTCATGTATTATGTATTTTTCATACTTTGACTATTTCATGTATTATGCGTTGTGTATTTTGGATTTGTTATACAAAAGAAGTACAAATTATGTGTTGGAATGTGTATTTTGAAAGCTTAAATAAATTTATCATGAAAAAAAATTTACACAAGAAAGTTAAGAAATAATTTAGTATATACAAAGTCATTTTTCATCAATGGGTCTCACATTCCGTATGCCTTAGCCTATTTGTCGGCTTTAAGGCGCATACCCTCCGATGTCCTCAAAATATTAGGGTCATCATCCCTCCCATCGTCTCTTTATCACGCGATGCTCTATAGCATGAACCTTAGAAAGAGCATGCCTTTTATTTTTTTGGGCCATGTATGCTTCTTTCCATCTGAACTAATAATTCCAGCCAGCGAAGAGGACTCATCAAGACTAGCGGGATCTAACGAATCAATGAATTATCGTGTTGATCGCTTGCATTTATAATAGAGTTTGCATGCCCATATGTTGATAAAAATAATATACTAAAAAAGTTAATAAATTGTACACGTAAATAAAATATATTAAATATACGAAATACAAGAAAAGTCTAAAAGTGCGATGCAACGGGATGCTCAAAGGAATCTTCTAGTGGGAATGCATTCTCATACGGCTCTACTGTCACTAGTGAATGCTCGAAGGAATCTTTCAATGGAATATGTGTGTATCTAGTCTCCAACGCTCAAGCAATACCGTTATCAGCAACCAATCCGTCCACCTCAACGACAGAGTAAAGATCAGATAATGCGAAAATATAGAAGGCGGTCGTTAATCAGCTCCCAAAAATCATTAATGTGTCGCTGACCAGAGTTCTCATGTTATAATTTTCCATTTTAAATTAAAGAAAAAAAAAAAAAAAAAAGGATCGATAGCCCACTTGTAACCTAAGAAAATTATGCATATAGGGACCAGAGCGAATAACCAGGTGATCCATAAAGATAATGTATGAACATGAAACACAACAAATTAATTTTAAGGTTCCTTTTTGATTTTTTCTTAATAGCCTTAGGTATTTGTTGTAATTCCTATTTTTGAACGATAATAAAGTTGCAACATGTTTATTATGAGTATTAATATTTTTTAAGAGTTATCAATGTATAGCGTTATTAATTCTATAATTTATGATTTAAATGTATCTTTTAGCTTAGAATATAAATTATATTAAAATTTATTAACTAATTGTTTTTTGAAGTGTAAAAAGTATGAAGGTACTAAATTTGGAATACAGACCATTAAAATTACTATTTTGGACTGTTGTTGGTGTATTAATATTTTTATTTTTTATTGTTAATTAAAATATATTGAGTATTAATTATTCTAGTTACAACTTTTAATGGAGCAAATATCGTCCAAACGCATCGTGGAAGAGAAATTTGGAGTGGTCATAGTCGGTAACAGTGGCCGTCAGTGAAAGTCAAGAACCAAAAAGAAGGAAAGAAGAGTCGCCGGCAGTTGGCTTCGATCCTGAATCAGCCTCCTCCTTCTATTCTATCTTCCAGTTGATGGACAAAGCAAAAGCCCCTGAAGTCACCGGCGTTAAGGATTCTGTACCGAAACTTTACTCCAACCCTAATTCCGAATCTAAATATTACAGCCTCTCGTTTCAGGCATCGGGTACGTTTCTCCGTTATGAATTTTGATGGGCTTGTGAATTGTGATGAGTTATTTATGGAGCTGGGTTTGTTTTGTTACACAGTATTAGCTATTAAGAAGAGAAAGCCTCCCAGCTTGGTGAGCTTGTGTCTAGGAGTTATTGGCAGACATTTTGAGGATATTATCGAAGATCTCACCGAGATAGCTGCTAATTTTCCGTCCAATATGAAGGTTCAACATTCTTATGCGCTGTTTTATACATAATTTCTGAAGATGTGTACTTTGGTAGACGTGAATACTGCTAGTTTTTAGTTGGCAATCATTTAACCCGACAACAACTGCATCTTAAATCAAGTAGCCTTTCATGCTTCAATTAATCATATGTTCTTTTTCTATTCCCTTAAGATGATCAGGTTTTCAATCCATCAAATGGCAAATTGCAATGTCCTTTATCCTAGTCGCTTAAGTTTAAGATTTGGCAAATTTTATTACTCCAACATATTATGGGTGAACTTTGTAGTGAAGCAGTGTTTCCCTGAAATCTTTCTTCAAACTTTTGACAAAAGAGGGCTCCTTGGCTATCAGGGAATACAATTGTGTTTTCTTTGGGAGGAGGGGGACCGAAAAGAAAAATAAAACTGTCAATCCATGCTATCTAGCAAAACTATTTAATGACGTTACTTTAATAGGCTGATTTGAGTCCTAGCTATTTATCTCGACTCTAATTTTTCTTGTTACTTGAACAATCTGTTCTAACTGTTAGATGGCACTTGTGGCAATTGCAAAAAGGAGAAGGCTATTGAATGACAATGTCATTGTTGCATTGGCTGATAGTTCTTGGGAAATCCTGGACTTATCTGGCTCAGAGGTTTCTGATTTTGGCCTATTACAAGTGGTTGAAACATGCAAACATCTGCAAGCAGTTGATATAAGGTATTGCGTTTTGATCATTTATTAGGTGAGGGTTGAAACATGCAAACATGCGAGTCGGGTAAGGATTTTCTGGTTTAACGGCCTAATTGGATAATGCATGGTGCACCAACTATGGCTTTCTAGGTGATATCTCTCATTTCCACTGAGGCACAGTAAATCTATTGTTTTATCTCAAAATTCTGCAATCAGTAAGGAGGCTGGAAAGTGGGAACAGGGCCTCAACTACTAGTAAATTAAATCTAGTGTACTGTCTGTATGGGTCAAAATTAGTTATGTGGCATTAACTCCCATAAAAAATTAGGTTATGAGGTGGAAACTCCCATTTTATACTCTTCTTGCTTTCTCTAGTTCTTGATCTCGTACTCGTGTGAACAATTATATACCAAGTGTTTCTGGATTTGTTTTTCTTTAAAATTGCATTACACACTTTGTGCAGGCTACACTATCACCTATTTCAGTCCTTTTTCTGCTTCTCAACTTAAATTTGGTTTTGAAATGTAAACCTAAATGTGAACATCCATTGTCACAGTCGCTGCAGCAAGCTCACGTCTGCTGGTGTATCAGAACTCTTGCAGAAATGCCAGTCTCTTGAAATACTGAGATGGGGGTAGGTTCCCTTTCTTAAATCAAGTCACTTCTTTCAGGCATGAAGCTTAAAAAATCACATGTAACAATAACAAGATCTGGTCGCTTGAATTTCTCCTAAGCTAATATTTCTTAAATGATTTGTCTGGGTTACCCTCGAGTCCACTGATGCAACCATTTGATTACTTATAACTGTTGCTTAGAACATGTCGACCTTTCCATGTTAAATTATGGTTTGGTTACTAATGAGTACATTCAGTATTAAGATTCTTCTCAAATATGTGCATGGCGTAAGCATTTGTTCTCTATTTTTTTGGATATGTGAACATGCTCTGCTTAAGGATGCTCAAATTTGATGCATTTGGTTTTGCTGTGTAACCCGATCCTTATTGTCCTTAGTTGCTCCACGTTTGAAGCAATGCATGCATGACTAGAAGGCAGAGATGAGGTAGAAAAGCAAATGGCAAAAAACTGTTAATTTTAGATCCATTAAATTTTCGCATTTTGATTCTATTCTGCACATAACTTGCTATGAAAAGTATTTTAGTTTATGATCATGTTACTTCGAACAAGATGATTTGGCACATCTATATTTCTACATGCTGTTATTCTTTACTTAGTTTGTGCTAGGTTCTTGTTATTGTCAATCCTTAGGAATATAATGTTCAAACACTTGGGCTGTTTGGCATTTTGTTCCCTTGCTTTTGCTTCCTGTCATTAATTATGAGCCTTTTTCTCCACGTGTGGGTATATTCTGGGATAACTCTGGGGGTAGTCATGAACAGTCACTTTCGATGCTATTTTTTATGTTTGGTTTAACTTGTTACTTTCATGTAACCACATAATATAATGAGTGCATCCTACATGATGAGCCTGGGATGCCTAAATCTCCTGTTGTAAGGAAGTTTCAGCTTATTGACTAGATAAGCTATTTGATTCCCAAGGATTCTCTTGCGAACCCTCTAGTTCCGCTATTAACCTGCCTTAATAGAGTGTCCGTGCGAAGCTAGTGAAAAGATGTTCTACACCGGGACCTAAAAAAAGGAAAAAGAAAAGAAGAACATTGCATGTTTCAACTAGTTAAGCAATATCATTTGAAGTGCTCTATGAAAGAAATCCCTTGTAAAAATCTAGGTTCGTCATATATTTTGCTTGATAAAATATATTTCAAAGATCTCTCTCTCTCTCTCTCTCTCTCTCTCAATAAATAGGGAATGTAGAAGTTAACCACATAACTGGATTGAATGAAAGTTAATGTTGCAGAGGCTGCCCTCGGAGTGAGAACACAGCTCGCAGATGCTTTGCTTTGTTGAAACCAACACTAGAGCATGTGGAGGGAGAATCTTGGGAGGAACTTGATACCTCAGAAATAGCTCATGGTGCGACATCCCTGCGTTGGCTCTTATGGGTATGAATTATATTTGTTGTTCAGGCGTAGCATGTGGATTATCTTTTTAATCCTCCAGATTCATTGATCTTCCCTTATCCCTAGCTGAAGTAGTCTTCAGAATTCAAACTTCATGTTTATCTAATCCTTTTGCAGCCAAAAATTGAAAAGGACCAGCTGGAGAGTTTGTCTGACGAGTGCCCACGAATCATAGTAAATCCAAAGCCGTCACCACTGGGTTACAAGGGGCTTGATGTTCCTAGAGAAGCAAGACTAAATGTCTCATTAGACAGTCCCATTGTTGAAGATATTGACCCCAAAACCTGGGCAGTATCTGGATTTGTACCTAGAACATCACCATCATCAGTTTCAAGCACAGAAGAGTTAACCGTGGCGGAAAAGTTTAGACTTGCATTTCTAGAGAGAGATAATCGGCTAGCACCAAAGCGAGCAAAGAATGCAAGACAACATCAGCGACGTGCAGAAAAGGAATGGGTAATGATGAATAGTAGGGCAAAAGCACTAGCACTTGCTTCGCTGGCTAGCAAATCCCTTAACATTCGGAACTGATAATAGATGTGTACTTCTATAAATCTGTATTTCATCTTTGTCAGCCAATAGAAAGAGCTTCTGTTTGGCAGCAGAATTGACAGGGAAGCAAATTATAAGCAAGCCTCTCGTAGAGTCGTATTTTATCTCTCACGGGTAACTGGGAAAGCTTTTCTTTGCAACTGACCATTGAGAGGAAGGCAAATATTTCCGGAGTTTCCAACAAAGTTTATACATACAGTAGTTACTTTCAGGCAGTGGAAGTGTCTATTTGGGTCATCACACTGTTGAAAGGGAGGCCACTGTCAAGCAAGTCTTCCTCTCTCCTCTGGTCAATCCTCTGGTAAAGTGTGTATTGTTCTTTGTAGTCGTCTTTGGCATGTATGTATGTACATAAGGATTTTTTCTGCTGAGGATGATTTAATGAGGTGCTCCATTTTCTTTTTTCATGTGCAGTGTGTGAATTTCCAGTCTTTTTGCTTCCCATACAAATATTATTAACGACTTTTTGAGCACACAGTTGCGATTGTTTCAAAGTTTGCCTCGGGAGTACGTGGGAGCTTTCATATTTTCTGGCCAAAGTTATAATACTCTTGTGCACGAGAAGCTTTCCTGACCAATTTCTATTAAGTTGAGAGTTATCTAGCGCAGGGGAGATACTGTATTACTGATCTATAGACGGGAATTATATCCACCGTGCATGACAAAAAGGGTTCAAGAGGTCTAAGGATTGTATTCTTGCTTGGTCCTCTCTCAAAAAAGTTCTCTTAATTATGACCACCAGTTTGGCTAGTTACTTTATGTTTTGGTAATCGCTAGTTACTTTTATCAATGTTCCCAAGGAAGAAATTGGAAAAACTGGTATTTCAAAGTAGATTTTTCTTTATATTTTGAGGGGAAAAAGGGAGTACAAACGTTTCACTCTTTCTTTTTGGTTTCCACCCGGTGTCTGATACCGACATTGAAATCTGACTATATTTGAATTCGTGCCGCTTAGGGCCTTGTTCGGGGAAAGCACACCCTACCAAGAATTTTTTTATACCAAAGGCTGAAACCCGAAATCTCTGGTTAAGAAAAAAATAACCCTATTCGCTGCATATGTATCTAACTCGGTTCATTTCCTATATGTTAATGATACGTATGCCGTATCCCTGTTTTGATTCAACCAAGATAGACTCGTGCCCGAGTTCACTCGTGAAAGGAATTTCTTAGCGATAAAGTAAAGAAAATCCTCCCTTGTGGTACAAACGTCCCACTCAATCTTACGCGACCCCAACTTAGCTTGCAATAAGAGGGAGGTTTATCAGTGGCTGCTGAGACAGTCTTTAAGCTCTTCTATGAAATCGCTCCCATTGTCATCTAAACACGAGGGAAGAAAAGATCTAATATATACAAGATAGTTACAACCCATATCATCTCTTATATGCACAAACGAGTTCAGCACATCCATCTTGAACGACGCTGCCAGCATAGGCAAGGCATGTAGTACAACATATATGAGCCTAGGCTGTATTTCACTGTTTGCTTAAGTTCCGAATGACGTAAGGAAGGATGCCACCATGGTCAAAATATGCCAGCTCAACCTACAATTCCAAATCAACAATATAAAAGCTATCATGAAATAAAATGTAATCGCACCAGATATTACACTAAAATAATGAATACATCACATGTGTTGATATATAGACTTCTCTCAGCAAGCCGTAGTATATTAACATATTTTTCACTTCGTTAAGTCTTTAACCATAATAAGTTGATAAGATGAGGGGTGTGCCCTACAAGAAACCGCCAGATGATTAAACGAATTATGAACTTTTATGTATTAATCCTAACGGGGCTTAGCAAGTATGAACAAATGTCAAGACTTGAGACAATCCAAATAATGCAGCTTAGCATATGAAAGAAAAAATGAAATGCAAAGGATCAACTGATGATTAAAAGATAAAAACTGTAAAACTAGGTATGGAGGTTCCAGCACTAATTCTGTTATCTGAAAGAAAGAAAAAGAGAAATAAAACCACTTAAAATGCACCCCTCCATCTCAATAAATTGAAGTACTTCTTTTTTCACTATTCCCCCAAAATAAAATAATTGACCTGTTTCGCGAAATAATTAACTCCTAGTTCACCAAGAGTCCAAACTAGACTACTCTTCATCCGATCTCAGACCCTATTCAATAGCTTTCCAGTGTAACCCAACTATTTTATATTCAATCTTAAAACACATTTTAATTAATTTTATTTACTCGTACAGTTTACTTGAGCTCTGCATGAGTCAAAGCAGGTCATTTTAAAAAAGACAAGGAATTAAAAAGTAGTAGAAACAAAACACATACCTCTGTGTCAAATCTAAGAGTACAGGTGAAAGATCTTCCACTATCAGTTGTCACAGTAACATCTTGTCTAGGCCTTATATCGGCAATACTCTGTGGAAGGTCAATAGTGTAACGCTCATGACCAGTCAAACCTAGAGTTTCTGCATCTTCACCAGACTTAAAGCAAAGTGGTATAATGCCCATTCCAACCAGGTTACTTCGGTGAATCCTCTCAAAGCTTTTTGCAATCACTGCTTTTACTCCCTTTTTCAAGAACATTAGTATAACATCATAGAGAGAAAGAAAAAGAAGAAAGAAAATTTAAACTGCCGAAACTAGTCTAAAATACTTACTAGTAGCATTGGGCCCTTGGCAGCCCAATCACGGGAACTCCCACTCCCATATTCTGCTCCAGCAAGAACAATGGTGTCACGCCCAGCGGATTTGTATCGCTGTTCAATAGAGCAGAAAGAAACATTAATTAGTCCTTACATATGAAAAAGGGGGAGAACGTAATAAAATAAGAGGAAGAGCTTATTTACGAAAGCTCTTAGCCAAACAATACTGGAATATTTCCTGGATAGACATTTTAACTCACCATTGCTGCATCATACACATAAAGTTTCTCCCCACTCGGTATGTGAATGGTCTTTGGACCGACTTCCCCATTCAAGAGCTTGTTGATGATGCGGATGTTAGCAAAAGTACCTCTAGCCATCACTTCATCATTGCCACGACGGCTGCCATATGAATTGAAGTCCTTCCGCTTAATTCCACGCTCCATAAGATACTTTGCAGCAGGACTGTCCTTATGAATGCTACCTGCTGGAGAGATATGATCAGTGGTTATACTATCACCAAAGTTCAATAAGCAGTAGGCATCCTTCACCCCATGAGGGCCGGGAGGGTCCACACTCATGTCCTTGAAATATGGGGGTTGATGAATATAGGTTGAATTTGGATCCCATGCATAGAGATTGGACGGCGGGACAGAGAGTTGATTCCAGATAGGATTTCCTTGAGTAATAGCTTCGTAAGTGCTCTTAAACATCTCGGGGAGCACACTTGATTGAACAACCTACAGGAAAATCATCTTTAGTTTTACTTAAAGGGCCATGATGATCATCGTTTTGTTGAGGACAGCAAAAGAATAACACCTCCGCAATTTCTTCATTACTAGGCCATATGTCCTTAAGGTATACACCTTTTCCGTCTTTTCCAATTCCTATAGGCTCCTTCTCGAAATCAATGTCCACCTGAAAAATATTAGTCGAAAGAATTTATCTACAAACATGCAAGCAAAACAGTAGGTAATCTGGTAGCTACAAGCAAGACGCGGAAACAAACCCCTCCCCTACCCCACAAAGAAAAGTAAAAAAGAGAATCTTGGTTGGTCAAAACCGAAGGAAGAAAAACAAAGTGAAACAAAACACAAGCAACAGAGAGCAGGAGGTCATAAACTCTATCAGAAGAAACATGCTAAACAAGGCTCAAAAGGGTTCTAGTCCACACATTTAGTGAAACTGAAGGCTATTCTTTTGAGTAGCTAATGGGAAATAAAACACAGAAAGAAACTATCTTGGCACAGAAAGTTCACTCCTTCAGCTTGGGTATCAATTAAGGAGAAAATGTGGAACATGTTCCCCATTAATTCATCTCAGCATACCGTCATCGCAAGCGCATATGCAACAACCAGCGGTGGCGAAGCAAGATAATTGGCTCTTGTTTGGGGGTGGACACGGCCTTCAAAGTTCCGATTTCCAGAAAGCACGGCTGCAGCAACAATATCTGCAAAGAACATCACCAACATAGCCAATCATTTTTCTTGCTAAAAGTTGACCTGCTCAAGCAGACTGAATGCCACTGGAGCACCATGTGAAAGTACTCAGAAAATGCGTAACTTAGAATTTTTCCCACTGATGGAAGAGAAATAAAAAGGATCAAGTTATAAATTGGAGAGTACCATTATCAGTGATGGCAGAAGCAACTGATTCATCGAGATCTCCAGAATTACCAATACATGTTGTGCAACCATAGCCAACAAGATGGAAGCCCTGCTGGTTCAGGTACTTTTGTAGGCCACTGCAACACAAGGTCACATATTAACTCAAAGAGAACAAATATTAATGTTCCAGGACACAGGAAGGGCCAAGATAAGTGGCAATTGATCACCAACAGTACCTCTTATGGAGGTATTTTGTAACAGCCCCTGAACCTGGAGCCAGACTTGTTTTTATCCATGGTTTAACCTATTCAATAATCACACAACGTATTTTTTATAAGCATGCTCCATCTGCAAATAATTTAGCTCAGGAATCGCCACGTGACAAACTACAAGGCTTGCAGCTAAATTTAGGCACCAAACTAACCTTCAAACCTAATTCACAAGCCTTTTTTGCTACAAGACCAGCTCCAAGCATTACACTTGGATTAGATGTATTTGTGCAGCTCGTTACAGCAGCTATAACGACACTACCATGTTTAAGTTCGGCAGGCAGTCCATGGAATGTAAATTTTGCAACTTTATCCTGCTCCTGCTTGGGCACAGCAAATCCCTGTATTATTAAAAATAAAAGGCTTATTCATTGTGTCGTTCGACATTTCATGGCATATTTTTATAAGTAAATACTTCTACGGCATTCTTGTACCAGCTCCAAAAATGAAAAATATTTCGTCAATCAGAATTTGCACGTTTTAGATGAAAACGACACAGGAAAAGAATATCCACAAAATTCAAAATGTTCGCCAAGGAAAAGAACAACCTTGAAGCCATGTTTGTTATCAAGGCATGCATGCCAATCAGCTTTCATATCTTTGAGAGCGACACGATCATTTGGCCTATTAAAAATGACAAAGTGAGAACACTTGATGGAATCTAACTGAGCTACGCCAAAATTTGGTACGTGAAAAAGTTTATCAGTATAACTCCTACCTTTTTGGTCCCGAGACACAAGGTTCCACATCAGCAAGATCCAATCCCAAATAAGATGAGTAAACTCTCTCCCCTTGAGGCTGTATTGTCAAATTATACCTCAAAGTTACATCAAAAAGTTAAACATTACCATACGAGGATAACACTAATTTTACCTCGTTGTAGTCAACAAACATTTTGTTTGCACGCAAGTACTCCTCAATCATTGTTATCTAATCATATAATGTTTTGAGAATGTTAGGAACAATAAACATATATTTTTTCTTTCAGCAAACCACCAATTAAAAGAGAAAAAAGGCGAACAACTAACTGTTTCCGCACTCCGTCCAGTTAATCTAAGGTACTGTAATGTCATATGATCTACTGGGAAGAAACCCATGGTAGCTCCGTACTCAGGAGACATATTTGCAATTGTTGCCCTATCAGCCAAAGAAAGTGAGGCTATTCCTGGACCTATATACCAATGAAACTAAATGAGCCACATTCAGAAAAGACATTGGTGTAGCCATTTTAAAAGAGCCAGAGTGATGGTTAAACACCGTAGAACTCAACGAACTTTCCGACAACACCATGGTCTCTTAACATTTGAGTTACAGTTAAGACCAAATCAGTTGCTGTCACCCCTTCACGCAATTTTCCAGACATTCTAAAACCGACAACACCAGGCAAAACCATGCTCATAGGCTGTCAGAATAAAAAAGAAGAAAGAAAATGAATCAATCAAATTAATGGAACAGTAGTGTTTCTCAAGTGACTACGTGCAATAACACAGAAATGCACACGCTGAGAAAAAATTATATGGTACAACCAGTACACTAAGCAACCACTAAGTTATGAAGGAAATTAATGTTCTCTCTCGTCCGTAGAATTAAAGCTGAGGGCAGGACATCAAAGTCATCTATAAACGACAACCGGAGTTCTCAACCAAGATATATTCTAGCAAAAGGAACATCAAGGGGGGAAAATGGTGATTCATAGCAGGATTACAGGCTGAGGGAATCTCGTATACTATATATGATGATGGACAAAACACTTGTATGTTGAAATAAATTAAATACCTGCCCAAGCATTGCTGCCTCTGCTTCAATACCACCAACTCCCCATCCAGCAACTCCTAATCCATCGATCATTGTTGTATGAGAATCAGTCCCAACTACACTATCAGGATAAAGTACACCATCTGAGTTAAAAACCACTCGTCCAAGGTACTCCAAATTAACCTATCGAATATATGAGAGGAGAATAAGGAAGCAAACAGGAGAAATGGTGGTAAACAAGTCGTTATAAGCAGAATGTAAAACCAGAAACAACTTTTTTATGCGGGCTAACAGCTAGGTAGCGGCATACATTAGGCCTCTCTTTATTTTTTCAATTTTTTTAAAAAGAAGGCATGATGATACCTGATGAACAATACCAGAACCAGGGGGAACAACAAGCATGTTGCGGAAGGCAGTGGCCCCCCATCTGAGAAAAGCAAACCTCTCTCTGTTTCTCTGGAACTCAATGTCCATATTTGCCTGCAAAGCATTTTCTGATCTTACCACATCAGCTTGCACCGAGTGGTCAATTACAAGGTCAACTGGAACCTGGGCAAATTATCACAGTCTCAATATACAGGATGAGAAATAAAGAACCACTACAACCGTCCGCAGAGCCATAAAAGTCATGAGCAATCTAGGAACCAGCTGAACAAGAAATGTACCAAAGGATTAATCTTGTCAGGATCACTGTCAAGCTCCTTCATAGCATCACGCATAGAGGCAAGATCAACCGCAGCTGGAACTCCAGTAAAATCCTAAGAACATTATCAAAAATCATAAATCTGCTAATGCTACAATCATCACTCGTCAAAGCATTTCATGCTTCTCACCTGTAGCAAAACACGGGCAGGCTTAAATGGAATTTCAACTTGCTTTGGTGCAGTATTTTCCCAGTCCAGGATCTTCTCAACATCATCCTTGGATACTTGGAAATTGTCACAATTCCGTATAGCAGACTCCAATAGTATCCTTAAAGAAAAAGGCAGCTTGTCTGCATCACAAGAAATGAAATGCAGAAATTTCTGAAAATGTTGGCTTGACAACAAGGACTTTCAATATTAATTATTAAATGCAGGAACTAGATAATCATCACAGGGGTTCTACTAAATAGAGAAATGCATACCAATCCTTGGATCATTTAGAGCAGTAAGACTGTAGAATTTTCCAAACTCGCCACCTCCAGGCTTGGGAAGACTAGTAAATATTCCTCTGAAAGGATGTTCTGAAGCTGGATATAAATTTAAAAAGATCATTTGATTTAGGATTTCTCAGACAAAACTAAATAATCATACATCACAAATTCATGCATAAAGTCTTGCTGCATCTAAATTTGCATCAAATGGCTAGCGAATTCCAAATCCAGAGAAGACAATGACATGGAAATCCACAGCCTTGTTATGCAGCTAAACCATTAAAAACTTAGTTTCGACCTCAATTACACTTTACTCTATAAAACTCATTAAAAATCAAGTTAGAAAACCTGTTAAAGTAATGTTATACACATTAAGGGGCAACATATTTTTTATATGATCAAATCTTTCATCCCAATGAATATTGGTATTCTGCCGCCCACATATCTATGGTATACTTGTTACTCATCTTCATTCCATAGGAGACATTCCATGCACTGTCAATTCTGCCGCTCATTTGTAGTTTGATCATCATTAAAGACAAAGGGAAAATAATTGCAAATACTCCACGCTCCCACTTCTAGTTCCTCAATTGAGCATACTATGTAACAACTGAATTCTCCCTCTTCCTTCTTAACTACGTTGAATTCCCGAGCACATGTCCTTTTTAAGTTTTTGCGTATAGCACAAGATAATACTAATATATCTGTCAATCCCATGAAGCATTTCTTAAGGAACTTTGTAGGGACTGTTACTATATTCTTCTTCAGGTGATTTTGATTTTTAAGAAGGCCTTTTAAGAACCATGCAATAGTCTGTTAAGCAAGTACAGGTGCGAGAAGCATAATGTTATTAGATTGAATACTTGAAACCAAAAATGAAATACTACCTCAGTTTTAATTTATGTAGCAACATTACTATTTTGCGGGTCAAGGAGGTTCTTCTATGACCGCATTCTTCTTAAATACTTTTTGAATATTTTCAGTTATTAACTACTATATTACTGTATGACATAGTACTCTTATGCAATTTCCAAAATTTCCAAACTTAACTACTTTAATCCTCGACCCTTGCAACAAAGTCTGGCCGTCTCTGAAGTAACAGCAAGTAACTAATTCGAACGCACAGTGAATGAAACAGGAGTTTTAACTTTTAAGCCTATTATAAACAGCAGCATGAGGATTAATTAAATTGATTACAATTTCGCTAGTTAAAAAGAAAAACATGAGGAGATATACCCATAGTAGCAATGCTGCGATCCAGACGTTCAATATCGGGACTCGCGGTTCTAATCTGAGCCCTTAGACTGAGAGGAGAATTCCAATCAACGCCGTGACTCAAGCGAGGAACAGAGCACCTGAGTGATGGGAGAGCAGAGGAGAAAGAGAATGATCGGTAATTAACAGAAAACGGCGCTGCAGATTGAATATGGCGGGAAAATGAAGGAGAAGAAAAGATTCTAGAAACAGGGGAAGTAGATGTGAACGTAGGTACAGTAGAGAGAGTGGAAGCAAAGCGAAGCCTGGAAGCTCGAAGAAAGGCGGATGACGATGATGATGATGAACAGCGAGTGGATAAATACATGATGGATTTACACGAAAAACGTTTATATCTTGTTTGTATTTGTTAGCTGTTGTGTATATTTATAGCAAAAAGTTGGGTGAAGTGTGTAGAAGTAGAAGGAGCTGGCGAGCTGGGGAAGAAGCGGATGTTTGAATTGTTTGATTTTTTTAGATGTAACTTCCGTAAGATTGATAAGCCTCGTATAGATCCCGCGGAATAGTGATAACAATATGCAACAACTATTTTAAAAAGCATGAGCAATAATATGGTATTTAATAGCAATAAATAATAATAAATAATATATAATTAAATAGGATAAATGATTCACCTAATAAAAGATGAACTAGATGGTTGTTCCTCCTGACAATGATGAGTGACAATGAAAAAGTATGGGATAATATAGACAAGAATCTTGGTAAAAAGATGGTGTTTGTTTCTTA
Source organism: Nicotiana obtusifolia (assembly GCA_002018475.1). NCBI lineage: Eukaryota > Viridiplantae > Streptophyta > Magnoliopsida > Solanales > Solanaceae > Nicotiana > Nicotiana obtusifolia. Next base: position 31,084 of record MCJB01006169.1, on the reverse strand, counting down.
GTAAGAGAGAGAATCTTTTGTTAAAGTGTGTTTTTACAATGAATAAACATGCCTCATATCATTGCCTCTTTTTCTATTTATACATGGCATATTTCTAGTAAATCCTAATAGTACAAGTGTAGAGAATATCCATTAGAATATTCTCTTTAATATCCTATTTCGAAAACTAGCCGTTACAGCTTCATCAACGGTGCTCGACGTCGACCACTATTAACATCTCGACCACGGCTCTCGTTGGCTCTTCGACTATGAGCCTCGATGCTTCTTGGTCCACCTCAACTAACGGCAGCTCGAGAATTCTTTCTTTACTGTTATCTTATCTTAAATATTCTAGGGCAGATTTTGACTCATACAGTTAGTCCCTCCGCTTATTGAGGCCGGCCTCAGGCGGGCTTGTTGAGCGGGTTCTGTTCATTGCGGTCGAGACAATTAGACGTGCTGATCAGGTCGTGATTATTGAGGCAAGCTGGCAACGTGGCCCTTCGTGGGCCGCAAATTTTGGAGTTGTGCCGTCCATGAATCAGGGTGACGTCACGACCTTGTACGTCATCATGACGCGTATTCCCGATGCGTCGTTTTATTTTGCATGGGACTCCTGATTGGTCCTGCCGCTTGATGCCAGGTAATGATGAGCCAATTCTCGATTTTGATGCCTGAATTCTTATAAATAGGGATGTGAGGGTGTAATCCCAAACTTTACAGATTTCCTACAGCGAAACCCTATATCTTCTTCTTCCTTTTCCATTGTTGTGCATCTTTTCCCTTTGTTCCAGCGATTCTTATCGTTTTTAATCCTCCGTTGTTTGATATCTTCCTCTCTTTTGCTGAAAACATGTCTAACGTACCTTCTGAGTCCAATGAGGGAAGTGACCTGGTCCCTCTAGCAATTCTTCTTCCTCCTCATGCGGAGAACGTTCCCGCTGCTGTTGAGGATGGAAGCTTCCCGACTATGGAAGAGATAGTTCCTCGTAACCCCGTTGTCAGGTCTGATTTCTCGAAATTTCATGAAGCCAAACCCAGAATCTTTAAGTTGGTTGGTGATGAAGGAGGCTAATTTGTTAGAGCTTAAGGCTCAATATGGCCTTCCTACTCACGTCGAGTTAATCCCTGCGGGGTGGGATGCGGTGCAGGACCCATCGTCCTGGGTATTGTGCATTCTACACCTACCCCTCTCACATCGGCTACACTCTTTCTCTCCTTTAGCTGGCGAAGGAAATTTGTCGCTTCTATGACGTTTTCCCAGCTCAGCTCTTGTTGTATGTCTACAAGCTCAAAAGGATGCTTACCAAGTTCACGGAGTTAGCCGGGGTTGAGATCACACTTCGACACTTGATGCACCTATTTTCCCCCAGCTTTTATAGGGGACGATGCTGAACCTTCGCCACTAAGGAAGCAAGTGCCTGGTGTGAAGATGGATGACAAGGCTAACCGCCAGTTCTGGCTCAACTTTTTCTTCGTTAGTACTGAGGACGTGGTGGCCAACGTCGACGGCTTCCCTGAAGCTTGGAATTGCACTCGTAAGCACCTGACTCCCTTGCATGTAGGTACTTTGGGGTATTTTTCTTTGTCGTGGATTCTGACCTCTTGTTCTTTTCTTATGCAACCACGACCTCGCCTCCTCCTCTGGTCGAGGACATTTCTGCTTGGGTCGGTCTACTCCTCCCTCACATCGCAGGGATTTATGAGTAGCCGGGCTTCTTCAAGAGGTTTGGGCCGGCTCCCCACTCGACTGGTTAGTTACTCTCGTCTTTGACCTGTTAGTTATTTCTCTTTTGTGGTTTACTTTGGCTGACTTTATTTTCCCTTTGTACTTCCCTTAATTTCAGCAGGGGATCCTCAAGGAGGTCGAGATCTACCACACCTGCGTTGCATAAGAGGAAAGCTGCTACCTCTTCGGCTCCCGCCTCTTCTATGACCGCGACTGATTCTGCTCACTCTTTGGTCCCGCCCGCTGCTGCTTCAGCATCAATTCCTTCTTTATCTATGGATACTTCAGCCGCGGAACCTTCGGCTTTTGATTTTCATCGTCTTAAAGATAAGGAAGAAGAGTCGTTTCCAAGTGATGGGGATTTGATGCCCCGTAAGAGGAGATCGGTGGACGTCGGCGATGGGGTCGCCCGAGCTGTTGGCTCAGTGATGGGTGATTTTGCACTTTGTGAGACAGCGACTATTATTATTGAGAACGATGTTGGGCCGGCATCTGATATTCTGAGGTCGGCAGAGGCTGATGAGGGTATGTCTCTCCTTTCTGCGATGACGGAGGCAGAAAGGCCGGCCACTAGGGCTTCTAATATTTCGCGGCAAGAGGAGCCGTCGACATCGCAGCTAGCTGATGATACTTCTTTACCGGCCGATAGGAGAGGCAAAGGTGTTGATAAAGAAGGCTGTGAGACGGCTTCAGACATTGATGCTGCTAACCTGAGGATGATGGAGGAAGGGTTTACCTAGCTCGAGGTAAGGCTGTAAGGGTCTACGAGGACTATTGCGATCCCCATGGATCGTGATCTATTGAAGAATACGGAGAACGTACTCCCTGCCCTCTGCCCTCTTTACTCCGAAATAGAGGGTGAAACCCTCAAAGAGCTGGACGATGTTACCTTGTCGAGGAGCATAGCCGGCCTTGCTCTTAGGGTGAGTATTTTAGGGCTTCATCCTTTTGTTTTTTTTTTGTCTAGTTTTTTGCCTTTGTTAGCAAGGGCATTCACATTTTTTCTTTCCTTCGTTTTCCTTTTGTGACTACAGACCATGATTTTGGAGATTGAAAGTTCCCCTAGGTAGGAGAAGCGTAAGGAAATATTTGAGAGGTTGAAGAATAAATATTTCGAATACCATGGCAAGTACCAGGAGTTTCGCAGGTGGTTTTGTGAGGACTGCAATATGCAGGCCCTTCATGATGAATTGAAGAAGAAGGATGACGAGCTGGTAAGAGTCATCGAGAAGTGCAGTATCATTGACGGGACGTTGAGGAGTAGGGAAGAACAGCTCGAAGTCAGCAGAGCCGTAGATGCCCAATTTGGCAACCTTCAGACGCAAGTGGTCGAGCTATGGCGGCAATTGGAGGAACGTCGGCTCCAAGTGGAGGTCCTTTCTAGCGAAATCGCTGAGAAGTTGGGAGAGTTGGAGAAAGCTGAGGTGGCGCCGTCAGAGGCTCTGAATAAGGAGGAGTTCCTCTGAGCGGGAGAATGACTTAGCGACAGCCAGGCTCAAGGAAGAACGACTTGATGAAAGGGTCGAGGAGCTGGAAAAATAGGCCTCTGTTCTTCATGACTGAGTAGTTGCCTTGGAGGCCGAGAAGGCCTAATTAGTGTCACAATCGTCCTCTTCCCGTACCTCGAACTTTCCCAACGTTCCTCGGGACTTATATAAGGAGTGGATTCATGTCGAGGCCCAGTAAGATATCTTTCGAGATCTGCATGCTGCGGGTCCATTTCTGATGAAGCCCTTTAAGGCGTTCGCGTGAAGGCTCGCGAGGCCCGACTTGCTTGTGGGTATAATCCTGCTACACCTCAGGCCGGCGACGGTGATGATGAAGGTATGGATCTGCTTGAGGAGGCTGCAGAGTACGATACCGCATACTCGGAGGGCAAAGGCGGCGGTGGCGAGGGGAGCAATATGGCGAGGGCATTGCTGGCCAAGGCGGTGAAGGAGCAGAGGATCACGATGGTGGTGCTTAATAGTCTTTTCTTCTTCTCTTTTTTGTAAGCTTTTGGTGTATTTTTTGGCGGCGTCTTCATGAGCCTTTGTGAGAAATATTTGAAGTATGAAATGCCAAATGTGTTCTCTACATCTACTTCTTTTCCTGTGGTTTGTCTTTTGGTACATGTATGTTTTTTTTTTGCTTCTGTTGCTTGTGCGTCGGAACATGGCCGAGGTCGTCGACTTATTTGGTTGTAATATTTCTTTAGATTATGATCGAGGGCCGATAGGTGTTTATTCGAACGAGGTCGATCATAACTTTTCGTTTAATGTTGCGGCCGAGGGCCGATTGTTAGTTCGAGCGAGATCGAATGCGAGCTGAACTTAGTTATGGCCGAGGGCCCATAGGTGTTAGTTCGAACAAAGTCAAACATAACCTATGTTTACTTATGACCGAGGGCCGGAAGGTGTTAGTTCGAACAAGGTCAAACATAACCTGTATTTAATTATGGTCGAGTTCCAGTAGGTGTTAGTTCGAACAATGTCGAACACAACCTGTATTTAATTATGACCAAGGGCCGGCAGGTGTTAATTCGAACAAGGTCGAACATAACCTGTATTTAATTATGGCCGAGGGCCGGTAGGTGTTAGTTCGAGCAAGGTCAAACATAACCTGTATTTAATTATGGCCGAGGGCCGGTAAGTGTTAGTTCGAGCGAGGTCGAACATAACCTGAATTTGAGAGAAATGCACTGGTAAGTGTAAAGTTTATTGCCTTGACATTGTTGCATTTGTTACATACTTGGAGAAATTTATAGATTTTGGGTGTTGACCGGTGTTCCCGTCCTAATCCCGGTCTATCTAGTCCCTTCATTGGTTGATTTGGAGAGTAGTGAGAGGTCGAGCAATGAAGTAGAAACTAGGGCATTGCCTTCACGAACTTCAACTTAAAGTTTTCCCTTCGTCGCCTCATGAAAAACCTCCTTGAGAAAACCCAGCTAGGACAAAACTCAAGCGAGGGAAAAAAGAGTACGACTTGGAGGACACTTTTTCTCTTCGAAGTTGAAGTATTTGAGGTGGCTGATATTCCAGTTGTTTGGTAGTAGTTTTCCTTCTATTGTTTCTAGTTGAAATGATCCTTTATTTTCTTTTGTTGTGATTTTGTACAGACTCTCCCAATTTGTCCCCAGCTTGCCTTCCCTGGGATCTTTGCTCGCTTAGGTTTTAGCTTTCAGCATGTAGTCCCCGACTTTGAGCAGCCTGACACTTGCTTTCTTGTTATAATAGTGTTCCGCTTGCTGTTTTTGGGCGATCATTCTTATATAGGCCATATCTCTTCGTTCGGAGTTTTGCCTTCTGACCTCGTCGTTGCTTGTGTCGCTCTCGTGGGAGTACCTTAGACTGGGCTCTACGACCTCGACTAGTATTACCGCCTCGATCCCATAGACCAAAAAGTAGGGCGTCTCGCCTGTGCTTGTTTTCGGAGTTGCTCGGTATGCCCACAATACTTCTGTTAGTACTTCCGGCCACAGTCCCTTGGCGTCCTCAAGCTTATTCTTCATGATGTTTAGTATCGATTTGTTGGAGGACTCTGCTTGACCGTTGCCCGGGGGGTGGTACGGGGTTGGGAGTATTCTTTTGATATGCCATTTCTTGAAAAATTCTGCGGTTTTCTTTCCTGTGAATTGGGGTCCGTTGTCACAGTTGATTTCTTTAGGAACGCGCATATGATTATTTCTCCATATAAAATTGATTACTTCATGTTCCTGTATTTGGGTGAATGCTCCTACTTTCACCCACTTAGATAAATAGTCAGTTAAAACTAAAAGGAATCGTACGTTACCTCGCCCTGCCGGGAGAGGGCCTACGATGTCCATTCCGTCTTTGATGAACGACCAAGGTGAGGTGACCGAGTGGAGGTGTTCGCCCTCTTGGTGAATCACTTGGTCATACCTCTGGCATTGCTCGCATATTTTCACGAAGTATGTGGCCTCATTTTTCATGGTGGGCCAATAATCTCCCGCCCGTATGAGGCATTTGACCTGTACTTGGTTGTCGAAATGAGCCCCGTGGTGGCCTTTGTGGATTTCTTCAAGGACGTACCGAGTCTGGTTTGGGACAAGGCACTTCTCTAAAGGGTCGCCATAGGTTCTCTTGTACAGGTCGTTGTGGAGGATACTGTATCTAGTTGCTTGCATTCCTAGTTTCTTGGCCTCTTTTTTATCGCCTGGGTGTGTCGTCCTGCAAGTATGTGATAATACTATTGCACCAGTCCCAAGTTAAGTTAATGGTTCTTACCTTGACTTGGTCGAGCAATGAGTTGAGGATATGGACCACATTTTTGTCTCCTGTTGTGATGCTTTTGGTGGTTGCGGCTAGTTTAGCGAGGCCATCTGCCTCGGCGTTCTGTGCTGGTGGAATTTGATTGAGCTGACATTCGTCGAACTCGGGTAGTAGCTTAAAGATTTCGGTCTGGTATTTTTGTAATCTATGTTCCTTGATTTGGAAATTCCTTGTGACTTGGTTGACTACGAGTTGGGAATCAAGGCATAGTTTAACCGTTTTGCCCCATACTTGAGCGCTAATCTCAAACCTGCAATGACGACCTCATACTCGGCCTCGTTTTTAGTCATGTCCGGGCACCTTATGGACTGGCGAATTACTTCGCCTGTTGGGACTTCGAGTATGAATCCCAGTCCAGACCCCGATGATGGTAGGCTATAGTTACGTATTTTAATCGCTCATTGCACTCTAATTTACTGCACTTTACTTGTGTTTGAGCTTTAATTGATAGTATTTTACACTTATTGTGCGTGTTTTATGCCTTGTAGGAGTGATTCCAAGCTATATAGATGTTATGGTATGAATTTGGGTGAGTTGGATCTTTGAAGTCTGAGTAAAATCCCAAGGGATTAAGCCGGGATCGTGTTCGGGGGTCGAGGACCAAGTCTAGACGTCAAAACGCAAGAAAAGTTCGTACTCTGAGAAATCACCCATTGCTGCGGCACATGGGAAGCCGCGCTTGTGCATTTCTCTGCTGCCTTTCAGAACTAGCTCTCTGGATTTCTCCACTAATGCCTCGCATGGCGCGTCGCCCATGCGGCGCGCCTGTATAATTTTTATAGAGTTATTTTCCTATTTCAGCTAGGAGAAGGTGATTTCGTCTGGCCCCGACCCTACTTGGTAAAAATACATCGAAAAACTTTATTTCATGTACTTTTGATAGATATTCGACCTAAGGAGGCTAAGGAGAAGTTGGAAGAACACGAGCACAAGGATTTCATCATTCCGTCCTCACTCAAGACTCGAGTTTGGATTGAATTTATGTTTTCCTTACTTTAACTATATTTATGATGAATTCCTCCATATATATGGAGTAGTTCTCTTTAGGGTTTGATGGATTTGGTGTATTGATGATTGTTTGTGGATTATAACTCTATTTGTATGTATTGGAGCATTTTTGGATGATTTAATTATTGCACCTATATTCACTAGTTCATGTAATCGAGAGAGGCATAACTTGTGATATCTTTACATTATCTTGTTGGTTGAGTTCATTAATTCTTCTAAGTAATCGAAAGAGGCTAGTCGAATCATTGATTAAACCTAGTTAGGAGAATACGAGGAAACCTAGAAACTTTCCTAAGGCTATGCCGAATGCACACTTCTCTAGGTTCGGTTTCATTCTGTACCGTCTGAGTATGTCGAACGTTTCTTTCAAATGATTGATGTGATCTTCTCCCTTTTGGACTTGACCAGCATGGCGTCTATATATACTTCCATTGTCTTACCGAGCTAGTACTTGAATATCCTCGTCACCAACCTTAGATAAGTCGCCCCCGCATTCTTTAGTCCGAAGGGCATGACCCTGTAGCAATACGTTCCTTAGTGAGTGATGAACATGGTTTTACCTAATCTTCCTCTTCCATGAGGATCTGATTATAGCCTGAGTAAGAGTCCACGAAAATTAGCAACTCGTGTCCGACCGTTGCGTCGATGATTTGGTCGATATGAGGTAGTAGGAACGAGTCCTTTGGGCATGCTTTGTTCAAATATGTGAAGTCCACGCACATTTTCCATTTCCTATTCTTCTTTTTAACTATTATTACGTTGGCAACCCACTTGGGGTACTTCGGCTCCCTTATGGAACCATTTTCTAACAGTTTTTCCACTTTCTCGCGCACTGCGTCGTCGATTGCGGAGTTGAATTTATGTCTGACCTGCCTCACCGGGGGATGGAAGGGGTCGATGTTTACTTTTTGTGTGTGATGATTTCCTTTAGGATGCCCGGCATATCTGCATGGTTGAAAGCAAACAAATCCGCGTTAGCTTTTAAGAATTAACTGATTTACCTAGGTCCTGAAGTTTGCAATCGATGTAGGCCTTTTGCTGCGGTCGCTGGGATCTAATTGAACGGAGTCGAGGTATTCTATAGTTGATCCTACGGCTTCGACTATGTTGGGATCTTTGATGCCTTCCCCGATCTCGTCGTGCCCCGACCTCGACCCTGCTGATTGCTATGCCTCTTTTTCTTTGTCCTTCTTTTGTTGGTGGTCGTACCGTCTAAAGCAATGCGGTAGCATTCTCGGGACGTACGTTGCTCTTCTCGTATGCTGAATATCCCTCATGGAGTTGGGAATTTGATGACTTGGTATAAGCTGGAGGGGACAGCCTTCATAAGGTGTATCCACGATCGTCCCACTATGGCATTGTACGCGGTGTTTTGGTCCATGATGTGGAATGTTGTTTCTAGAGTTACGCCACCGGGCAAGACGGGGAGGGTAATTTTCCCCGACGTCCGTTCAATTGCATTGTTAAAATCAGTTAGCATGATGCAGCGCGGTACTATGTTATCCTCGAGTTTCATTTGGGTAAGTACTCGGGGATGGATAATGCACGCATTGCTCCCATCATCTATCATAATGCATTTAGCATCAATATCTAAAATTCCCACAGTAATAGAAGGGCGTCATTATGAGGAAAAGCCAAAACGCCGGCATCCGACTTGTCGAAGATGATACCTTTTTCGAGTTCATCGTACTATTCGCGGGTGATAGATCGCTTGAGTTTGTGGGTAGTGGTGAACTTCACGCTGTTGATAGAGGCGTCATCGCCGATGATCATGTTGATAGTACGAGCGGGTGAGGGTGGTTTGGTCGGTCCTTGATGTTCGCGTCCTCTAGCGAAGTTGGTTCTTCCTTTATTGCTTAGCAGCTCTTTAAGGTGTCCTTGTCGTAGGATATTCACAACTTCCTTCCTTAGGGCGATATAGTCTTTTGTCTTGTGCCCTCGTTCTTGGTAGAACTCACAGAGGGAATCATTTTTCTAGTGTTAGGGTCCGATCTTATCTTTGGCTTCCACTTCACTTTTGGCCCGAGCTTCTCCACGGCGTAGACTATCTCTGTAGGTGACACGCAAAAATTGTGAGCAGATAATATGGGGCATACCTCTGTTGTTCTGATGGGTTCCCGTCCTCGGTCACCTTCTTCGTAGCAGCGGGAGGAGGCGCGGACATTCGGATATATGGTTGGTGTTGTTCCCTATTGGGTCGCGGAATTGGATGATCTCTTCTGGCATTGTCTCTTCGATCCTTTCTTGGTTTCGCTTGTATTGAGGTTAGCCGGTGGGTTGGTTCATTGAGGTCGTCCTCATCTGCACGGACTTGGGCACAATAAGCATTGTGTATTTCATCCCAAGTGGTTAGGGGGTACTTTATCAACCGACCTAACAGTTTCCTCGTTGCCCTTGAACCATCTCTGCTCAGCCCATACTGAAAAGTTGCGACTGCCATCTTTTCGGACATGTTTGGCAAAGTCATCCTTACTCGGTTGAACTGGGCGAGGAATTTCCTCTCACAGAGATCGTTTATAGGCAAATATGTTGTTCACTCTCGCCTCGGCCTTTTTGTGCTTCGGCGTGGGGCGTTACGAACCTGTCGGCCATTTCTTCAAAGGTGTCAACAAAGCATGCTGGTAGCTACGAGTACGAGGTCAATACCCCTCCTACGAGGGTTTTGCCGAACTTCTTTAGCAAGACGGAGGATACCTGTTCTTTGGTGAGGTCGATGCCTTTTATGGAGGTGACGTAATGAGTCACATGATCTTCAGGGTCAGTTGTGCCATCATATATCCTGAGGTAGAATGGCATTTTAAAGGTTTTTGTATGGCTGTTCGACGAATCAACCGGCATCCCTCTTCGGCAACAGCTTGGGGGCGCCCGGTATTTTGTCAACCCTTTCCTGGTGCTCTTTCATTTGATCTCGGAGTGCCTTGTTCTCATTCTCCATTTCTTCCATCCTTCTCAGAATGGCTACAAGGGCGTTGTCACTTGTACTATCAATGACATTGTGAGTAACACCTGTCGTTGGGGGGAAATGTTTATTGCATTACTCATCCACTTGTCGTATCGTATCGTACACGTCCTTGCGTTCTCTGTAGACATGTCCTGAACGGGCTTGGTGAGGACGCTAGTTAGCGTGTCAGTTAGCCACGCTTCGAGGAGCTATTTTAGAGCTGGGGGCGTCTCTTCCCCCACATATGTGGAGGCTCCCTTACCAAGAGATTTTGTGATGCTGCAATGAGGGGGCGGTGAACCGTCTCATCTAGGGAGGCACTGGGCGTTGTGCCTTCATCTGCTGTTTCACAGCTTTCATTGATGACGCTCGTGAGGTTGGTTAGGAGGTTACTTATTATTCTCGTCCTTTCTTCTTGGTTACCTGCCATGTTAGGATTTGTGCACATAAAGAAAGGGGATCTTGTTTTTTCTTGCCCTTTTTTTTTTTTACGTTAGTGACTTGTGGCTGTTGTAGATCTAGAAAAAACTAAAATTTTTAACTAAGAAATCCCTACATACAGCGCCAAATTGTTTGACCAAAAATATGACTCTTGGTTCAAATAATTAAATTTATGCGATAATGGGATAAACCTAGTTAATAATAATTTTTCTAGATGTAACTTCCGAAAGAGTGATAAGCGTCAAATAGATTTGGTAGAGTACTGATAACAATATGCAATAACTATTTCAAAAATCATGAGCAATAATGTAGCATTTAATAGTAATGAATAACAATAAATGGTATTTAATTAAATAGGAGGAATGGTAATAAAGGATGAACCAGATGGTTATTCCTCGTGACAATGATGAGTGACAATGGAAAAGTATGGAATAATATATACAAGAATCTTGGTAAAAAGGTGGTGTTTGTTTCTTAGCAAGAGAGACAATATTTTGTGAAAGTGTCTTCTTACAAATGAATACCACATGCCTCATATCATTGTCTCTTTTTCTATTTATATGTGATATATTCCTAGTAAACCCTAATAGTACAAATGCAGAGAATATCCACTAGAATATTCTCTTCAATATCCTATTTCAAAACCTAGCCGTTACAGTTTCATCCACGGTGCTCGACCTTGACCATTATTGACATCTCGACCACGGCTCTCGTCGACTCTTCGACTATGAGTCTCGATGCTTCCTGATCCACCTCAACTAATGACGGCTCGAGAATTCTTTCTTTAGTGTTATCTTATCTTAAATATTTTAGGGCAGATTTTGACCCATACGTGAATTTGTTTTCGGGGGGAAGGGGGTGGGACGTACGAGGGAATAACACTATTACAATTTGAGGGGCTTTAGCTGATTGTGCAGTGCGGAGTGAGTTATATGAGCATGAATACACGTGATGGCTTATGAGAACCTAACTACCAATTCTTCTATTCTATATCTGCTCTTCTAACCTATTCTATTTAACTTAGTCCAATTTGGACAAATTGAATGAGGAATATATCTTCCATTTTTCATATGTTCGTCTGGTTTTACCATTTTTTTCTACCGAAGCAGTTAAATAATCCCACATTTTATCCGAAAATAATTTCTTGTCCCTGAGTTGTTAATTGGAATATACTAAATGCAGAGGCAAATATGGTATTATTATGGTGAATGTTATGGAGACGCACGCTTTAAGACAAGGATATGCTTTGTGAAGCCGACCGTACTTTTCCAGAAACGAGTTGGTCCGGCCATATAAATTTAAGTTATATACACAATCAGTTAACTTGTCTTATTTTAAAGATTATAAATCCCATACTTAAAATAAAATAAAAAAATCAAGTAGGACAAAGAGGATGGTAATTGTTCTCATCCAGAAATGTCGCGTTTGCAGTCCCAACAATCCACTTACAAGATTGCACTGGAATATTTCTTACAAAACATAATGACAAGTAAATTTTGCAGCATACAGAGACTACAGATATTGAGTTTGTTGAAAGCTATATTTTCACAAGATGTAGGAATGACTTGCGTCCGATGCAAAAAGAAAAAGGCTACAACAAGCAAGAAAATCTTCAATATTTCTGCAATATTCCCAAGTACACAGTACTCCAATTTCATTTTTCTTTTAAAAACTCATTATTAGAACAGAACTTTACAGTACATTTAACGGTAAAGCAGCATGGTGCAGAATTGCAGATTCCACAGCTTGAGGACTATTCATCCAAAAGTTGCAAGACCCTGAAACGGATAACAGAAAGGGAAAAAATAATTCTTCTAAAACATACATGCGGACAAAGAATGAGACTGCTACAGCGTGTGGCCTTAATTCCTAGTGTTTGACTTCTGCATTCACTGAGTCACTATAAAAAATAGAACGTCAAAAGAAAACCAGATAAATCTGCTTCCACTGTTTGAGTGATCTCAAGTGGGAGGTTGCCATGTTCCTGGTCTAAAGGATTCACCAGAACCGGTTGGCTCCGACGACCTGAAAATAAACATAATCGATATAAGTTGTTGCAAATGATCTAAACTAACCCTGTTATCACTCGTTCTATGTAGTGACAATTTAAATCTAAAAATTCCGAGGGATCTGGTGCTTGTTAGGTCCATCAAGAGAAGCGTAAATGAAAACAGCAGACGGGAACAAGAACTTACAGTGGTGGTTGTTTGAGACGATAAGACATATTTTTCTCGGCTTCAGTTTCTCTCGATCTTGCATGCCTACATTACACAATATGCAAGTTTTAAAGCAGCAAACGCAATATATATTAACACAGTCAAGTTCATCAAAAGCAAGATAAGTTATCTGAAGGTAAATACTTCTCATTTACCCTCCACTTTTCTTTTATTTTTCCTTCTTATTTCTTATATAATAGTGACAAGAATGACAACCTAGTGGAAGTAGCTAACAATAGATAATAATATTGCCGTGACTCACCTTACTTCATTCTGTGTATCAGATGCTTCTGTGATCATATCACCTTCCAGAAATGATGATCAATCAAAATAAAGTCAATAAATAATCAAGAGCATAAAACTGAGGGGGAAAAAAAAGGAAGGGGGGGGGGAGAATAAAAGGAAAAACCATCCTATTCGCCACTAAAACACTCTAGTTTTAGTAGTTTTTATTGGTCATTTGATTGGTCGCAATATAAGAAAGGCTTATAAGACTCATTATAAGCGAGCGATTCCCCCCCCCCCCC
>MCJB01006169.1:0-17938 GCA_002018475.1 Nicotiana obtusifolia | reverse complement strand
CCCCCCCAAAAAAAACAGAGAGACAGAGGAACACATCACATCTATATTACTCAATAAAGACAATACATATTACACATATATCATTCGAGTTCGGGATTTAGTTGCCTAACTAGTTAAAAGGGTATTGTACAAGCGGAGGATATACAATACAATAGGGTGCATGGTATAATAAATAAGGTATCCATTACTATTGATATCCCTGTCTTAAACCCAGCATTACAAAATGCTTGCACACATTCATAAATGATACATACCCATCCGAATGCATGAAGAATTCAAGTTCTTTTCCAATTTAGAGGTGATGAAATTTGCTATTGAAGATCAGAAGGTTTTAACAAACTGAAGATCATTGGAGAAAAAGTTGAAGGAAAAAAGGGGTTTTGGGGGCTAAGAAGGACAAACATGGAGAATAAATTGGGAGAACGAAGACGTTGTCTTTTTATGATAGGAGCTTGGTATCAACCTTGCAGATGGCTACACAAGTACTTGTCCTCTGGCCAGCTTTGTGAACTTAGATTAAGTTACATGATCCATTACACGTGTTTGTTCTAGCTTAAGATTCACCATTGGGTTTGTTTTGTGACAAATGGCTGTTGGCTTTGTCTTTTGGAAATCATTCCCTAAAACATCTTTTGAGGCTTTCATAAGTGAAATTAATAGAATAGAATTGATTAATCATCTTCAGACGCTACTAAAAATTTTAAGAGAGAAAACATAAGAGTTTCCTAAAGGGAAGTACAATTTGCAAAAAGGGGAATCGCATGGCCCACTGTTTTTCTCCGAGAACTGGCTCTTCCAGGGGAACATCTTTTCTGCTCTTTGTTTTCAGAAATAAAAGAGGAGAAATCATTTTGCAACCATTTTTTTTGGTTTCTAAACCAAAAAGTTTTTGACTGCGAAACCAAGAAAAAGAAGGTACCGCGAAACCAAACAGACCCTAGCTTTATAGGATAGGTGATACCTTCTGAAGCATCTGGAAATTGTTGAACGAAACTCTTTAAATCTGGACCATCAGCTTTACCTAGAGACAAGGTGAAGAGGTATAATGTGGAGTTCATGTAGCAATCAGCTTCCAGTTTCAAAGGATAGAGCAAAACTGTAGCAAGCGACTTACCAATGCTTGTGGCTTTACTCTTGCCTTCGTTGGCCTTTCTTTCCTCTTCTTCCTTCCTGAGACCTTAGAGCAACAAAAAAGAGAATAGGAGTAAGTAAGAACGTAGAGCTGTTATTTCCAGAGTGGTTCCTACAAATCCTTGAACGAAGTAGAGGCATAAATTTGGAATACTTACGAGCAACATTCAGCTTGACAAATTCCCTTCTGGCCTCCAACTCAGCCATCTCCTGGTAAAAAAAATATATAACCATCAAGACACAGTTCAGGAATCGACTTTTGCTAAAAAATCTTTTGAAGGACAAGACAATAAAAGGATAGAAGTGGTATTGCGAAACAAGGCAATTCATACAAAGAAAGAAGAAAAACAATGCAGGTTAAGGTTGATTATTGAATTATGGTAGGAAATTGTGACAAGAAAGGTCCAATTTTACCTCTGGAGTTGGAGCACTCTTCCGTTGTCCATTCAACCAACATATCCATTCAACTACAAGAATCAACAGTAACTCTTTAATGGCAGCAAATGTCGTGGTAGTGTAATTTGGAAAGTTAATAGCAGTAGCAGATTTTTTTCCTAATGACGTATTAACATGAGAGAGAAGGCTGTAATACTTGGACCGAAAACAAGGTCTAGAGCTAGATTGTGTTTCTCCAATAAGGCATACCTGGAATCGAGGTTGGATCATCTTCTCCTTTGAACGTCACCCATCTCTTTTCCTTCACTGACAAAATATAAGATTACCACATAAAGCTCGTCACTGGATAAGATCACCTGAAAAAGCAAACTACAAACCATCCTAAATATAACTATTTGAAGCCTTGAAAGACTTCGTAGAGTTATAGGTAACTAATTCTCAATTCCAATTTCCAAATGTTCCTCGTGCAAAAAGAAAAAAAAAACTAATTTCTTTGACTTGGTTAAAGTGTGAAATCATGAAAGCTTGCCTCTTGGCCAATGGCAGAGCAAGAACCCTAACAATGGGATTCAAAAATGCAAGAATGTTATACCAAGAAGTTTCCCTTATGTTAAGGGGATTCAACAGTTTATATATATACAAACCAAAAAAAAAAATTACCCTACTTGCACAGTCTCATCTTTGGACGAAAGGAATTCAATTGAACCTCCTTCTTTACCTTTAGGTCTGGCACTGCTCCTGGCTAGGTTCACCAATAGGGTATGAAATATCCAATTTCAAAGTCTTGCAAAAAGCAGAGTATATTATCACATTAACTAAAAGAGATGTTCGTAATACCTTATACCAGAATCGGTTCTTCCAACATACAAAAATCATAAGTACCTCTACTCATTTTCTTTTGTTTTAATAGGGCAATAGCACCATAGCATTAAATAATCAATTTTTCAAACAGCCAAATGATAGTAATTAGCCATATTTGCAGTAACCAAAGCTAATAAAGTTCAATCTGAAAAAAAATGTCTGTAGTAACATTTGCTGAAGCCCATACAACTTTTGCTAGAACAAACAAATAATCAACGATGAAGTAAAATGGTTGCTTTGAAAAGTAAAATAAGAAGGAGACCCACTTACTGATACCATCAAGCTCCTCCGTCCTTTTAAAATAGCGATTACCCGCTTTGTCTGCTCCTACGAAAGTTTTGCTGCTGAATAAACCCGCAAACCTCGCCCACAATCTCGACATCCTTTTTCACCACTATATTTTTTCTCAAATGGCGCTGTAGGGATTTGAATACCGTTTTTGGAAATCTCACCTTAATCTTTCTTTAATTTACTGCGAATTAGCTTTGCTATGGAGGAAGAAGGTAATACTCTAGATTTCGAGTGTGCAAAAATGCCGGTAGCGGAGCTTGGTAACGTGGGCTGGGCTCCTGACCCGAGTGGGCCGCAACTTGGGCTGATTATATGTCGGCCTACTGACGGGATAAGTGCACCAATAGCCACACATAATCTTGATTTGCAGGGTATTTAGAATGCAGCCACAACCTAAAAAGAGCAAGGGATACCTGCTTCTTCAAAATACAAGACAGTGGCCAAAAACTAAATTCTTGCAATTCAAAATTCAGGCTACTGTCCTGAAGTTCTTGCAATTTAAGCTTCAGTCCACTATTTTGAAATTCTGTTCTGGCAATTCAAACTTCATGCCACTGGCCTAATGTTTAAAATGTGATTGTGTGAATCTGTTTTTACGAACTTGGAAGTGTTTCATTTGGTTGGCCACTTTTCCTCCTGCTGAATATATGCTTACAAATTTCTTGTTACTCATCGTATTTAAAATTTAATTAACAGTTCAAAATATTTATAAGATTCGAACTTTGAGAATTAGCGTTAATAGCTTTTCACTAGTAAGAATGCCACTAGATAATCATTGTAAAGGTACTCAATTCATTGCATTGTTAATGTGTCTAAGTTAAACTCTTTAAGAATTTAATCACTATTATTTTATGGATATTCATGTGAAAGAGAAACTAAATTCATGGATTCTGTCTGTCTCAAATTGAATACCCATATAATGTTCCTTTTGTATCAAATTGAACATTCCTAGTCCCCGCCTTCTCATTTTAGTCTCCGTCAAAGAAAAATCAGTTTCTTTTTCATTTCAATTTTTCCAAGTGTAGAGATGAAATTTAATAAAACATATACTATACATACCATTAACCAAAAGCTAAACAAGCAGATTGGCATCCACATGAGCACTAAGCAAGCAATGTGTCCAATATATGAACTGTCAATTCGTTAATCATGTAATGCATATTTTGAGGTACTTTTAAATTGGTTCCTGGCTTCCTGGTCAGAACTCATACTACCATAAATTCACTTGAAATGAACTGAAAGTGTTCATTCCATATGTTTTATTTTACCTTTTGGGCAACATGAAATGCTATCAAAATTTAGTTTTTGGCTGTAAACTAGTCTCTGAACACGTGTTGTGCGCGTATCCCTATCAATGAGTAAATAATTTTTAGAAATATTACGAACATTATTGAACAATGTGTTTGAGTTAAAAAATAAAATTAAAAGAATTAAGTTCGAAAATTTGTGAATGATAATCCTATTTAGTTAGCTCAATAAAAAAACAAAACTATCCATGCTCAATATAGGTCCTCAATGCCTTATTGTAATTTCGATATATAGGTTATGTATTTTTATTTTTTTTAAAGAATGAAAATAGGATACAAAAATATTTTCTTGCCAATGATGCATTATATTTTGAGGACACCAATAATGGTGCTGCCCTCTTTATTAAGAAACCGAAGTCAATGGAAAGCTTCTTTTTGTCAAAGTGAGTAAAGTCCCTTTATCATAGCTGCACAAAGAACAAATACCATTGTTGTTACACATATTGCGAGTATGCATATAACTTAACCGAGACGACGAATTATTAGTTCCAATGAAAATTCAAGCTTCTTGAATTCATGATGGATGGTAAAATTTCCAGACCTAGGTAGGACTCAAAAACTATGAAATTCAATAAATTTTGAAAGATAATTTACAACAACATTGAAAAGACCATATATTATGACTATATGCTCAAACTCTCGACTGAAAGATCAATTAATCTTAATTTATTTTGCTTCTCTTTTAAGTCATTGCTTAAGCAAGAAGATTAAGAGTAGTAGAAGATATAGAGAGTTAGAAAATTCAGTTTCTTGTAATTTCTGACTTTGCCTCCCATTAGTGAAATTAATGTAACGAAGAGAGCACTACTTCCTGCGGAAAACAAAAAGGATTATTTCCTAGCAAAAATTTGCATAGATAAAGTACATCTATGAAAATATATTTAAGTAAAAGATCAGCTATAGAATAAGCAAGACATTCATAAAAAGTAATAGTTTACCTGATTTGACACGCAGAAATTGATTTCAATCAAGTGAACATTTGGGAGTTAAAAACAAAAGAATACGGAGGAAACAGAAATAACGAAAGAAAAAGAAAAAAAAAGCTGGACTTATTGTATAGCCATTTCAAGTTTTTGTTACTTTCTCTTGCTATTTGAACATCGTCATCTACAATTTCTAAAGATTGCATTACAGGCAATTAATTGACAATTCACATGAAATTTTTGTTAAGCAATTGTATTGTACCTATAAACAAAGAAGAACGTTTGCAAATTAGCAAGAAATTCAAAATTCATGTTGGAGAAAAAAGGAGGGGAGAAGATCAATCATAAAAAGACAATTTTAGAGGAAATGCTACACGTAACGTACATTTAAGAATTTTATAAGTCTTTTTTCTTATGTAAAGGTTTACCATCCTAATTCCAATTCCCATGTTTTTAGCTATCATATCCAAATTAATTAGCTAAATTCATTGCGCATATTTATGGAGAAGCTGAATCAATAAGAAAACAACAACCCACATTTGTTGTCATCATTTATCATTGAATGGGATGAAAATTTACTTTGCCTAATTACTTCATTGTGCATTTGTCCGACTGAATCAATAAGAAAATAACAACTCATAATCACTAACTCATTTTTTTATCACTGACCCATTAAATATTTAGTTCTTACAAATTACGAAAGGAAGATATTTTAGAGGGTAAACTTAGAGGATAAATTGGTCATATAATTTTTATACGATATTTGAGTGAATTATTAAATAAAAATTAAAAAACATTGAATTCTTTAAAAATGATGAATATTGGGATCTATTTAGTTAACACAACAAAGAAAGAAGCCATGGCGAAATTGTATACCAAGGAAATGAATTTTGAAAGTACATGCAACATTCATTGTTTAGTAAATAATTTTTTTTTAAATTAGTAGAAAATGTCAAATGGAATATGCTTGATATTGATATATGAGGCGGGACTCTTCCTAACACCGAATTTGATAACTAAGGCATACGAAGTTGATTTAGCCCCTATACTTTCTATATTATTTAGTAATTTTACATTTTTATACATTAATCTTAAAGTGATAAAGTATCTTTAAAAGGTAACAATATCGTTCAATCGGGCATTCGATCTTTTAATTTTTAGCTCGAGCCTTCCTATTGCTTTGCACGTATATTCCTAGAAAAATTAGTAGTAACGTTATACAAACAACCGAGGTGAATAAACGATGTTTAAACTTGAAAGAAAATCAATAACATGAAACAATCGATAGCAATAAAATAGCAAGACTAATCTAATGACACAATGCCAGAATGCCAAGAGCTAATTTTAATTAGGAGGTCTGTTGGTAATTTAGTATGATAGTGAATGTGCATCACATTCATTCTATTGCATTTATGTCTAATATAATATTTATTATAATGAGCATTTACATATTTATCCAAAAATATTACTTGCAATAGTATTAACATAGGGTTAATAGAATCGTTTAGCTTTATAAGGGCATTTATTTTAGTATGTCAGTTTTTCACTTGAGGTGTTCCCGATTATAATATTATATGTGGATGATTATCATTCACTTGCCAATTATATTTGTATTAGAGTAAGGTATTTACATTATAAATATAATTTTTTTGTGAATCGTACGTAAACACAGAAAATCTTGTGCATCGGAATGTCCTAGTTTTATCCTTCAATTTGGCAACAGAATACCAGAGTGGCGGGCGCAAGTTGTGGGACAGATTCTGCTGGACAGCCGCCAACCAAATTCTTTATCCCCAAAAAAGAAAGGAAAAGAGTACGCCGAGTAAATAAATAAATCATGAAAAAACAGAGGAATGGTGGAGGAAATGATTCTAGCTATTTTAATCAGCAGAGTAGTCCAACTAATGAAACCAAATACTTACTAAGATTCTCTTCTTTTCCATGAAGTAATGTGAGTGTTATTGAACGTGAAAAGTGCAGAATCTATGTTTGTCTTCATAATGTCTAGAAATGAGGCAGATGCATTGAATGGCGGCTGTTCTTCTCGTCTCCTTTCATTTACGGTAGAAGCTTCTTCTTCTATCGCTCTCAAAGGTTAAATTCGCGTCGTCTTTTATCACTAATAATCACTAATTAACAATACCTCATCCAAAATGTAATGGGATGGAGTCAGATACTATCACCCTTAATCAAAAGTTTCCTATATAGATTTTGTAATAAAAGAAATAATTTGATTGGAAGTGCATTCTTTTTAAAATGGAGCTTATGTTACGTAAATTAATCGAAACTCTAATGCATTGAAGAAAGGAAAAACTAACAATGTACTTTTTTCCCTCTCAACTTGGGAATTTTCAACCATGCGATGTCCATGAAACAATTCTTCTTTGCTTTCTCTATTTATCTACAAATTACAAATTAAGATGACTCAAGTCTTTGTCGTCATGTTGAACACATGCTTTACACTTTGGTCTTGCTTTACTATTGTGAAATTTGCACGCCCATGTTGACTTATTTAATTCATTTGTTTTTTACGATGATCAGTTAAGACATATCGCATGTTTCTACGAACATTGTAATAACTTTACATTCTAAGATTAGTTAGTGAGTTTAACTTCTTTATGCTAATCATACAAACTTATTTTATATCGTTAGGATAAAAAACTTCTTAACAACTAATAATTTTTGATAGTAAACAAGGGCGGCTCAACGGGTCTCGTGGCCTAAGGCGAAATAATATTGAGAGGTCATTAATAAAATATTTACACTAACAATAAAATTTGCTTTTTAAATAACAAAATAATCATTTAAGACAAAAAAAAATATTTTCAAAAAAAAAAGGAGGAAGAGCACAAAAAATAAAGTGGTGGACTATCGATGTTGAGGTCCATAATTCAAAGTGAAAATTTTGATTTGGTTATCATCACAAACAAGAAAACGAAATAAACATACATAACAGAGTAGCTTAAGTTTTGAGTATTGACGGTATCAAAAATATTTACTCCTTCTGATCAATTTAAATGGTGATTATGGTTCATTCTATTAAGTAACACTTATATATTGGTGAATATCTAATTGTAAATAACCTAATATAATATGTCGAATGACACTAAAAGAAAACTAGTGCATGAATGTTTTTGTGTTCATGCAGTTTAAAAGAACATTGTAAAAGAAATTCATTATGTTATCAATATATATAACTTAACTCAAATATAAAAAGGATAGAATTAAAATTAAAGAATAAAGCGATTATACCAATTAACGAGGGAAGAAAATTATCACAATTTATAAATTTATTATATAAAATAACCTCAATCAAATAACAAAAAATATACTGTAACACTTTTTTTTATATTAATTATTGATATAATAATAATAATAATAATAATAATAATAATTTAATATAAATTTAGGACCTTCAAATTTTAGGGGCCTAAAAGCTTTAGAGCCGCCCCGATAGGAAAGCCAATTTGATAACTTAAGAAGAAAATAAATAATTTATTAAAATAAAGTAATGCGAATACAAATTAAATCCTTAATTAAATAAACAGGAGAAAAAGGACAATGATCATTTGCAAAACCATAGAGAACGTGCCATTTGGAATCTTCATTAATGTGCGTCCTGTAGCCTTTTTCTTAAAAAATGCGGGTCGACACTTAGCCAATATTAGGTTAATTTGATATTATCCCCACTGGCCGACATAATATTTACCTGAGCTTTTATGGAAGTCACCTTAATGAGCTTAATTAATAAGTAATGGAGTAGTAACTTTTTATTAACAAGGGGCAATGCGTGAAAAAAACAAAGTTTAACGAAACATGATGATGTAAATTATGTTAAAATTTACACGTGCATTGCACTAAGGAGGAGCACTAATGTAGGTGCTGGTATTAGACTTTTCTATAAAAGAGCCTTATTAAGGTTACACAAATTTCTGGCACAAGAAGACAATTTAAGGAAACATTCACGAAAGGGGAGAGAAAACAGCTTTTTTTCGTAATATCATATAAAATCTATCCCGTCATCACAGCCTTATTATAGAGCAACCAGGTACTAGCTAGCTCTCCCTGCAAACTCACTTAGCAATTTTATTTTAAGTGTAAAATCACTATTTGGTTTAGTTTGAAAACAAGTTATGACGAAATTAGTTATTCTGTAATTAGTTATTTTAATATTAGTTTTTATTGATTGTTTGGTAGGTTGTATTAATTTTGAGATTGTCAATTTTACTGTTTTATTCTGGGATTACTAGTTTATCGTCTAAAGTTATCCTTGTACAATTTTTAATATGAAATAACTTATCTGAAAATTGATTACCATACAAAAAATAAAATGATACTAAATTTTTATTCCAAAATTACTTTTGCTTATCCGTCAGTACCAAAAATCACTTCTGTCCTCCTGGTTTCCAAAAACATTCTAAAGTGGATTTAACATCCATCAGATTGTCAGTTTAAGTGAAATAGTTTACAGATTTCATATGGTGTCACTAACCTTTCCTTATTAGAAAGTCAAGCATTTGCTAAAGACAAAAAAGTAAAATACACATAGGTCAATTATTTAGGAAATCTCTTAGGTCCAATATTTATAAGGTCTCTATCTCTCCTTGATTGCTCTACAGTTCTCCTCTCACTTCTGAAATTTCACTCATCACCAAGAGCTATTCGTAGGACTTTAAGGTTGAAAAACAGTCTTGTGACTGCTCTGCTTTTTCCTTAGACGATATTAATCATTGGTCTTTCTTTCTTTTAATCTTTCTCTTCTCTGTGTTAATCTCACGCCGGCTATAAATAATTTATCCTTTTGTTTTGCCGATAATACGATTTTCAAGATCTGAAGAAAGCTATCTGTTGCAAGTTTCAATTTTAGAGAGAGGTACATTCTGCACTCATCTTATACACAGTTTGGCCAGGATATAACTGTATAACTTAGGACGATTCTACAAAGGGTAGAGCATTCGCATTCATCGCATCGCATGATCAGGGGATGGGCCGCACCCAAATCGTACCTGAACCTAGGACGATTGTATAGACTATCTTAAATCGAAACTTGTTCCAGATTTTCAAAACCATGCTAATAAATCTGTTTTTGTATATCTTTGCTAGACTGCTTTAACTCTAGAAAAATAATATTTTAAGAAAAGATTAATCAACTTACTCATCATTTACCATAATGTCTGGCTCTATTGAGGGGTTGCAGGTCCATAAATTACCTATTTTGTGTTTATAAATTTTCTAAAAAGTGCATATTCACATACTTGGTATGATTATGACATGAGAATGTGTTTAAATGGAAAAACGTGGTCAGTGATGATTCATATAGCCGATCTAACTTGTGTGGGATTGAGGCGCATTAGTTGTTGTTGCATCTTCACATATTTATGTTCTTTGACTGATTGATTTTTGGGTTTTGCAGAAGATGTCATCATCGTCTGAAGGGAGGTATAATTTGTATAGCCAAGGTAGTAGTGGGTGGACATCAATGAGGAATGAAGAATTTCAAGAAGAAGATATTTGGAGTAATTTTATCAACGAAAGACGCGAAACTGGCTCTAATTTCCGCAAAAGTAAAGAGTCATCTTCAAATTTCAGTTCAAGGAGGCTGCCCACTGCAGTCAAAATGATCCCAAGATCAAACAAGAATTCAATTCACGAACCTAAAATAGCTCAGCAATCAGCCCCAGTAAACATACCCGATTGGTCAAAAATTTACGGAACAAGCTCAAAAAAGACCTCAGGGCATGATGGTAATTATAATGTAAAAAATAATTGCGAAAGCGATAAAGAAGATGATGATGATGAAGAAGGAGAAACGATGCCTCCACATCAATGGCTTGCTAAAAAGTATGAAAGAAGCCAAATATCTTCTTTCTCAGTGTGTGAAGGTATTGGAAGAACTTTAAAAGGCAGAGATTTGAGCAGAGTGAGAAATGCAATCTTAAGCAAAACAGGGTTCCTTGAATAGCATGAGCTTTAATAGGAGCAATTGATACTGAGAATTCATATAGTGGTTCCTAATTTGTTTAGAATTGAGACTTAAGTATTGTTATTGTTGTATTATAGTCGTATAAATGATGCAGTGATGGTTGATAATCATAAGGCATTAGCAGTAGGATTTGAGTAGTAGTGGAATTAATACTGAAATTGGGTTCCACAAGCAATTCTGGTGGTTCTACTGTTTAATGCAATTCCTTTGTATAAGTTTCTGGTGGTTGTTTTTTTGTCATTAGAAGTATAATTAGTCCAACAGTATTACAGCCTCATCTCAATGGACTAGTGAAGTAAAGGAATTCACTATAAATGTAAATCTTCTGAGATACAACTCTATTTTTCCTGTGTTAATATAATCACTACTGAAGAAGCAAGGAAATAAAAGGAAGGCATCATTCTGTACTGTGATTAGTGCTGTGAGTAGGAGATTAAGAGTTGTTTTTGGAATAGTAAGCAGACAATGACTTAATTTCAGTGTCGAATCCAATATAGAAACATCCATGTTTTCAATAGTCTCAACATGACTAATTCATTATTGCTTCTCTTTTGCAAAACCGTTAAGACAAATGCTTTTCTTGACCCGAGGGTCTTTCGGAAACGGTTTTTCTATCATTACAACGTGGGGGTAAGGTCTGCTTACGCACTATCTTATCCAGATCTAACACTGTGAGAATACACTGAATTTATTGTTATTATTATTGTTGATCCAATATAGAAACAAGGCTTCTGATTCGAACATTTTTCATGTTCGAAAGTTATTAACTTCAAACTTTAATATTTCACCCTCGACAAGATGCTCTTACAGTGACAAAATGTCAGAACATGTACACGACCACAAGTTCTCTTAAATCTTTCTTTCTTTCGTAAATTTCGTGCAAAGTTACATTAAAAATTATCGTGCAAAATAAAACGAAAAAAATAATATAAAAGAATTCAAACTTGTATTCTATCAATACATTTTTAACTTAGCTGGAAGTTACATTGTCTAAATCCTGGATCCACTATTATTTAAGCCATGTCCTTTATTGCAGCGTGGACATGATTACGATGTTCACAGTGCATAGTTTGGAGTCTGGGTCACCCATTTTTGGCCATTTTGATACTTTTGCAGTTTCTTAGTCTTTCTGTAAATAAATAGCTGTCGTACGCAGCTAGTGGCTTGGGGCATTTTTTTAATTTTTAAGAGAAAATTTAGTATACCTAATGTGATTATGTCAACACTATATTCATCTTAATTCTATACTAAATTTTGGCTGTGAAACAGTGGAAGAGCAGTCAAAAATTTGTTGAGGCCAAACGCACACGTAAATATACGCGGTCGTCAAGTAATGAAGGGACTAAAGTCGGATGTCGAACCCATGAGAATTTGTGATTAACTATTAACTAAATTAGACTATCCTAATTATCTAAACAAGAATTAAATTTAGAATAACATGATCTTAATCTAATTAAAATAAAAAGAAAACAAATAATGAACTCTGAACAAAGGAAGATTAGATTTTTATATTATCAATACAATGAAAACATGATCCAAGGTTATGGGCTATCTAACATTCCTATTGTATTCTTCAATTGAGTTGACTGACTAATTCATCTAGCTCATTGGTTGACAGGGTTAATATTGCTCATAAGAATATGTCGAGTTCTTACTCGCCTATTCAAGCTAACGTAACGCCTATATGTCTATGAAATTAGAACTAACAAGAACACATTTATAATTCCTGTACATCAACCAAGCAAGGCAATTAGGTATATGTCTATCCTAATTGCAAATTCGTTCCCCGATGCCCAGGTTCAAGAACTTGCTCTACTCAATCCTATGTGCAATCTAGAATTCTCACTTTCGAATTCAACTAGATTCGTAGATAGTATTCAATTGGTGATCAATCAATTAAATAATTAAGCGTAAGATTGAATAAATAAACCAATATGATAAATCAAGAAAGCAAAATCAATATTCGAATGATAATATTCATGAAAAAATCACAACCCTAGAACGTGATTTTAACTCCATGTAGACATGGTAGCCAAACAACAACTCATACAAAGAAACATAAAAATTACTATGTTTTCGAAAGAAAGGTGGAAGTTGATGAATTCCGGCCTCCACAACGACTTTGTGCTTATGTTTTCCTCTCCCAAAACGTTCTCCACCTTGTCAAAAGTGTTCTCGAAAACATTCTCTCCCTCAAAAATATATTTACGACCCTTTTTATACAAGTTGGAACCATCTAAGGTCGAAATAAACTTGTCGCGGACGAATTAGGAAAACCCTCACACCCAACGTCCCTGGCGCAGAATCCTGTGAGTGTCCGCCTTCAAATCCTTGCTTTGAATTGAATTGTAATTCCTTTCTTTTGCTTGTCTTCCACATGGGGACAAACACTAAACGTGTCTGCTCTTTGTCCCCTTATTTTTTATTTATTTATTTTTTTTCTTTTTCTTTTGTGTTTTATTCAGTTTTGTTCCAAATTTTTTTATCTTCGCTCCGTTTATTTTATACAATTAAAATATAATATTAAACATAAAGTAATATAGTTAATACTCAAAAGACGATTAAAAGTACTAGAACATGAGGCAATAATGCCGACAATTTAATCTATCTTTGAGCACTTAACATATTCGAAGCATACTACACCAATGGCTATGGTTGATAGCAACATTTAAGCTTAACATATGTATTCAACACACACTTCCCTTGAACTTATGTTATACTTCAAGAATATTCACAACAAAGACAACAATGCTCATAACAATCCTAGCCTCAAAAATCAACTCAATGTCACAACACGCTCATGGCTTGAATACTCAACATCATAGAGAAGTCTAATAACGTTACCTATCCCTCAAGAAACCTTGTGCCCTCACAACAAAAGCAAAGAGAGTAAGTTGAACCTACACATCCGAATCTCTTGATCAAATATAGTTTAAGGACTCACTTGTATATAATAGAAATCTCTCACTCTCACAAAGAAGTCATATGCATGTGGTCCCATAGGTTTGCCCTTAATGTAAATCTCTACTAATATAAGCTCGCTCGATCTAAAATCAATTAGGACTTTTTATGATTGTAATGTGGGCTAAAGGACGGGTAGGATATATTTAGGAATAGTGGTTGACCCTCCTAAGCACTTTAACACATCACCAAATAACTTAAGCGCAATTTTCCTCAATCCAACTTCAACTTTAAACAATATCACCCCAAAAATATATCCTTTTTCTTTAAGCACTATCGTCATTTACACTCCACTAGCAAAAACAAGATATTTATTCATCTACATTTATTTTTCTTCTTCTTTTTTTTTCTTTTTTAATTTTCAGTAGTGGTGTATTATTTTACAAAATAAAGTGCACCCTTCTTTCTTTCATTGGTTCCACTCAAAAGCCACCCCACGTTCCCTCCTTACTTCTTCTAGCGCTCATTTCACATTTAAAGTGCCTTAAAAGGTAATGGGATCAAAACAATATCAACTAAGAACAAAAAGGGTCTAAGTTCGTAATGTGGGTGCCAAATAAAATCTATAGTCTCAAAGGGATTAACTAGGGATAATTTTTATTTATGGTAAGCATTTGAGCTCAAAAAAATTAAAGAAAGCCTAAAATCATTTTTCAAACCGAGCATTACCTAAAATTTAGCTTCAACTCACATACCGAGTAAGTTCTAGACACAATTACAATACAGACTATACAAAAACCTCACCACACATGGCATATGACTCACTAAGGAGGGCCTCATTCCGGCTCTTAACAAATGCAAGCATTCACGGAGCCACAAGATATTAAGCATTAAGCACTAAGTGAACATAAGTGAAGTAAATGAGACATAGGCGTCAATAACATGCTAGCCAGTCTGTACATGCATCATAGACAATTTCAGAATACAGAGAACATACTATACATGCCAAAGCCTAAATATGCTACTATCAAACAAGTCAAGGGCGCTTAGGAATCTCATCTTTCTTCCATTTATTCCCTAAATCCTAATCTACTCTAAAAATTAAAAAATTACTACCCGGTTCAAACTGCATCCCATGGAAAAAACCGAGACACAAAGAAAAACTACGGGGGATTATTGCTACCTAAGTAAAACTAAAAGATATTTTTTTTGTTATTGTTTAGACTTTAATCCCTCAAGAAAACTGTCGAGGACATCCATTGTCAGGAGAAGTCCAATTTTTTCAATATATTTTTTTTGTTTTGATTTTCCTTATTTAAAAAAATGTAAGTTACTAAAACTACTACTCAATACTATTAATGATCTAAAGGAATTCTCCCGCCCCACACCTAAAAGAATGAGTGTCACCAATGCACAATTAGAGCAAAAATAAATAACGAGGATGGACAAGAAACTCCCTGAAAGGCCAAAGGCCGAAGCAATAGCAGCTCACAGGGTACTTAGACTTCTCCCAGGCGTGATCCTTTGTGCGGGAACCCCACACTTAGTTCCAACCATCTAGCTCACTTTTGCACACTTCCTATGGCTTTGTTCCTTATGCTTAAAGTCCTACAAAATAAAACAACACTACAAAAAAAATACAATAAGAAAAAAAATCAAAACTAAAAGAAAGCAGTAAAGGTGGGCTACCTCTAAACAAGCGCCTAATTTAACATCGCGGCACAATGTGAACCACTTTTTGCCTCCACCTTGAACTTATGAATTGAGCCCCTAATTTGGCTTCAAGCTTTGTGTTATGCTCCCGGGGCGGTGAGATAAATTTAATTGGACCAAGCAACCAATATCGCATTCTAGACTTCTTGGCCTTCGGATGAGGTATGTAATTCTGTCTCTCTGGCGTGACGAGTTCAAGAATGTAAGCACCTCGTTCCTCGTCCATTGGCTCCTCTAAAGGCTCAGATGACTCGATTTCCATGTCATCATCGAAACGCAGTATTGAAAAATGTATGGAATGATGATCAATACTCCCTAACTCTAGAATCATATTACTCTTTACATTCTCATATTTACATGCACAAGAGTCTTCAAATATAACATTATCTGCTTCCTCACATGGCTCTAGTGTACTTTTCCCAATATGGGCATCTTCAACAAAAATATGCTCGAATGATTGGCTCTCCATTTTTAGCTCCTCAATTTAGCATATAAGCTCCTTTTCAGCTTCACAGAACTCATTACAATTTTGTTGGGCGTTAGACGCATCAACCTTTGCATTCAATTGAGCCTCTAAGTCGTGAATAGCAATGCCAAATTTATCGATCTCTTGTCCCAGTTCAGCTCTTCCTTCTATAAAGTATCTCATCTTATTTGTAATTTTCTCATGTTGAGCCTCATATATTTTCAATTTTTCAGCTTGTTCCACTAGCCAAGTTTGGCTCAAAATCTCTTCTTTTTCAAAATTTTTCTCTTGCTGGTATTCGCACTCTTCATTCAATTCTTCCAGATTGGCCTTCATTCTTGTGATTGCTGCTCTCATTCTTTTCATATCTTTTTTGAGTTCATCCTGCTACTATGTTACTTGCCTCAAAATATCCCTAATAGATGTATCACGTTACATAGCCTGCACTTGATTGCCCCTATCAAACTCACAAACACTGTTAGAAAGATCATAAAAAGGGCTCAGAGAAGGATGAAAAGAATTAGGACAACCATCCCCATGACCATCATGACCACCACATATATTATAAATATTCTACTCAAAGGACTGAGATTGTGCGCACAACTTGCTTCCAGGAACATTCTGATAATTTTTCCACCAGCGAAGTCCTCCACAATAGGGACTAGGATCATTAAAATAAGAATAATCATCATTCGAATAATGTTCATTCCAAGATGCCATGTTAAAATAAATAAAAAATACTAAATAAACTAAAAGAACTTGAATAAATAAAAATAAATGTCTAATCTAGAAAAATAGCTAATTTTTAGTCCCCGGCAACGGCGCCAAAAACTTATTGCCGCCAAACAACATGCAACTATACGCGATCGTCAAGTAATAAATTGACTAAAAGTCGGATGTCGAACCTAGGAGGACTTGTAATTAACTATTAACTAAATTAGACTATCCTAATTATCTAAACAAGAATTAAACCTAGAATTATATGACCTTAATCTAATTAAAATAAAAAGAAAGCAAATAATAAACTCTGAACAAAGGAAGATTAGATTTTTATGTTATCAATGTAGTGAAAACACGATCCAAGGTTATGTTCTATCTAACATTCCTATTGTATTCTTCAATTGAATTGACTGACTAATTCATCTAGTTCATTGGTTGACAAGGTTAATATTGCTCATAAGAATCAGTCGAGTTCTTACTGCCTATTCAAGCTAACCTAACGCCTATGTCTATGGAAATAGAACTAACAAGAAAGCATTTATAATTCCTGTACATAAATCAAGCAACGCAATTAGGTATATGTCTATCCTAACTTCGAATCCATTCCCCGATGCCCAGGTTCAAGGACTTGCTCTACTCAATCCTATGTGAAATCTAGAATTCTCACTTTCGAGTTCAATTCTAGATTCGTAGATAGTGTTCAATTGGTGATCGATCAATTAAATAATTAAGTGCAAGATTGAATAAATAAACCAATATGATAAATCAAGAAAGCAAAATCAATATCCGAATAACAATATTCATGAAAAACCCCAACCCTAGAACGTGAAGTTTAGCTCGACATAGACATGGTAGCCAAACAACAAATCATACAAAGAAATATAAAAATTAGTATATTTGGCGGAAGAAAGATGGAATTTGATGGATTCCGGCCTCCACGGCGGCTCTATGCTTATGCTTTCCTTTCCAAAAATGTTCACTCCCTTTGTCACAAGTTGTTCTAAAAAACGTTCTCTCCCTCAAAAATATTTTTTGGACCCCTTTTAACAAGTTGGGACCATATAAGGTCGAAATAAATTTGTCCTGAACTAACTAGGAAAACCCCACACCTAGTGTCCAGGCCAGCATGTGGCGCTGGCCCTTGCGCAGGATCCCTTGAGTTTCCGCCTTCAAATCCTTGCTTTGAATTGAATTGTAATTCCTTTCTTTTGCTTGTCTTCCACTTGTTGGGGGGGGGGGGGGGGGG
>MCJB01006158.1:71526-197678 GCA_002018475.1 Nicotiana obtusifolia | reverse complement strand
AAAGGTCTATGAGTCTAGTTTCCAACGCATCAAACCGTTTGTCAATACAATCTCGGAGTACTGAGATAATTGTATTTCCGCAGACCTGCGCAGATTGGTAGGTGACAAGTAGGTGCATCACCTACTTGCCAAAATTAGGGGACAAAATTAAAATTCCCAAGTCGGCCAAGAGATGAATTTTAAGGGATTTTAAAATCAGTTATTTCACTATTATTTCATACCTTCAAAATCGAAATTGAACCCCTGCAACCCCTCCCCAAAAATCCCACACAAACCCTAATCGATTTTCCCTCTCTTTCAAGTTCTAATTGGGGGTGAAACCTAGAGTTTGAAGAACCAAAGCAAGGGCTGAGTTATCCAACAAGTAAGGTGAGTTTACTTCTCTCTTTAATACATTTTTTCTACTTTGAATTCATGGTAAGTCGTTCTACATATGTAAGAACTCACGGGACGGTGATCGGAAGCCGTGAGTTCGAGTTATTCACTTGTAGCGGACTGTTTTGTGGACTGTTTTGTGTTGCTGTTAGGCTGCGTGTTTTACTACTGTTTTGTGGAGTTTTGGAGGAGGAAGGGTGTGGAGAAACACCATATAGATTTAGGGTTGTGGGCTGATAGTTGTTCGTAACATTTTCGGGTCGTTTGACACGACTATGGTGGCCATCGTATGTATGAAGTGATTGACTTGTGCGTGGATTGTTTTCTTCATATGATTATTATTGATGTTGTTTGGGCTGTTTGGTGATTGTGTTAACTTGTGGGAAATCATATATATAGGGGAGGTGCTGTCCCTTTTATCGCAAAATAAGTTACAGTCGATACATAATAGTTACAACGCTTAAACAATAACGGTAGTGTCATTTCTCTTATTGTAGACTAAGGAGTCGTGGAATATTCATAGCTTGAGGTTGGGAAGTATATACAAGGTATATGAGACTGTCCTTTTCCTTCTTTTGCTTGTACATAATGCAATGAACGAGCCCCAAAGATACTCTTCTCTTAGAAGGTAGTAGTACCTATATTGTTTCCCCCTCATGGGAGGATTGATGTTGATGTTACTTCTTTGACCTTGTGCCAGTCCGAAAGGTTGAAAATGTGATTACAATGTGTCCATCATGCATTATCTATTTTACTCTACCGAGCCGTGCTATAGTCGGCCGGGCAGGCACCTATTGTGCAACTATATATATATATATATATATATATGTTTTACACTACTTAGTCGCGCTATAGACGACATCTATTTTACTTTACCGTGCCCCGCTATAGTCGGCCGTGCAGGCACCTATTGTGCAACCACTGATCAGTTGGGTATGATGAAGATGAGGCCCACAGAGGCGTACGTATATGATGATTTTAAAAAAGATATATATATATATATATGTACATGCATGTGCACATCAGGTATCTCATGGTTAGTGGCCCTCAGAGGCATTCAGATGGTACATATTTTATGTTTCTTATCCCGATACACATTATTGTTCTTATGTTATGTTTTCCCGTCTTACATACACAGTACTTTATCCGTACTGACGTCCTTTTATTTGTGGATGCTGCATGTCGTGCTGCAGGTCCGAACAGACAGATAGACGAGGCTCCCCCACTACAGTAGGCTGTCCAGTTCAGCGGATATTGGCGAGATCCATCCTTCGGACTTGCCGTAGTCTCGGTATGCATTTTGTTATAGGCATTATGGGCATGTCGGGGCCCTGTTCCGACACAGGTTGCATCATGTATGTTCCAGTAGAGGCTCATAGACAAGGGGTGGGTTTATGTATAGTTGGATTGCCTTGTCGGCAAATGTATTTTGTTGTACAGTTTTTGCATCGCAGCCTTAAGGGCCATGTTATATATACATATGTTCATGTTATCGTATGGTATTTTAGTTGATCATGATCATGGTTTTCTATTCATACGGGCATCGTTGACCTTATAGATAACAAGGAAGGTAAGATGAAAGGTACGCCGGCACTCGGCGAGTAGGGTCCGGGTGCCAGTCGCGACCCTCCGGCTTGGGTCGTGACATGCATGTACTCTTAGTTATTCTATAATGATAACTAATTGTACCTAGATAGTAGTGAGGAGTTAGACCTATGGTGATGTCACGATTGTCTATTTTATAGTGATAGACAATCGTATGTACAAAAACAATGTGAAATTTTTCTAGGTCAGCTATACAAAAAATTACACATGTTCCTATTTCTATTAAGTGGATGAGGGATATGCTCCCTTCTATATACATCTGACATCTATCCGTGGTGTCAAGAGTTTGCAAAAATGTGACAAAAAAGCACGAGCTATCTTCAATTTTGCTTTGGCCTTGAGGATAGGGAAAGCCAAGTTGATGATGGCTATCGGAATATACCATGTGACTGGACAACAAACTTTTTTGTGTTGCTGGCTGGGCAATTTTCTGACTGCTGCTGTTGGTTCTGGATCTGGGGTGAGCTGAGTGCTGGAGCTGCTGCTGTCTGTTTGGCTTGCTACTTCTGGAGGGTTGTGTTATTTGTTTTTGTAATTGAGGATTAAGTGTAAGATCAGTGTGTTCAGTTGGTATGGCCTCCTATATTTGCTGGCAATTCTGTCTTCCTTTGAGTCAGCAGTTAGGTGACTGGCTGACCTGCTGTTGATCCTGTATTGGTGCTGCTTCTGTTGGTAATCTATTAACTGTGCTTCTGTGTCATGGAGCTACTACTGACTTGGTGTTTGCCTGTATATATTACTACTCCTGTGCTGCTGTGTGTTGGCTGGATTCCTGTGATGTATGATAAGGGGAGAGATCCATGATAATTGTTGTAGTTATAACAGGTTGAGCGCTAAGAGTGCTAATACCACCTATTGCAACTGTAGCAATAATGTGGACCAATCCAAGCTGTCTGCAGTGTTGGGAACTTTACTGAGTTTAGTGGTGGCATTGATGATTATATAATCTTTCTTGATCTGTTGCCTCTGATTGTTGGAGCTGTTAGTGCTTTGAAGATGAGTTTTCTATTGTTGGTGTATTAGTTGGTCTTGATTTGTGTGCTACTTTTGATGCTTTGGGTATATGTGATAATCTATGTTGGCTTCAGAGTGCTGCTTCTGTTGGCTATCTATTGACTGTGCTTCTATGTCATGTAGCTGCTGCTTGCTTGGTGTTTGCCTGTCTATGTTGCAGCTCTTGTATAGCTGTTTGTTGGCTGGATTCCTATGATGTATGGTAGCAGGGAAGGTCCATGATGATTGCCGTAATTGCAACAGATTGAGCACTAAGAGTTCTAATACTACACATTGCAATTGTAACAATGATCTGGACCACTCCAAGCTATCGGCAGTGTTGAAAAATTTATTGAATTCAGTGGTGGCATTATTTCTATTGTTTTTTCTGATCTCTTGTATATGACTTTTAGAGCTGTTGTTGCTTTGAGTGTGTTTTTCCTGCTGTTGGTGTAGGAGTTGGTTTGGCTTTATGTGCTGCATTTGATGCCCTGGACATCTGTGATCTTCTATGCAGGCTTCAGAGGTGACATTGGTGATTTTTTCTTCTTTTTTGGTGCTGTGATTCTGAGAAGTGCGGCTGTTGTTGCTTTGTATGAGCTTCTCCTGTTTCTGGTAGTGGTGTATTCTGGAGTTGCACAAAGTGATTGGGGTCCAGTATACATACCAAAGTAGCAATGGAATGAGCATTAGAAATGCTGATACCACACATTGCTGCTTCAGCAGTAAACTGATCCGAAGAGTGTATCATTTGTTGTGATTGACTATTCCCTAAATTTGAGATGCTGGTGGATAGAAAGATGAGCAGTTGATGTTGACTGATGGAGCTGTTGCTGCTTTGTATGTGTTTCACCTGTTGTTGGTATGATATATGGTCTGTATTTGTGTGTTGCAGTTGGTGCTTTGGATATCTGTCTTCTTCTCAACTGGCACTCTTGATTTTGAAACCAAAGTGATGGTAGCCCAGGTTGATTACCGAAGTAGTAAATCTTTGGTAATAAACTAGATATGCCAGTGTACCTGCAAAATTAGCAAACATGTTAGGAAAAGATTGGTTGCAGACAGTGTTTGATCCCAGGCTATTGATAGGTCGCATTTGTTGTGGATGATAATGAAGTAGGTTGATTGTTGTAGCAGTTTCAGAAGGACAGATTAGGAAATATTTCTGGTTCTGTGGCTGTGTACTTTGGTCATGGTGGCTTCCAGATTTTAGTGTGTCTTGGGGATGTGGTGGCAGACTAATAGAATATCTTCTTGGGAGATCATGAGCCTGCATTTTAGTATGGAGCCACTGTCCCATACTCTCCTCATTGTTGACAACTTTAATGGACTTTTTTCTCTCTGGAAGAGTTACTGCCCCTTGTTTCCTACCACTCTTATGCGTAAATATAGGCATTAACTCTTACCATTATTCACCAGCCTTCTACTTTGTGTATCCAAGTCATCAAAGCAGTAGCATTATATAGGTCCAACATCCAGAGCATAGTTTGCAATATGATCTGCCAATCTGTTGTCTTCTCTCAAAGTGTGTGTTACTGTTGCATTGCATCTTGCCATCAGATCTTTGATTTCTGCAACATTTTCATCAATAGACCATGGAACTCTCCATTCTCCCTTTATGCCTTTCAGTAGCATCATTGAGTTAGTATGGAGATCTATGAGAAAGTGGTCATTGTTGACATAGAATCTCAAAGCCTCCAACATTGCCTTTGCCTCAGCTTCTGTGTTTGTGCCTTCTTGGATCTCCTTGCTGCATGCATATATTACATCTCCCTCTTCATTTCTCAATACAAAATCAATTGAACTTCTTCCTGGATTACCCCTAGAAGTTTTTCCATCTGTATTGACTTTTATCCACCCTTGATTGGGGTATTCCCAAATCACCTTTGTGTACTTCAAAGTGGGAGTATATTCCTCCATCATGGTAATTATATCTGGCCATTTCTGAGGGACGTTTTGGATACCTGTCTTTCTGACTTTAATGAGTATTTGAAGAGTGGAGGAGATATGGTATATGACTCTATTGATAGTGACTGTATCTCCATATTTGTAGTTGTTCCTTGTCTTCCACAACTCCCAAACAATTACTGATGGTAAGGCTTGAATTATAGGTTTCAGCCTAGGTACAACATCTGCATTCCAACATTTAACCATAGCCTGATGCAATGTGATTCCATCCATGCTAATTCCTGCATTACCAAGAAAGTACCTCCACACTTTGCTTGCAGCATATGATGTGAAAAATAGATGTTGCCTTGTTTCTTCTTGTGATTCTGTACAGCACCAACATTTAGATGCCATGTGGTAGCCCTGTATTTTAAGGAATCATCAAGTGGTAGCTTATTTCTCTATACTTTCCACATGAAGAAAGCAATTTTGAAAGGCAGTCCTTGAACCCAGATATTTCTGTAAGCATTAGAAGGATTTTGTTTCCTTCTCAAATTATTCCCAAGATGATTTTACAGTGAAGTCATCTATGGTTTCTAACATCCATGCAGGTTTATCAAGCACATCTGTCAAAGCTGGTGGTTTGATATTCTCTAGCGTGTGTGCAGCAAGATCATCTGGCAGTAATTCTCTGATCTTCTCCTCATCCCAGTGGCCTTCATGCACCACATCATATATGTTTTGTACAGTTTCATAACACACAAAGTCAGGTGGAGTAACAAAATATAGAGCTCCCAATCCAGTCCAGTTTTCAAACCAGAATAAAAAGAATCCCATCTTAGGTTGCTAGAAGATTTGATGTTCTATGATGTTTCTACATTCAATCATTTTTCTCCATATATGAGATCCACCTCTCCAAGGAACAATCGTAGGATTGAGTTTTTTTGCAGTACTTCTGACTCATATATGAACTCCAAAGACTTGGCTTTGTTATGAAGTTCCACTATAATTTACAAAACAATGCTGTAGACATGTCATGTAGGGACCTAAATCCTGCCCCCCCCCCCTTCTTCATATGGTAAACATAGGGTGTTCCAAGATGCCCAGTGTCTGCTTGGGCTCCCAACAGAATTGCATCAGAAGAATTGTGCAATTATTTTATGCAGCTTATTGATTACATAAGCAGGACGGTTTACTGCAGATAAGAGATGTATAGGCATACTCCGCAGCACGTGTTATAAGCACTGTTCTTCCCCCTATAGATAATAGTTTCCCTTTCCAAGTTTGAAGCTTATCCATCACCTTTTTTATGAGACCTTGGTAGTAGTCCATCCTCCTTCTTAGGTAGAAGATTGGACATCCAAGGTATATGAAAGGGAATTCCTGCCTTAAGATTCCTATGATCCTTTGTAATTTGTTGACTATCTGTTCAGTAGTGGAATGATGCAGATATACAGCAGATTTACTCTTGTTTATCAACTGACCAGAGGCATTTTCATATTCTGTCAGCACTTCCATTATAAGCTGCAGTGAGGTAGCATCTGATGAGGAGAAGATGATGGTATCATCAGCATATGCTAGATGATTTATCTTGACTCCATTTGGGCAATCCAAATCCACAGAAATAGAGATTGGAGTGTAAAGCATTCAGCCCTCTGGACATTGCCTTTGCTGCCAGTATGAACAGAGCAGGTGACAAAGGATCACCCTACTTCACCCCTCTTGTGGATTTAAAGAAACCATGTGGTTGTCCATTAAGCAATACAGAGTACCAGTTGTTTGATACAATCCCATACACCAAGCCAATAAACCTTTCTTCAAATCCCATCTTCCTCAACACCTTTGTCAACACCTTTATCATATGCTTTTGTCATATCCAGTTTGATTACAACATTTGGACCTGCTTTGGTTCTCATTCGAATGTCTGTTAGTATCTCTTGTGTTAAGAGAATATTCTCCATTATGCTCCTGCCTTTCACAAATCCAGCTTGCTCCTCAGATATTAGCTTTGGCAGTATGTTTACCATTGTGTCATGAATGACTCTGGAGAAGATTTTGTTGATAAAGTTACTGAGGCTTATTGGTCTCATGTCTGAAAAGGTCATCACTTCCTTCTGCTTTGGCAGTAGAACCAGGTTTGTGTGTGTCACAAACTTGGGAAGAACATGGCCATTGAAGATTGCTTTCACCATATCAACTATGTCATTTTCAATTATATCCCAGCATAGATTGGTAGAAACATCCAATGAACCCATCTGGTCCTCCAGCACTTTCTGCATTAAGTCCAAAAACTGCATCTTTGATTTCCTCCTTTGTTGGCTGCTGCATTAGTTGAGTGTTCTCTGTGCTATCTACCATTGTAGGAACATGATCTAGGATTCTAAATGTTGTAGGAATTGTATCCTCATGAAACTGTGCTTTGAAGTGGTTGACTGCTTCCTCTGCCATTTCATCATTATCCTCCAGCCATGTGCCCAGGTTGTTTTGTATTCTTTTCAGCTGCAATCTCTTTCTTCTGCCATTTACTTGTGTATGAAAGAACTTTGAATTTCTATCACCATCTTTGAACCATGACATGCTAGATTTTTGCTTCCAGAATTCTTCTTCTAATGTCAAAAATCTGATCAGTCCAGCTTGTACCTTCTGTAATCTTGCTCTGTTTTGGACAGTAGGGTGTAGCTCAAATTGGGGTTCATGTACTCTAACCACTTCCTCCAAGCTTGCTACTTTTTGAAAGATATCTCCATATGTTGCTCTGCTCCATGTTAATAAGGCTTTTTTCAAATTCTTCATTTTGTGTTTAAACAGAATTAAAGGATCCCCTACAAAATCTGCTTTCCAATGCTCCTTGACCACCTCTTTGAAAGAATGATGCTTTGTCCAGAAGTTGAGAAATCGAAAAGCCTTATTTGCAGGTGCAATATCTTGATTACAAGTTAGTAACATAGGACAGTGATCAGAACCTATTTTTGGCAGATGAGTGATCTCCATTTGTGGCAGCAGCTGTTGGAATTCCTAGTTAACTAAGCATCGATCCAACCTTTTAAATATACAGTCCTCCTCAGCTCTCCCATTCCACCAAGAGTAGATGCTTCCTTTAAAGCCAAGTTCAGAGAGATTACATGTGTTGATGCAATGTCTAAAGTCCTTGACTTCATTTAGAGGCACTGGGAGCCTACCAAACGTTCTTCTTCATCCCATATCACATTAAAATCCCCTCCTATTAACCAAGGCAGTGACATTTCTATGGCAAGGTGTTACAAACTATCCCATAGCTCAATTCTTTCAATAGCATCACATTATGCATACACGAAAGTGACAATGAAGGAACTTTTAGAATCCATATTTGTCAACTTCACAGTTAGCTGTTGTTCCATATCATTTACTATGTCTACCTCATGATCATCATCAAAAAAACCCATATCTTATTTGACACATTGGCATAGCATTTAGGCATTCCAATCCACCTTCTATATCTTTCCAGTTTTTTAGCTTTCTGCATAGGCTCCATGATTCCAATGAACTGAAAGTGATAGTCTATGCATATTGATAAGCCTCTCAAAGGATTTCTTTGTGTTGACTGACCTCATATTCCAGATGATTCCGTTCATGATTAAATGTGGGATTTAGATAGGATCCTTCTAGTTTGGACCCCTGGCACTACACTTTGGTTGTCTTTTCCCTGTTATTTCTTTACCCTTTTAGATGATTTCCCTGCATCCATATATTTAGGTGAGATATCTGCTTGTCTTGCCACATTGTTGAGATTTTGTGTTGTGGACTCTTCATCAAGATCTCTTCCTATTTCTGCTGTGTGCTCCTCCTTTTAAGCAATACCTTTGTGATCTGCCAGTTGTGTTTTAGCATCTACTTGGATTAGCTATGTGCTCCCTGTTTTTTGGATCAACTGGCCTTTGTTTGCTGTACCTTCATGAGAATAACCAGTTACTTCCACATTGATCTGTGCATTCCTACTTTTAGCAATAGGACCGGTCTGTATCCCAGTGAGCTTTGTACTCTTATTCAACCTATCTGCATATTGTTTATCAGCTTCAGTTCCTCCAGCATTTTGGACAGCAGGTGCCTTAGGCTTAGGCTTTGTTAGTATGTTGGCCAGCACCACTTCTAATGTAGGAATATCCTTGTTAGCTCTTGCAGCGTCCTTGTCATTGTTCTTGTTTTGAATGTCTCTCATTATGTCTTGTTGTTTTGCCTCATCATTTACACTTTGTACATCATGCTTCTCTTCTTCATCAGTTGAATCCTCATCACTGCCCACACCATCTGGTACTCCTTCTTCCTCTGAACCTTCCTCTACTTGTTCACTCCACGGCTTGCCTT
Source organism: Nicotiana obtusifolia (assembly GCA_002018475.1). Lineage (NCBI taxonomy): Eukaryota > Viridiplantae > Streptophyta > Magnoliopsida > Solanales > Solanaceae > Nicotiana > Nicotiana obtusifolia. The sequence goes on along the minus strand of MCJB01006158.1, from coordinate 188,477 downwards.
GAACTCTAACAGCCTCATTCAAGATTCTGTCTGGTATCATAATATTAATAGATTGCGAGGGGATCTCCTAGCATGAATGGTTTGTTGTAACATTATCAACAAAAGCTCTACTGACCCAATGACCTGTTGATTCTTTAGCTTCAGCAGCTGGTGCTCTATCTCCACTTCCATTTCCCTCTGCTTGTACCTTTGCAATCTCTGGTGGCTTGCTACTACCTGGTGTTGAAGTTATCTTTGCTACCATTGAAGCATGTGTAATCTTTTCACCCACTGTTTCTTCAACTAATATCAATTGATTGTCTTCATTAGCTTTACTTTGTTCCATTTCCAAGACAACAAACTTGTTGGTTGTATGAAACTTCTAGGCAACTTTTTTAACTGGTACTACCTCCAGTCTACCTTTGGCTTGGTCTCCTCTTTGCTTGTCTTTGCTTTGCATTCGACTAACTTCCTTCCGTTGTAGACCTGCATTGCCAACTACTTTACCACTTGAGAGAATCATCAAAGGTGCTGTTTCCTTTCCCTTCTCATTAGCTCGTTGCTTCTCGATAGAGCTGTCTTTCATCAACTCTGGATGTTGCTTCCAGCACTCTAGCATGTCGTGGCCTTGCAGTTTGCATTGTTTGCAGTACTTAGGAATAAATTCGTATTGGATCTTTACCCATTCAGTCCTTATGCTCCCTGTTATTTCATTCTCAATATCCATGCAAACCTTTTTTGGCAATTCAGTTAGCAAATCGACAAGCACCTTCACTCTTGCACAACTTGGACGAGTCTTATTAATTGTTGCCATATCTAAGTGCAGTGGTTTCCCAATAGCTGATGCTAAAGAAAAGAGGCATTACTTACCAAAATATGTAGGAAGCAAACTAGGAAATGAAATCCAAGCCATCGCTTTAGAAGTTTCTTCTCCCTCTATAAACTTGGCAACATAAATCAGTGTCCTCATCTGGTATTCATATCTGTCGTTTGCTTTCAAATAGTAAACTGCTTTGGATGTAAAATTGATAAAATCTTGCCATAACGTCAGTGGAATCAGTACGTGTCTATCTCTGAGCAATCCAATATTACAATCACCCTTGATTCCATATTGTGCCGGAATTAATCGACGGAGTTCTTGAATGTCTGGCCAACCATAAGAGAACTTACCAATTACAGCATATTGAAAGCCTTCAATTAAGTTCATTCGATCGACTTCTGACTCTGTGAACTTGACAAAAGGTTGTCCCTGCAAGACTGCAGCTCTTTTGAAAGGGATTGGTTCAATTGGAGCTGTCGACCTAGGGTTCGCAGGTGTAAAAGACAGCAATAGGAATATTAAAAGACATAAAATAAAATATTATTGAGCTTAGAACAATGTGTAGTATCAGCCTGTCAGAAATTCATGTCCTACAATGGTTTGTTGAAGTCACTATTTAAAACTACACCTAGGGAACAAGGTCCTAGGATCAAGCCCCTCTTAGATGATAATTATAGGGACCATTGATGAACGTGTAACGGTAGGCTATGAACGTCAAAATTCTCTGTAACGAAATTTGTATTTAGTACTGAAGAATATTCTTCATTGAATGTCATCGGGCAGCAAACATTCGTTTGCCTTCATTAGCAATATTCCCTTCGGGGTCTGCCTGGTACCAATCGAAGCTGTTGTCCCCGGTCTTGGTCTCCACTTACCTCACTTTCCATCTGCGTCCTGTTCCACGTCTCGCTCTACTACTCGAGTAGTTAATACGAACCGATTTTACCCTATACAGATAGTCTCCTTGCTTTCCGGTGGCACATCTTTGTGTCATTGATAAGTTGGTGAAGATACCTTTCTTGGCGAAAAATTTTCTGATCCCTTCTGAAAAGTTTTTAACGCTTGATTAGACATACGTCTCTCCGCATTTAATGCCCCGAACATGCGTCACTCCACGATTTAGCAATACTTTCGCCGGTTCTTGAGGTAATCATGGCCACGATTTTAGCCGCCTATTCCGTTACTTATACGCCTCATTCTTCTTCTTTTACACTTCACAGTTTTTCAAACTCTCTCAACTTCTTTACATTTAACTCTTTCTTTCTTTCACTCTTCTTTAATTTTCTTCTTCAAAGAACTCTTATTACCCTTTGCTAACTATGGCTTCCTCCTCCAAGAACTTAAGTTCTCTAAAAAACAAAGAAAGCCCTGAGGATGTTTCCCCCTCCTACGGTGAGCACCATCATTCCTATAAGACTCAACACAGCCAAGGCTTTCGAAGAGAAGTTTCCTTCTACAAGCTCTCAGACATGGGTTGTTAGCATTTACCCTTCTTCCATCTGTCCTTCTAACATTCCTGCTGTGAAGGAGGATTGTGGTTGCCAGGACCTGAACATGTCCCGAACTAGTGGAGCGAGTAATCTTCCCTAAGAAGGGCTTTTTGTACATTTACACTTACCCCTTCACTTTAGGCCTAGTCTCATTGAGAGGGGGACTTGACCGCATGATCTTAGAATTTTGCCACTGGTATCAAGTCTGCTTGGCACAAGTAGGCCTCTCTGTGTGGGGGACGATAGCCTGTCTACGACAGTTGTGCCAGGAGACTAGGGAAGAGCTCGCCTTGGCTCGCAAGATGAACCTCTACTTCCCCAAGATCTTCCGTTGGGGAGGAATAAACTTTAGCAAACATGGCCACCATGCTTTGCTTACCAGCATGGATGACGACAATGATCGTGGATGGATGACGACAACGATCGTGCATGGATGAAGTGGTTCGTCTTTTTTGCCACTAGGGATATCATCCCGGCCACAACTCCATCTTTCCCTAAGTCATTAACTCATACATGTAAGTTCAACATCTGTCTTTTCTCTCATAAAAGGTTTTTTCATGTTGTTACTGATCCTTCTCTTTTCATTATTTCAGCAACTCGGTGGACACCACCAAGGGTGGAAGGCTTAGACCAGTGGGTTCAGAAGATTCTGAACATTACCATGCTGAGACTCGCCGGTGGAAAGAACTGGCCCCAAAATACGGGTGGAAGGCCAAAAATCAATGTAAGTTGACTCGTGAGATTGATCTTTCCCCAATCTTATTTTGTTTTGTATAAGAAATTAGGTTAACTTCTTTTTTCGTCGAATTCAGTTCGTCTGTAGGGATCTGTTACCTTCCATAATGAGGACGTTTTGGCTAGTCTCGTAGAGGTTGCAAGGTTGCTGAAGGATGCCTTCACCCAAACAGGCGCCATCGGATCAGCTTCCGCTGCAAGTGCTTCTTCTTGGAGTCCCCGACCAGAGAGCAAGCAACAAAAAAGGCGGGGCTCCTCGTCGGGCGCAGTCACTGTGGTGATTGATGATGATGGGGAAGCAGTGATGAAGGGGCTTCCCTACAGCTGAGACAATGTCCTTCATCAGCTCAACAAAATGCTCAATTTAAAGAGCTTATAACACCAACGAAGGACGACGTCCAAGCGCTCTGGTGAGAGTGTGATAAAGTGAGAATGTCAATTCTCACTTTCGATTCCTAGTTGCTGCTCCTGGTACTATGGGGCTGAGTATCAGGCCTCTTCCGTCTTCGGTTGATGAGCAACCTACAACCAGCACTTCCTTTGCCGCAACTGCTTCTCAACCCACAACCATCAGCTTCATCTCCTTCCACGTCTGTCATACCTTCGTCACCAGCAACTGCTACATCACCCCCACCGGCCGGAGACACCCGAGGGGAGGATATCCCCCATCCCCAGTCCCCAGATCATGGGAATTTGGGGCACAACTATTTGCCCCTCTTCAAATCCCCAGAGGAAGAGAAGCATCTACCTCTCGGTCTCTACCGAGTGCCATCTGCCATCCCAGCCTGTGGAACTCGCCAATTACCTAAAGCCACTGGCTTCAGAGAAAGATAAGAAGAAAATACACTCTCTTTCAGGGGAGTGTATGATATATAATGCCATGCACAACGCAACAGCAGTATGGTACACGTTCTCTTTGCTGTTTGTTATCTCTTGATTTGTTATGAAAGGATTTCTGATTTGGATTTTTGCTTCACAGGCCAACTTCCTTGCTTTCGGGGGCCTTCAAAAGTTGATCCTTTATAAGGAAAAGCTTACATATGAGAGGGATCAATTGTAGGCCGGAGGGACCAAATTGTCGCTCGCCTTCCTACATTAGAAGCACAAGTTGCTGAAGTCGGTGAGTTGGAGGCACTACTAGAAATCCGGAAAAAAGCGACCAAAGTTGGTCTCTTTTTGGCCAAAAGCGACCAAAAAGCGACCAAACAGGCCTGGTCCATATTCAGCTGGTCCCTTTACCTTAGGGACCAAAGTTGGTCGCCAATTAGCGACCAACTTTGGTCTCTAAGGTAAAAGGACTAAACATTCCGGGTATAACAAATAGAGACCAACTTTGGTCGCTAAATTGGCAACCAACGTTGGTCTCTACATATAAATTACGATTTTTTTATTTATTATAATCTAGAAAATGGCGACCAACTTTGGTCGCCATATAATTAATTTATGATTTTTATTTTAATTAAGCGACCAACCTTGGTCGCTATATTGAAGAACAAAATTTTTATTTTACGATAAGCGACCAACGTTGGTCGTAATATTTCCAGAGTTTAAAAATCTGGGAAAAATAGCGACCAACCTTGGTCGCTATGTTGAAGAATTTTTTTTTATGATAAGCGACCAATGTTGGTCGCTATATTTTGCACAGTTTTAAAGTCTGGGTTAAATAGCGACCAACGTTGGTCGCTATTTTCCAATTATTTTTTTTCAGCGAAAAGCGACCAACTAGAGACCAACGTTGGTCGCTTTTCTTGGTTCATTTTTTCCAGAAACTGCCTGTTTTGGAAGCTACACCACCTGCCAGCTTACCAAAATCCTAAACAGGCATTTTATGCCATAACGGACAACACAACGACGACAACAACAACAACAACAATAAACCAAATTCGTTTATGGAATTTTATTCCATAAACAACAACAACAACGACAACAACAACAACAATAAACAACAACAACAACAACATTAAAAGTAACAAAGTATAAAGTTCAATAGAACTTATACATAATCTAACCAAAATAAGTTAACTATTATTACAAGTCAAGGTTTAGTTTGTACATCATTATTGTCATCGTCTGATGAAGTTTCATCACGAAGACGGTATGAAAAAGGGTGTAGTTGTGTAGGACCGGAGGGATGATAACGGGGAGGACGGGAGGAAGTAGCACGGGGAAGGCGAGCCTCTGGTGATAACTCACGAGACCAGGGAATCGGAAAAGCGCCAGAAGCCAAGAGAGATTTGAGCTGCTCTTGTATGCCAATGTACTGAGCATCTCTAATCCTTTCTCTTTCCTTGGAGGCTTCTAGCTCGGCTGTGAGCTTTGCCACAGTCTCCGGCACAGAGGAGAGGCTGTCCCCGTCAAGTTGCTCCGCTTGCGCGGAAGTGCCTATTCCTTGCATTCCATACTTATAGTGGTGGGATTTCTTAGTGGGAAGCCCGTATACCTTCCCCCATTTTGGACCACCAGCAACCTGCGTCCATAGTTTTTCAGCATCCTCATCCGACAGTTGGATTGGGTCGCCCGACTCATTAGGTGGCTGGCTGTGTATGAATTCTTCCACCTCAGTTGTGAAGCGACCCTATAAGAAAAATTACATTGAATTATTATTTCAAAAGTTATATAAAAGTAAATCAAAGTACTTAATGAAAATTAAAAAATTACATGTACAGTCGAGGCTCGGCCCTCGACCCACCTTTCTTCATCCGAATTTTTCTTCTTCTTGACAATATGAGTCTTCTTGAATAACTCATCTTGCCTCATCGGACACTCCAACTTCTTCTCCTGAATACTCATAAATTTTAGTTAAGAAACAGAGTAGACGTTGAAAATTAAAATTAACTTAAGCAATTATGTACCATTCTCCTCTTTATTGTACCGAGGCTGATTGCACCTCCAGTGTGCAGGGAGCCTCCCTTCTCAGAAGCACGAGCTTTCTTTCCTTTCTCGCTTTTCTTTAAGAACTCTGCGGTTGGCCATTGCCTTTGCAAATTCTCCCATAGATGATCAAGCAACCAGGAGGGCTTCTGGTTCAACTTTCTAGCTTTGGAAAAGCAATGTGACAACCGCTTGCGAGCCTTGAGATGGAAATTAGCAGCTACATCCGTGCTATAGCGGTGTTCCCATACACACTTGCTCTGTATTTCAAAATTTAAGTATTTAGATGGAAATATCATAAATATAAATAATTGTACTGCTTAAAAGAACATTTATACCTTAAATTCATTGAAAATTTGCTCCTTAAGCGAGAATGGAAAATCACTCCAAGTCGCAAAAGGGCCATCTAATAGCTTTCTGGTGGCTTGGGTGATTATTCTTGTAGTAATATTACTAGGGATGAACCTGCAATTTAATAAAGAAAAACACATTAATATCTTAGTAAAACTATACAAAACAATAAACGTAAAAATAACAAATAACTCTTACCCGTCACCCTCAGGGACTATGATGATCCTGCCATATTGATCACGATGCACCTCCTCGTCATCATCACCATCACCGTCCGAAGCATGTATATCAGAGGCATGTGTGGAAGGTGTAGGGGGGTTAGAGCTAGTGTCTTGCAGGCGAAGGCTTGTAATAGATGGAGTCCCAGATGAAGATGGCTGCGAGCCCTGTGATTGCGACATAGCTGTATGGGCCGCATGGGGACGTGACACTGATTGCTGTGACCCGAGTGGCTGTGACCCCAGTGGCTGTGATCTGAGTGGCTGTGACCCTAGTGGCTGCGACACTGATTCCTGTGATCCATGTGGATGTGACATGGATCGATGCTGTCCATGCGATGCAGATGGCTGAGATCCACGTGGATGTGCGGCAGCTGGACTGTATGTCGGACGTACAATCCTATGGCCCTGTGATGAAAGACCTGGTGTCTGCACAAAGGTGTAGGGCTGGTGATGCTGTGGCAGCTTAGAATAGCCCTGGGGTGGAGGAAAAGACGTAGGCATAGGCAACTCTGAAACGGCAGGACAAGTTGGAGTATAATCTTCTACTCTCCTCTTTGGTTTCCTAGCCTTTTCTCGACCCCGAGAACTACTAGAATCATTGTTACCTCGACCCTTGCCTGATATAGTACATATTTAGATTGAAAGATATGAAGAAAATAGCTATAAACGAGAGTTGTTAAAGAAACCAACTGTTTAAAGCTCATCCTCGTATAGTTCCTCGTCCGAGAATTCTTTTTCTTCAGTAGTTTGAGCTTCATTAGTTGATGCTTCTTCCTCGTTTTCTGTAATTCTTACTTCAGAAATATCAACTTCTCCCAATATGTGTTCAGGATGTTCCAAATCATTTTCTAAAACTTCGTCCACTATTTGGTCAACAGTAGAGATACCGTTTTGATATGCAACATCTAACACATTCTCGACTTCCACCCTACCCACAGGCTTGGTTTTTGTTACAACCCACCAATCAGACTTATTCCGCCGTAATGGATAAGGAGCATAATACACTTGCCTAACATTATGTGCAATTATGAAAGGATCATAGTGATCATACTCCCTCGTATGATAAACCTCAATTAAGTTGTACTGATTGCGGACTCTTGTACCTCTTGTTGGGTGTGGGTCAAACCACTTGCATCTAAAGAGTATCAATTTCTTGTATGGCCAACCTGTATATTCTAGTTCAATTATTTCTTTGATCACACCATAATAATCAATATCTCCATCTTGGTTGCCATCACCACCTTGAACCCACACTCCACTATTGTTGCTATTTTTATTTTTAGAGCAACACTCGGTATGGAACTTATATCCATTCACGACGTACTTAGACATTGTTCTGACCTCAACCCCAGGTCCCCAAGATATATCTTTCAAAAATTGATTTATACCACTATTTGGATCATTTACCTATATATTGTTAAAAAGAATTCATATGTTAGCATAACTTCCAAACATTGTTTACCTATGTAGTGTTAGAATATTTTAAGGAGAAACTTACAAATTGTTTGAACCACGTATCAAATCTCGTATTCAGCATCATGGCCAAATTGACCCACGAAGTGACTGTGACACATTAAATATTCTTAGTAGTTGCATTGAGATGTAATCACTGTAATTATTATATTTTGATAACTATAAATCAATACTTACTTGAGAAATGGTACGACTTCGGTACAATTTAGCAACACGTGAAGTGTAGTTGACTTGAACTCCATATCGCTCAAACTCCTTTTTCTAACATCTTTAGAACATCGGCCTGGTTGATTGAATATGGACATAGGCGGATATAATGGATCATTCATAAGGTAGACTGTGTGCCTGTTGGGCCTATTCCTAGCACATGGCACATTACTCTCAAAATAATAAGAGCAAAACTGAGCAGTCTCCTTTGCAAGATAAGCTTCGCATATAGATCCTTCAACCCTATTCCTCTGCTTAACAAATTGTTTGCATTTGCCAATTGTCCTATCATAATTTTAGGTTAGCCAAGAACATTAAAATAAAATAGAAAATTACATCAAACATATAATATTACCTCTCAAAAGGATACATCCATCTACATTGAACAGGCCCTCCAAGTCGTGCCTCGTGTAAAAGGTGGATTGGAAGGTGTTCCATCACATCAAAAAACCCACATGGAAATATATTTTCCATCTTAGAAGAGGTGACGCGAATGTTCTGATCCATCTGGAGTAGGTTTTCTTCCCTTAACGTGGAAGAACACAAGTCTCTGAGAAACAAACTGATATCTGTGATGGGTTTCCATATTCTTTCAGGAAAACCACAAAATGCAATAGGCACTAAGGTCTCCATGAAAACATAACAGTCATGACTTTTCAAATGGCTCAACTTCCCCACCTCCATATCAACTTTTCTCCCAAAATTCGACGTATAACCCTCAGGCATCTTCAATTTCGTTACCCAATCACAAATTTGCCGTCGTTCCTCCAAAGTGAATGTGTAACTTGCTTTGGGTTTGAACACCTTACCATTGTGTGCTGTCTGCAAGTATAGTTTAGGCCGCCTGCAATATTCTTGTAAGTCCATTCTAGCTTTTGCGTTATCCTTTGTCTTACCTTTAACATCTGTCACTGTGTTGAACAAATTATCAAAATATTTCTTCTTAATATGCATGACATCAAGGTTGTGATGGAGAAGATTATCCTTCCAATAAGGCAAATCCCAAAATATACTCCTTCTCACCCAATTGTGAGTAACATCGTATCCTGGGAATCTATAAGGTGGAGCTTCAGTAACTTACTGAAGTTCTGGACCCTCTCCCAAATTTCCTCTCCTGAAAGTATCGGAGGTGGAAAATCACATTCCATTTTATTCTTTCTGAATGCATTTTTCATCCTTCTAAACTCATGATCAGGAGGCAAGAACTGACGATGACAATCAAACCATGATTGCTTTCGGCCATATTTCAAAGTGAATGCTTTATTATTTTTCATGCAGTAAGGACAAGCTGGCTTCCCAGCAGTCATCCACCCAGACAACATTCCATACGCAGCAAAATTGTTAATTGTCCGCATTAAATTAGCACGCAAATTGAAATTCTGTTTGGTTGATATGTCATATGTTTCAACACCATCGTACCACAATTGTTTTAGCTCATCAATCAACGGTTGCAAATATACATCAATCAAGCTTTTTGGATTACGTGGACCAGGGATAATGCAGTTCAAGAATATATATGGACTAGTCATGCACAACTCTGGTGGTAGATTATAAGGTGTAAGAAAGACAGGCCAACATGAATATGGTGTCGCAGATACAGAAAAAGGCGTGAAGCCATCCGCACACAGACCTAATCGAATGTTCCTTGGTTCACTAGCAAAATCTGGATATGTCTTATCAAAGTGCTTCCAAACTTCTCCATCTGAAGGATGACACATGACACCGGGTGGTCTTCTATTTTCAAAGTGCCATCTCATATGACGAGCAGAACTCATCGACGCATATAACCTCTTTAACCTAGGTATAAGAGGTAAATAATGCATCGACTTGATAGTGACCATCTTCCCGCTGGAAAGCCTCTTGAAACGAGGCATTTCACAAAATTTACAACTGTCCAAACCTGCATCATCTTTATAGTATAACATGCAACCATCTTCACAACAATCAATTCTCATTGACGAAAGTCCTAACTTAGAAACTAATCTCTTTGCCTTATAGAAATCAACAGGTAATTCAACATCACGGTCAACTAGTTCACGCATAAGATCAATGAAAGAGCCCATGGCTCCTTGAGAAATATTCCAATCAGATTTCATACTTAGTAATCTAACTACAACAGACAACTCAGAGTGCGGACTTCCGTTACGTAGCGGACGACTAGCTTCCTCTAATTGTTCATAAAAACGTTTTGCCTCATCATTAGTAGTTTGTTTAACATTTTCATTGGAATCACCCCCGAAGTGCATCTCAAAAGCATCTGCAACCATATGATGAATTCCGGAATCACTATTTGTATTCTTCACCGACCTACTACTTTCACCCACAACTAGATTATGAAATATCCCATGGCTACCATCGATCTCTCAATGATTAGTCCACACAAAGTAATTTTCTATAAACCCCCTTCTATAAAGATGAAGCTTAACTTCATCCGATTTTCCAAACTTCATACAGTCGCACTTAACACAAGGGCACCTAATTACTCCTTCTATTAGGTATGGTGGAAGTGACATTGCATGTATAATAAAGTCATCCATCCCTTCTACAAAATCCTCCCTCAATCCCCGTCGATTAGGATAATTCCTATTGTACATCCAAGTACGATGTTCCATCTATACAAATAAAACAAGAGGAAATTAATTTAGTTAATTCATATCCTAATATTTTTCTAGTTAATTAATTTCATATCCTAAAATTTCAATTTTCAAACTAAAACTTAATTCATATCTTAGAAGTTCAATTCATAAACTAAAAGTTTAATTCATATCGTAAAAGTTCAATTCATACACTAAAATTTCAATTCATATCCTAAAGGTTCAATTCATAAACTAAAAGTCCAATTCGTATACTAAAAGTTCAATTTATATCCAATTCGTAAAATTTCAAGACAACACAAAGTATAATTCAAATCTAACTAAACTAAATTCAACACTAATTAAACTATAATAAAATTAATTAACAAAACTAATTTGAACAAGACCTAAACACTAATCCTCAAGAAAATATATTGTTCAAAGAATTGAAACACTAATTGAAACAATAAACTACAATACATCAAATATTGCAACACGCACACTAAAAATAATAAAGATTGAAGGTTATAATTCTAACCTTGATTTTTTATAGGTGGAGAAGGAGAGAGATAGGCGCGGCAGTTGGGCGACGACAAGCAGCAGTGGCGGCGACGGGCAGAGGCGGCGGTGATGGCGACGAGCAGCAGTGGTGGCGTGGTGGCGCGGGGTTGGGGAATGGGATTAGGGTTAGAGAAATAAGAGAGTTGGAAAATTTTGGCGAAATAAGGGAAAACCCCGGTTTTGTTTCTGTAATTACAAAAAGCGACCAACAATAGCAACCACCGTTGGTCGCTTCTCTAAAAATTTTAAAATTGAAAATAGCGACCAACATTGGATGCTATTTTGGTCGCTCCAGTATACTCTATTCTATATAAGACGTGTGTATGTATATATAATACTATAGTATAAATAAATATATACTCTAGGTATATATATATATATATATATATATATACTAAGTGTATTGCATATGGTAAGTGTATAGTATAGTATATTATATAATACACTATACTATATATACATATAGTATAGTGTATTATATATCAAGGTATATATATTATACTATAACAGTGATTCATCGTTACAAGTGTATCAATACCTAAAAGAACCCGTCCCCGTGTTTCGAGCGCTTCATGTTCTTATATATATATATATATATATATATATATATATATATATATATATATATGTATATATGGCGACCAACGTTGGTTGCTAATCTGGCCCAACAGTTACTCCTTACTACACGACCAACATTGGTCGCTAATCTTAAACGTGGGTCCTCTTAAGCAACCAACTTTGGTCGCTAATCTGGGAATTTTTTTGACCAAACATGTCTGACCAGTCCGGTTAACAGTTTGACGAAATTGGCGACCAAGTAGCGACCAACGTTGGTCGCTAAATTATTTAAAATTATTATTTTATTATTTTCACCAGTTGGGCGACCAACATTGGTCGCTTTTTTTGACAGACCAATGTTGGTCGCTAAATTTTTGGTCGCTTTTTACCGGATTTCTAGTAATGAGGCTCGATTGCAGCAGAGTGAGCAGGAAGTGATGGCCCTTAGCTAAGTAGCCTCCCAGTTAGATGTACAATTTTCAAGAAGCTAAGGCTAAATGGTCTGAGGTCCAAAATGTTGTTTTTGCTGCAGCCGAGCGCGAGGCTGCCTCTACTGAGAGATTGAATGATTTGGAGGCATCCTTGAACTCCAAAGATGAAGAGGAGAAGCGTTCCTAGATGGAGGATAAGTATAAGAGGGTTATGGAACACAATAAGGTTCATATCTCTACTATCCGTGACCTTGATCTTAGCCTTAGGGCCACAAGATCCAAGCGAGATAGCCTTTCGACCGAGGTTGATCAGCTTAATAGCTCCAGCGCTGAGCGGATTCCCTCGCTGTTGATAAAACACATTCTATGTATAACACGAGGAGAAAAACCTTGGAAGAGGCCAAAGCCCGTCATTGATTTTGATGCCGAGATTGCCAAGGACAGTGAGCTGGAGTCAACCGCCCGGAGGTGCCTCCCGATTCGACCGATGAGACTGACTCTTCTAGTTTCGGTTTCGAGTTCTCAAAAACTGAGGAGGAAATTGAAAGTGATGATGATGAAGGCCAAGATCCCGAGACGGCGGCAGATCCGCTTACTTCTCTTAGGGGCGCAGACGCTTCTCTTCCCCCAAGTTCTGGGGACGCAGTAGTTTAGTTTTTTGCTTTCTTTTCCCTTTGTTTTTTTCTTTTCATACTTTGATACTTGTGCTGTTTGGAACGCTTGTTATATAAAAGTGTTTTTCATTTAAGCATCGCACAAAGTTTACTTTTTTGCGACGAATTATGCAAGGCTTCGGGTGCAATTTTTCCCTGATAGCATTTGGGTTCCGGACATAAACTCTTCCGAAACCAACATTTTATTGTGAGAGTTTCATAAGAGAGGGCCCTCATATGTTTACGGTGCTCGTGAAGAGCACATCTCCTGTTCATTCCGGAACTAATATTTGAAGTACTTGATTAACTTTCAAATGATAAGATTAATTCATCATTTGGACATGAAACAAAATGAAAATAAAAGGGCCTTATTTTATTCCTTTTATCTTCAAAAGTACATAAGCATTCATTTTGCTGAAAAGAAATTGCCATTACTTGGGGCTAATTTGTACAAGTTGTTTCTACGGGGCTGGTCGCGCGGTCCCCGGTCCTGATGATACACCTTTGTTCCCGGATTTTGCAATCCCAATTTCTGTGGCAATCAGGTTTTCGTATTCTCATAGCATTTCCCTTCCCCCAGTGTTCGAATGCGAAGAATGTGAATTGGAACACTGGAAGTCTTGTTCCTTTGATGATTCCACTAGTGAATGGTTGGATAATCTTTGGTCAGATATAAAGCTTCATTTCCCGTATACAATTGGGACAAAAACTGGATGAAGGGAAAAAGAGTGTAGCACATACTTTCAGTATAGGTGGTGCTCATCAACAATAGTACCTTTCGAGGTGTGCCACATTCTAGTTGCTTGGAAATTTAACTCCGTCTTGATTTTCCAGTTCATATGATCCTCTTCCAGTGACAACTGAAACCTGGTAGGGGCCTTCTCATGTTGGACCCAGCTTCCTTGCATTGAGCTATCGGTGTTTTGAGTGACTTTTCATAAAACCAAGTCTCGCACTTCGAAATAACGGAGATTGGCTCTTCGATTATAGTATCTTTCCATTCTTTGTTTCTGAGCCACCATCCTTATATGCGCCAGGTCCCTGCGTTCGTCAAGCAACTCCAATTTAACTAGAAACACTTGTTGTTTATTTTTTTGTTCGCCCGGAAGTATCTCAAGGTAGGTTCTCCCAGTTCCACCGGGATCAGGGCTTCCGCTCCATATACGAGAGATAAGGGTGTCTCTCTCGTGCTTGATTTGGCCGTCATTCGGTATGCCCATAACACTCTTGGTAACTCCTTGTGCTATTTACCTTTGACTTCTTCCAATCTCTTTTTGAGATTTTGAATAATCAACTTATTTGTCGATTCTGCTTGGCCATTTACACTCGGGTTATATGGCAAAGATGTGATTCTTTTGACTCTCAAGTCTTCAACGAATTTTGTGACCTTTGCACCCATAAATTATGGCCCGTTGTCACAGTCGCAGGCTATTTCCTTTGGTATTCCCAACCTGCAAATTATATTCTCCCACAGGAAATCGACCACTTCGTGCTCGTCGATTTTCTGGTAAGGACCTGCTTCAACCCACTTAGAGAAGTAATTAGTTTAAACCAAAAGAAATCTTACCTTACCGGGAGCAAGTGGCAGTGGACCGACTATGTCCATCCCCCATTTCATGAATGGCCAAGGTGACAATACTGAATGCAATAGTTCTGTCGGTTGATGAACTAACAGCACGTGGCGTTAACACTTGTCGCATTTCTAAATAAATGCCTTAGCGTCTTGTTCCTTTCGGGGCCAGTAGTATCCTGCCCTAACTAACTTTAATACTAATGAGGCTGCACCCGAGTGATTTTCATAGATTCCTGTGCACTTCTTTCATGACGTAATTAGCCTCGGAGGCTCCTAAACATTGGGACAACGGGCCTTGGAAAGACTTTCTATACTACTGGCCTCCCCAGAAGCTGTGATGAGCTACTTTGGTGCGGAGTGCCCGAGATGTCTTTGGATCTTCGGGTAGTTTGTCGTGCTCAAGATAACTGATCTCATTTCTCTAGTCCTAGACCAAATTAATCGCATTTAATTCATAATAACCGTCCACATCCAATACCGAATGCATGAGCTATACGACCGTACCGGAATCTGATCCCTTCATTTTCGTAGACGAGCCCATATTGGCCTGGTCATCTCCTTCTACATTTTCTTCTCTCAGGATGTGGGTGATTGACCATTCCCTGAACCGTGCAAGCAGAGTTTGATATTTCACTACATATTATTGCATGCACTACTTCGATGTCGAAGATCCCATATACCTAATTTACTACTAGTTGGGAATCACATTTGATTTCAATGACCTCGGACTCTAGTCCCCGGGCCAGTTCAAGTCCTACAATCAAAGCCTCATACTCGGCTTCATTATTAGCCAAGGGAACAGTTCTTATGGCCTGTCTCAGGGTTTTTCCCGAGGGCATAATTAGTACTACCCCGAGCCTGGACCCTCTCACGTTAGAAGCTCCGTCTGTGAACAAGGTCCAGACTTCTGATGTCGATTCTGACACTATCACCGCTTCTTTGGTGGCCAACGGTAGCAGTCCGAGATTGAAATCGGCCATGAAGTCGGCTAAAACTTGCGATTTGATTGTAGCTGTGGGTTTATACTCTATGTCAAATGCACTCATTTTGACTGCCTACTTGGCCAGTCGACTTGATAATTCAGGTTTGTGAAAAATATTTCGCAGGGGAAAGGTTATCACTACGGCTATCGGATGGCATTTAAAATAGGGCCTTAGCTTTCGAGCGGCGACTGCGAGAGCTAAGGCCAACTTTTCGAGGTGTGGGTACGGAGTTTCTGCTCTTGTTTAAATTTAACTAACATAATAGATAGGAGATTTCATACCTTCATCTTCGCGAACTAAAATGGCACTTTTTGCTACCTCTAAGGCCGCTAAGTAAATTAGCAATTGTTTGCCTTCCTCCGGTTTTGATAGTAACAGAGGGCTTGATAAATACCTTTTCAAATATTTCAGGGTCTGCTGGCATTTCAGAGTCCATTCGAAATTGTTCTTCTTTTTCAGAAGTGTGAAGAAGTGACGGCATTTTTCTGAAGACCGGGAAATGAACCTGCTTAAAGCGGATAGTCTTCCAGTTAACATCTGGACCTCTTTCACATTTGACACCTGGTGGGGAATGTCCTCGATGACTTTAATTTTATCGGGATTGACTTCTATCCCCCTTTGTGACACTAGGAAACCTAAGAACTTACCGGATCTAACTCTGAATGCACACTTTTCGTGGTTAAGCTTCATGTTGTACTTCCTTAGGATGTCAAAGGTTTCTTGGATGTGCTTCAGATGATCGCTTGCATTCAAAGACTAGACCAACATATCATCTATGTAAACTTCCAGTGTTTTCCCTATTTTCTTTTCAAACATCTTGTTCACAAGCCTCTGGTAAGTGGCTCCAACGTTATTAAGCCCAAAAGGCATCACATTGTAGCAAGATGTGCCAAAGTTCATTACAGACGAAGTCTTTTCCCGATCCTCCGGGTTCATTTTGATTTGGTTGTACTTGGAATAGGCATCGAGAAAACTCGTCAACTCGTGCCCGGCCATCACATCAATCATTTGATCAATGTTTGGCAATGGGAACAAGTCTTTTGGGCACGCTTTATTTAGATCCTTATAATTTGCGCAAATGCAAAATTTATATTTCTTTTTTGGAAATACTACTACATTAGCTATCCAGTCGGGATACTTTACCTCCCGGATTGAACCGATATCAAGCAGTCAAGTTACCTCTTCTTTGACAAACCTGTTTTTGACCTCGGCAATAGGGCGTTTCTTCTGCCTTACTGGAGGGATGTTAGGGTTTAGGCTTAACTTTTGCATGGCCACCTCTAGCGGAATATCTGTCATATTCACATGCGATCATGCAAAAAAATCAACATTAAATTTAAGAAATTCTATAAATCTTGGCCTGAGCTCGGGGTTTAATCCTGTCCCAAGTGGAACTTCCTCTCTAAGAACTTCTCGAAAAAATGTGATTTGTTCGAGTTCTTCCGTTGTGGATTTGGTTACGTGCGTTTCTTCTGGTACCTAGAAATACCTTGGTACCTGATAGGATTCCGACGCTCCTCCCCTTTGTCGACTTCGTTTGGCTCGGGAGCAGGCGTCGTTTCCTATAATTGCTGTGCCGCATGTTCTTTCCCTTTACTACTTGAAACCGAGATCGCGTTCATCTCCCTTGTCGCATGTTGATCTCCTCTTATTTGTTTAATTCCCTATGAAGTTGGGAATTTCAGAAGTTGATGGTATGTTGAGGGCACAACCTTCATCTCATGTAGCCATGGTCTTCCAAGAATAATGTCATATTACATGTTGCGATCTACTACTTCAAACAGTGTCGTCTTTAGGACCCCTTCGGCATTTGTGGGTAGCAAGATCTCCCTTCGGGTTGTTACACTTGCTAAGTTGAACCTGGCGAGGAGCTTTGTAGCCAGAATGATACTTCCGGTTAGCTTGGCTTGTTCCAGCACTCTCCATTGAATAAAAATCGCCGAACTTCCTGGGTCCACCAAAACACGTTTAATTTCAAAATCTAAAACATTAAGAAAAATTACAAGGGCATCGTTGTGCGGTAGTAGGAGTCCATTGACATCCTCCTCCGTGAAGGTGATATCATCCTCGGCAACTTCCCAGAGTCTTGCTATGGATCACCAATACCTTTGTCTTGTCCACTGCTGAAAAGGTTACACCATTAATCTCGTTCCCTCCAAATATCATGTTGATCGTTAGACGAGGAGGATATTCTCCTGTCTTCGAGGGTTCGGTGTTATCCCGGTTGTGGCTGTAGTTACTTTTAGCCCGGTCGCTTAAGAACTTTCTGAGATGGCCGTTTTTCAGCAACGTCGCCACCTCCTCGTGCAGATGTCTACAGTCCCCAGTCAGGTGGCTGTTAGTCCCATGATACTCACACCATAGATTAGGATCCCTTTGACTGGGATCGGATCTCATCGGTCTCGAGAAATGTGCTTCCTTAATGTTCCTCATCGCCTATACCAGCACCACCATGCTGATATTGAAATTATACTCAAACAGTCTGGGCAGGTGGAATCCCGTGAACTTGATGTCTCCTTGTCCTGCAACGATCTGTTATTCCGGCCACAGTCAACTCTCCTATCGATAGCGAACCTGTCCACCGACCGGAAGCCTCTGCCACATCCTTCGGCCCTTTCTTAGGGAAAAAACCAGTCTTTAGAAGACCTTCGATCTATGTCAAACTCATCCTTCAACTTCTCCTTGTTCTTCTCTCGATCCCGATCTTTGGTTGATGCCGGGAAACCGAGCTGGTCATCCTCTATTCCTATCTTTGATTTTGTAGCGGTTGTGGACATCTGCCTATGTTGTTGCCTGGAACTCGAACAGAATTTCTTTCAGATTTTCGGAAAATGTCAAAGCTCCTAGGGTTCAGCCCCTTAATAAATGCCTCAGCTGCCCATTCATCTAGCACGACCGGTAGCAGCATCCTCTCCTTCTGAAATCTGGTCACAAACTCTCGCAGCAATTCGGACTCTCCCTGTGCAATTCTGAATTTGTCGGCCTTTCGTGCCTATTCCTTCCTGGCCCAAGCATGGGCCTTGATAAAAGAATCTGCGAGCATCTCAAAGAAATCTATTGAGTGCTCGGACAGAAGTGAATACCATGCCAGGTTCCCCTTCGTGAGGGTCTCCCCGAACTTCTTCACCAAGACTTACTCAATCTCGTGTGGAGCTAAGTCATTTCCTTTCACCGCAGTTGTGTAGGTGGTGATGTGCTCCCGAGGATCCGAAGTCCCATCATATTTTGGTACATTTGACATTTTGAACCGCTAGTGGATTAGCTCTGGTGCCGCTCTAAGTTTGAACGGCAACTGGGTGTATTTTTTTGAGTCCAATGCTCTCTACACTAGTGGTGCGTCTGGGATCTGGTCCATTCGGGCATTTATTTCGCTCATAAACCGCATGAGTTTGGTTTTAAAGGGATCATTCCCGTTATTGTTACTAGATTCGCTGCCTTTACCCCGGCCCATCAAAGTCGACCTCACCCCTCGGGTGTTGTTATCAACCCTTTGCGCTGTTTGATTTGCGGAGCACTGGGAGGAACTGGACCTCTTCCATTTGCGTTGTTGGAAGAACCCGACAACGCTTGCCTCAATTCAGTCATGGCCTGATATTGCCATGAAAGATGGCCGATGATAGCCTTTTGTTGTTCTCTCAGGATTCTCACCGTTTCCGCAATGTGCTCGTCTTTAGCGTCATCAGGAGTTGCCTCACATACGTGTTATGGATATTTCCCGCCATGAACCGGCATGGCTACGTCGTCCTTGTTGCAGGTATCACTGATCGAATTTTCATGTTGAGGCGGATTTTCTTGTGCCTCAATGTTGTGTGTAATGTTGACATTGTTATTTGCCATCTTTTACGATTTTTTGCCAAGGAACAAAGAATCAAACAGATTAGTAATAGATGCAAGGATCAACTTGATTACGCAGCCACCTAAGGCCTACGGTGGGCGCCAAACTGTTTACTCGTAAAACGATACAGTTGAATTTGTAACGTGGTTATAGACAAGCGAATCGATTTGATCCTAAAATGATAAATAAATTAAATAAAATACAAGGCTTTGCATTGAAATCGAGATAAGATAATAAATAGCTTGGTTTCGGGAGCAAGGCTTCCTAAGGCAGCAATAAGAATATCAAAAGACAGAAAATAAAATATTATTGAGCTTAGAGTAATGTGTAGTATCAGTCTGTCAGAAATTTCGTGTCCTACAATGGTTGTTGAAGTCACTATTTATAACTACACCTAGGGAACAAGGTCTAGGATCAAGCCCCTCTTAAATGACAATTATAGGGGCCATTGATGAATGTGTAACAACAGACTATGAATGCCAAAATTCTCTGTAACAGATTGCATACTTAATACTGAAGAATATTCTTCATTGAATGTCTTGGGGTGGCAAACATTCGTTTGTCTTTGTTAGCTATATTCCTTTTGAGGTCTGCCTTGTACCGGCCGAAGCTGCTGTCCCTGGTCTTGGTCTCCACTTGCCTCGCTTCCCATCTGTCTCCAATTCCACGTGTCGCTCTATTATTCGAGTATTTAATACGAACTGATTTTTCCTATACAATAAGTTGTTGGGTTAAATTGTAATCATTCATTCAAATAATATTCAAGTGATTTCCCTCTCTGATGATTTTCTGTTCTCTCATTGCTCTACTGTTTAGAAACTATTCTTCTAAATTTAGTTTTTTAGGTAGTGCAATTTAATATTCTTTATTGAGTACACCTTGCATAGGCGGCTTAAAATGAGCAGAAGCTGAACATTTCCGAAGATCGTTAATGATTTGTTAAAATTTCTTTTTCCTTCAAACAAAAGTTAATTAATGAACAAAGTTTCCCTTCTTCCATTCCCATCCACAAAAAATATACACGACTTTTATATCTCTGGAAAAAGTTCGCATTTCATATTTGCTCAAATGATTCTTTCTTTTCTTCTGTTTTCTACTTCTCTTCCCTATTTCTTCAAGCCTCAAGCCTTCCTTCGTGCGCAGATATAAACTGGCATCTTCATGTCATATTCTTTCAATTGCCCAACAGTATAATCATCAATTCCATCAATAATGCATACCCGACTTGAGAAAACTTTTGGCGTATCCGATGGGTCTGTTATGAAGGCCTTACATTTGGCTAATATTAATGAAAATGGTTTTGTATCAATTCACCAGCAGGTATTTCAGTCATTTGAGAGGCAAAGAAACACCACGACTGAAATGTAAATCAAGTAAACTCTACTTTCGTTATTAACGCGATTCTTTTCCTTGAAGGTATTGTTGGGTTTAAGCTTAAAGTAACTTAAAATAGAGTGAATGGGAAATTGAGGAAAAAATAAAAATTTTGAATTTTTCTCTTTTATAAAGGGACATTGTCTCATATTGGAGGAGGAAAAGAGTTCTGATGGGTATATATACAATTGCACTTCTTTTAACTTTTAAAGAGTTGAAAAAAAGGTAAGCATCACACAACAGTCGATGCTCTCTCGAACCGTAATTTGATTTTCCTGTGTAAGTATCTGTTAGCCACTTTGAGTCGCATCTTACTCAATTTTTTGGCTGTAAAGAAAACAACAGTAAGTGTAATTTGCTATCGATCTTTGAATTCTTCGGTCACTGGAGTTTGAAGTACCGCTATACCAGTGAGGGTAGTTCGTTCTATCTAGGGAAAAAATTATCCTAAACATCGAGTACTAGGAGAGGATTAAGTTCCTTAAAAAAACACTGTGAATTCAGTGGGCTCGAATTATATTTTTTAATATATTTTCGAATACAGATAACTAACATGTATAATATCTTTGCTACTTTTTTATAGGCATAACACCTCAGAAAATTCTGAACTTGGCACCATTTATTCGAGTGTCTACTTTGAACTATTTTGGGTCCTAATGGAGTTTCAACCAGTTTTATTTACATATTTGACCTGAAAAAGTAAGAAATACATTGAAACAAATCATCATTGAAACTAGAGAAGAAATAAAAAGAACTACAAAATTGAGGTAAAATATGCGTAGTTTATTAAGAAGAAGCAAGAAGAGTTACACAACTAGAACAAATAAGCCATTGTATTTGACTATTTGGAAATTAAGGGTCCGTTTGAAAATCCACCAGTAACTGAAAATAGTGTAATTATTCGGGTAGTAATTATATATCCTAGTAATTACATAGTATTGTAATTACAACGACTTTGTTTGTCATAATATAATTACAGTGTAATTATAAGTGTATTATTTGGTTGCACGAGTATAACTACACGGTTAGATTAAATCTTAAATATAAAGTGACAAGACCGAAATTTCAACCACGGAGTCGTGATGGCGCCTAACATTCACTTGCTAGGCAAGCCAATATTAGCTACGCAATATTCATTTATAACAAAATTTTAAAAGCAGATTAATAAGAAGGTAAATATGTAGAACTTAAAACTATATATAATAATCTCCAAACACGGTAACTAGTCTAACACCGGAATGAGGTGTCACGAGTACACGAGCTACTAAAAAACTACAACCAAGGTCTAAATAAAAATACAACAGTCTGAATGAAATAAACAGTGCAAAAGATAAGAAGGGGACTTCAGGGCCAGCGAACGCGGAGCAGCTCTACCTTAAATCTCCGAGTAAGGATAGTCCGAGCAAGCCTCCACTAAATACCGTTGGGACCAATACCAGAATCTGCACAAGAAGTGCAGAAGTGTCGTATGAGTACAACCGATCCCATGTACTCCGTAATTGCCGAGCCTAACCTCGACGAAATAGTAACAAGGCTATAACAAGGCACTCACTATAAACTTGCGCGAGTATAAGAGTTAACAATAGCAGAATAGGTAAACAAGAATTAACATGAAATTGGAACAGAAAGTACATAATCGAGGGCCCCATAATATCATCTTTGCTCAAATTCACAGTACAATACGGATACAGAACCAACAGTCAAGAACAATCATAATATATCTTCTCTGTTGCAGCACACAAATCAAGGTTAACCATGACACTTACCTCTTTTGGAATCAATTCAACAATCAATCATGACTTTGCCTTTCGAACAAGCCTCCAAACCAACCGAACCTAGCCAATTATCAATCAAACAATCCAATTATAAGCTTTAGAAACTATCCACGAATGAAAAAGATTCAGTTTTGATCATTTTTAAAATAGTCAACAAAAGTCAACCCTAGGCTTGCTTGGTTGAAATACGAGATTCGGAATAATATCTCAATTATCCATTCACCCCCGAGCTCGGATATGTGATTTATTTTGAAATTGGACCTCAATTCGAGGTCTAAATCTCAATTTTATAAAATTTTTGAATTCTACCCAAACTTCTAATTTCTACCTTGAAATTCATAAATTTGATGTTAAAAATTCATGAAAAGTAGTTGGAATTGATTGAAAACTAGTTAAAGATGCTTACCAATGAATTTTGGGAGAAAAGGGTCTTTAAAAATCACCTATAGAGCGCTAGAGAACTAGAGAGCTTAGGTTTAGAAAATGGTGTAAAATGAGCTAAATCCCGACTTTTTCATCTTTTACACAGCTGTAGATGTGCAATTGCGAATTTTTGTTCGCAATTGCAATGTCCCCAATTGCGAAACACTGATCGCAAAAGCGATCAATGCAACAAGCCCTCAGAAGTCGCAATTGCGACAATAGTCTCCCATTTGCGACTGCCCCTATGTACGCAAATCCGATCAAAGCTTCACATTTGCGAAGCTGGCCAGCATTCTCAAGTGTCACAAATGCGGTAGTAATTTCGCATTTGCTGATCCGCATTTGCAATCCAAACTTTGCAATTGCGAAGTACCCATTCCCCAGCCCCTTCGCAGATGCGAGCAGTTACTCACAAAAGCGAGGCTTGCATTTGCGTGTAGTATTAAGCATTTGCAAGATCTGCATGTTGGCACCAGCAACGATTATGCATCAGTTATTCCAAATCATTCCGCAATGCGTCCGAAACTCACTCGAACACCTCAGGCTCCAAACCGAACATGCATGCAAATGTAATAACATCATACAAACTCGGTCGCTATCTCAAATCACCAAAATAATGTCAAATAACAAGAATTGATCATCAAAACTTAAGATTTCAGCTGAAAAACTCATTTTTCACAATCATTCACATAATACGGCGAAATGCATTCGGGTAACCCGGGACCCCAACAGACATGCATACAAGATCAAAAATATCATACGGACCTACCAAAATTATCAAAACACCGATCCGAGGTCGTTTACCAAAAATGTTGACCGTGGTCAACTCACCTCATTTTAAATCAACGACCACTTTTTCTTCAAAATTTTACGTAAAAGCTTTTCGGAAAATGACACGGACCACGCGCACAAACCAATAAACATCCAATGAAGCTATGAGAGGTCTCGTAACACAAAAATTAGAGCTAGTACTCAAAATGTCCTATCGGGTCGTCACATAAAGTTAATTATTAATCATATATTTGTAACTAATATTCTAAAAATAATTGGCATATATTTTTTTAAATTAATAATATTTTACTTTAATTAATTATAACTAAAAGTACATATTTTGTAAGAACATTATGGATTGCATGCTTGATAAAAATTTATATTTATAAATATTAAAGATTACAAGGAATAGTATTAAAAAAAAAAATTAGAATAAAAACAAAGCTAAGTGTAATAAAATATAAAAAATAATTAAAAAATAAAATATGAAAAATTATGTAGAAACACGTGAAGTAAACGTTAAAAATGAGAAATAAGAAAATAAAAGATAAATAATCTAAGCAGAATAATTAAAAAGAGAAATTGAAAAGTTAAAATAAAAAATAAATTAAAAAGAAAAAAAACAATAGAAATAAAAAGTAAATTAAGAATAAAAAAAAGAGATTAGAAAAATAACCTTATAATTACACCATGTAATTACCAGCAATTCTTAGCCCCCTTGAGAATTGCAGAGTGTAATTACAATACCTCAATTACTTGATAAGACAAACATATCAAAACTATGTAATTACACTCAATTATACCTAAATCCAATTACAAGGTGACTTTCCAAACATGCATTAAAATGTGAAAAGATAGCCAACTTAGAAGCTATTTTTTTATTTTCTTCGACGTGGGGTGGGGTGGAGTGGGGGGAGGGGGATTAGGGCGAATATGATTTAGGTGCGCACCGAACAAATGATGCCAAATTCAAGGAGAGTGATGATTGCACATTAAGTGGTTTTAATTGGGTTATATTTATGTTACTACTAACCATCTGTGAGTAATTTTAGTGATATTGTTATTACAAAACTCACTTTTGTATTTTGTGATGTCCGGGCAAAACGTTAGCAGAAAATTATGAAATATCAAAGAGTGTGTAATTGTTAAAGAAAATGACTTTGAAGTCAAATGACGGTAAGTAATGAAGATCAAGCAAAAGATATTGAAATGTAGAGTTTGAAGCAACAATTTCTTTTCAAGAAACATATGACTCAACTTTGACAGATCAGAACTCCCAATTCATAAGGAATTTGATTAAGCTTATTTGAGAGAAAATTGTAGAGCTCTGAATCAAGTTTCTGATGGTTAAAATCATTTGCCATTTGGATTCTTCTACGCAAAGTTATGGCTTTTTAACCAAAATCACATAGTGCTGAAAAAGATTATAGATGCTTAAATGAAATATTTGGTACCAGATGCTCCACGTCACTCTTATTGCATGCAAATGTCGTTGCGTCGTGGGAAGCACTGTCGAGACATTAGAACTTTGAACCTGTGCTTCATATATAATTGAAAAAGGGTAAAAAATACCACTTTACCATGCGTAAAAATTAATTTATGTCTTCGATTATACTTTCGATCCACACTTATTTCTGATATTATAAAATTGGTGTAAAAATACTTCTCCACCATTAAAGCTTCCACCATGGACAATATTATTTCTGTTACGCGGTGCCTTCCTGAGGTTCTTTGGAAGGGCGATATAAGGCTAGGCAATCGATGTCAGTACGATTGCCGTCTGCTAACTGAGGTCCCCTTCGCACGCTAGACTAGAATGTCAGTGCCGTGCGGGAAAACCAATATCGTAAGTAACGAGAGAATTGAAAGCAGTAACTGATAATGAATGCTGATTGTATTGATGATGATGAAAGCTATTACAAAGCTAAAGCGGTGTCGAGGGGGAGAGACACCAGTACAGAGAAATGATTGCTTGCTTGAATGTTTGAATGCTTGCTCCCCCCTAATAATGCTTAAAAAAAAAAAAACCTAAGTTACAAGAGTTGACCTATAAAAGCTGTAAGTGCATACTGCATGTAAAATGAAGTAAACCTACTCTATATTTACAATGAAAAGGACTTAGACTTCTACAAAGTAGGAACAAGTCCAGTGGCAGCAACTTTTTCATGAGCATCAGGGTCTGCGCGCACGGCACTATTTGTGTCTGCCTGCGACTGGGCGCTGGCGCTTGGATCATGAGGGATGCGTGCTGCATTGTCTATGCACGCGGCATTGTCTGTGCGCGCGGCATTGTCTATGCGCGTGGCGCTGTTAGCACTCACAAGCCGCTGGACGCCGGCAAGGAGTGTTGGTGGGACGACAGAGGCACATGCGCGCTTATCCCTTGGCTCTGCCGAGACCAGGGGGCCGACCGTGGCGCTAGGCTTTAAGAGGCTTGCCAGGACGCCACGGGGCCCGTCCAAGGGGTCATGGGGCGAGGCTGGAAAGCCGCCCATGACATTCTCCCCCACCTGAGTTGGCGCCGTCCCCGGAGCCTTATCTGCATGATGATGATGATGATGATTGGTCATGCTTCTGTTGGCTGGGAGGTCTGTTCCCCTCTGTTTTCTGGGGTGATGATGATGATCTGAGTGACGCTCCATGTATTTCCGAAATGATTTGAGGCGGCTGACATAGAACATTGGATGGATATTCCACCAAGATGGAATGTTGACCTGGTATGTAGCTTTCCCAAGGCGTTTTTCAATGGACATGGGTCCGATATATGGCTGCAATAGGCGAGGGTCCTTGGCCTTCCCTGCAAATCAGTACCTCTTTGGGACTCTTACCATCACTTTGTCTCCTGCTTGATATGAGCAAAGCAAAGGTTCTGTTCGGCATGCCTCGTTGCTCTGTCTTGGGCTTTGACGAGATAGCTCCGCACTATCTACATGGTTTGCTCCCATTCCTTCGAGAAGCTGGCAGCTTGAGGCAATGTTGGCATGTTTGGCACATCCACTATTTGTGGGAGTAGTGGTTGCTGTCCGGTAACAATTTCAAAAGCGCTTTTGTTTGTAATGACGCACTTTTGTGAATTGAAACACAGCTGAGCAGCATCCAAAAGCTTCACCCAATGTTGTTGCAACCCGGTTGCAAAGTGGCGGAGATATTCCTCAAGCATGGAATTGAACCATTCTGTTGGGCCATCTTCCTGATGAATGTTTGAGTTGTGGCTGACTGTTGATCCAAAGCACCCAAAGAGATAGGTCCAAAATCTGCTAGTGAAGCGTGAATCGCAGTCACTAACGATGTGTTTGAGCATACCCCAATATTTGACAATATGAGCAAAGAAGAGTCAAGCTGTATCCTCTGCCGATATGTTTTGTAGGGCTGCTATGAATGTGGCATACTTGGAAAACCGGCTACCACAACAAGGATGGTTGCAAGATCCCCAACCTTGGGTAATCCTGTGATGAAATGGAGGGAAATGCTTTCCCATGATCTTTGTGGAGCAGCTAGCGGTTTCAAGAGTCCCGCTTGTGCTGGACGATCCGACTTGTCCTTAGGAAAGGGTTGGCAAGTCTTCACGCAATGTGGGGCGCCATCAATTGCTTGACGCTGATGATTCGATTTCTGATTTTTGATGATGAGGGTAGCCGGACCCTTGGGTTCATGTCTTTTGACTCCCTTCATCGACTGCATAGCCGAGAGGTTTTCAGCGGCCATCTTTATGGGTTTGCATGGAATGACACGGGGTTTGGCCCCGTTGTCTCCCATCATCAGGAGCATGTCAGCGAATGGTACCGGTATGGTGTTGGTTTGCCTTAGGAATTCCAATCCCACTATCAGCTCGAAGTCATCGATGGCAGCTATGCGTAGGTCGAATCTTCCCTCATATGGACCAAGCTTCATTGGTACTGCTTTGACTTCTCCACTCACTGGTTGAGGTGGTGAGTTGATAGCCTTGACACGGGCCCTGCATTTTTTCACTGCTAGACCGAGGCGCTCTACTTGAGTTGAGGCCAAGTAGTTGTGGGTAGCACCTGTGTCTATCATTGCTCGAATGGGCCTTCCATTCACTTTCATGTCAACGAACATGAGGGTCCTCTCTTCTGTGACGGGAGGCCTCTCATCCATCTTCTTTTTCCCTTTCTTGGTGATCGGGTAGATGTTCTTCTTAGGCTTACCAGTGCTGGTTCCCGCTAAGGTATCTGGAATGGAGACAATAAGTGAGTTGAAGGCACCTACTTGCTCGGCGCTGTCAGAGTCAGTGTCTAACTCGTCTTCGACAACCTGATGAGCGTTGATCTTAACATGTGGGCATTCATTATTCCAATGTTCCCTGCCGCAATGACGACATTCGGAAGGGGGCTTTCTCCCCTGATTGTTGTTGACTGATGCAGCGGTGTTGCTGCTTGATGAAGGAGTCTTAGATTTGATGCACTTAGATCTCCCCCATTTCTGCTAGGGCCACCATTGCTTGGTTGGATCCCGTTGTAACCCCCCTTGAACAGGCGGCTGGGACCTGTCCCTCAGAGTTTCCAAATGATAATCCCCAAGGCATTTTGCAGCTTGGATTGCCCTGGGTAGGGTATCTACCCTCTGTTGTTGCAGCTCTGCATGAGCATGGGGTTTCAAACCTTCTATGAATGCAAAGAGTTTGTCTTTGTCCCCCATGTCTCGTATGTTTAGCATGAGTGCAGAGAATTCCCGCACGTACTCCTGCGCTGATCTGGTTTGGCGGAGTTCCCGCAGTTTTCTCCGCGCATTGTATTCCACATTCTCGGGGAAGAACTGCAGGCGTATGGCTGCCTTTAGTTCCACCCATGTCTGGAGGTTGTCTTCACCGGCCCTGATGGCTTCATATTTCACTCGCCACCAGAGTTTAGCATCGCCCTGAAGATACATGGCAGCAGTTGCTACCTGTTTTGCTTTGTCCAGTGGACCGACGGCATCGAAGTATTGTTCGATGTCGAATATGAAATTTTCCACTTCTTTAGCATCCCGGGCTCCGTTGTATGGCTTTGGCTCCAGAATTTTCAGCTTTTGCGGCACAGGGGCAATGTTATGGCGCCCTCGATATGGTTGTCGCCTCCTCTTAGCATGCTTTGAAGGGCAGCATTGACAATATTGAGCTGGTCTGTCAAGTTGTCTATGGTTTGCTGCATGGCAGTGATTTTGTCTGCCTCCTATTCACGTTGGGCCAAATACTGAGCACGCTCCTGTTGGAGATCCTCAAATTTGCCATGAATGCCAGCTGCCTTGACGGCTGCTGTTTAACGGTCATCCTCAGAGTCCCGACTGATGTTTGCAATATCGTTTTCGGCCTGCCGCATCCTGCGGACCATGGTGAAATGGCAACACGTTCCCTCGTCCGATGTCGAGCCTAGGCTCTGATACCAATTGTTACGCGGCGCCTTCCGGAGGTTCTTTGGAAGGGCGACGTAAGACTAGGTAATCGATGTCAGTACGATTGTCGTCCGCCAACTGAGGTCCCCTCCGCACGCTAGACTAGAATGTCAGTGCCGTGCGGGAAAACAAATATCGTAAGCAACGAGAGAATTGAAAGCAGTAATTGATGATGAATCCTGATTGTATTGATGATGATGAAAGCTATTACAAAGCTAAAGCAGTGTCGAGGAGGAGAGACACCAGTACAGAGAAATGATTGCTTTCTTGAATGTTTGAATGCTTGTTCCCCCTAATAATGCTTAAAAAAAATAAATCTAAGTTACAAGAGTTGACTTATAAAAGCTGTAAGTGCATACTGAATGCAAAATGAAGTAAACCTACTCTATATTTACAATGAAAAGGACTTAGACTTCTACAAAGTAAGAGCAAGTCCAGTGGCAGCAACTTTATCATGAGCATCAGGGTCTGCGGGCGCGTAGCTGTCGGCGCGCGCGGCACTATTTGTGTCTGCCTGCGGTTGGGCGCTGGCTCTTGGATCATGAGGGATGCGCGCGGCATTGTCTGTGCGCGCGACATTGTCTATGCATGCGGCGCTGTTGGCACTCGCAAGCCGCTGGGCGCCGGCAAGGAGTGTTGGTGGGACGACAAAGGCACATCCGCACTTGTCCTTTGGCACTGCCGAGACCACGGGGCCGACCGTGGTGCTAGGCTTTGAGAGGCTTTCTAGGACGCCACGGGGCGGTCCAAGAGGTCATGGAGCGAGGCTGGAAAGCCGCCCATGACATTTCATATGAGCTGATATTTGTATAAATAAATGCCACATCACGCCTGTGCCAGCTCCATAGTGAAGCAAGTATGGCACTTGCTTTAGGCCCCAATTTTAGGATGTCTCATTTTTAGCGATAATAAATTTATAAGTTTTCTTTGGAAAAATATTGAGTACTTTGAGTAGAAAGTAAAACATTTCATATAAAAGAGAAGATAATTTTGTTATATTTGTGAATAAACTATCAATATTAGAATGATTATTATGGGATATATAAATAGTTATAAATTTATACACTCTCTTCCATATTTATCCAAGTCACAATCTTTGTTTTCCCTTCTCTCATAAATTCATGCTTGCTCATTTATTTCTTTCTTACTTTCCTTCTCCAAGAGTTTAAAGTTCAAAAGTTTTAGTGGTAAAAATTTATCATTAGATAGCAAGAATTTAAAAAATATTGTCTTAACCTTGAATGTCCTTAAAATATAATAGTCATTCTGATATTAATGTTTTATATTTATTTTCTGACTTAAAGTATTAAGAAAAATAGTACAAGTAGAAAATAATGATGTAATCGACATATTCAATCAAAAAAGATTTGATTTTTTTTAAATACTTATATTTCTTATTAAATAATATTAAAAGTTCTTGTAACCGTTGCCTCAACAAAAATAAGTTTTTTAAAAGTAATATTGACAATATCTTACCTAAGATCAACAATTCTCAAAAAAATATTAAAAGTTAGCTATTCGGAAAAGAATTAGCAGAAGAAATCGATAATAAAAGAATTATTAACAACTTTGTATCTCAAAAAGCTAGAACAATAATCTTTTTGGGGAAAAAGGGGGTTTTAATTTTTTAACTTTTTCGCCTCCAAATAAATTTTGGCTTTAGGTCACTAAAGTGCTTGCCGCTCCTGCTCACGCGTCCAACTCCATTTTACCCCTTCCCACTGGCACGAGCCAAAATTCAACTAGTCGTAATGGCACCTAACCCCGACCCACTAGGTATGCCAATTAACAACAATCCGATTCGATGAGATTTATTGATAAATATAATGATAATATAACTGAACTTCTTTAGAAACAAATCCCAAGGACTGGTAGTACAAATCATGAGCTTCTAGGACTTAGAGTTTATAAAGCTGGTATGAAATAAATACATTAGCTGTTTGAAATATACATGAACAGATTAATAATTCTAAAGCTACCAAGAACAAAAGGCAGCTCTAACCAGAATGCAGGTACATCTTCTATGCCAGCTCCCGCTATACACAGCAACATCAGCATCCAAAATCTGCACGCAAGGTGCAGAAGTGTAGTATGAGTAACACCGACCCCATGTACTCAATACGTAACAAACATAACCTTTGGGTGAAAGTAGTGATGAGTTTTAACAAAGGTCAGAGTCTAACACCAACAACCAGGAACAACTCATAACAATATAACTAAAGAAGTACAAGTAATAACTCAAAGATATAATGCTCAGCTCGTTCGCAGTTCTGGAAAATAAGCATGCTTTTCAAGTATAACAGTAAAACCCAAATCCCAAGCTAGAACCGTGTTATAAACCTGTAAAACTTGACCTAATTGATAGGAGAACCTTAGGAGAGAATTTGGGAGTATTTTGGCTCTGTAAATAGTGAAAAATACAAATGAAAACAAGCTGTAAGCGTTTGATATGTATACACACACACACACACACACACACACACACACACATTAGCTGTTTGAAATATACATGCATAGATTAATAATTCTAAAGCTACCAAGAGCAAGAGGCAGCTCTAACCAGAACGCAGGTACATCTTCAATGCCAGCTCCCGCTATACATAGCAACATCAGCATTCAAAATCTGCACGCAAGGTGCAGAAGTGTAGTATGAGTAACACCGACCCCATGTACTAAATACGTAACAAACATAACCTTTGGGTGAAAGTAGTGACGATTTTAACAAAGGTCAGAGTCTAACACCAACAACCAGGAACAACTCATAACAATATAACTAAAGCAGTACAAGTAATAACTCAAAGATATAATGCTCAGCTCGTTCGCAGTTCTGGAAAATGGGCATGCTTTTCAAGTATAAGAGTAAAACCCAAATCCCAAGCTAGAACCATGTTATAAACCTGTAAAACTTGACCTAATTGATAGGAGAACCTTAGGAGAGAATTTGGGAGTATTTTGGCTATGTAAATAGTGAAAAATACGAATGAAAATGAGCTGTAGGCATTTGATATATATATATGTATATATATATATGTATATATATGTGCCTTAAGTGGGTTCCATAGGGGCAACCTGTGCAGTCTTGCAAAAACGTGAATATCTCTCTATTCCGATGTCGTATCGATGAAAGGTTTAATATTTTCGAAACTAGACTCGTAGATCTTCAATTTGGTGGGTAGATCATCCTGTAAATCCATGTATATTTAGAGAAAAGCTCAGTGACATTAGATCCAAATTTCAGCAAAATTATGAACGTAACTTGCGATAACTTCCGCCGACTTTTGTTTTACAACTTGCTTGACTTCAAAACTTAACATACAAATATTATATGATTCATGTACCTTAAAACATGACCTTCTGATCATATTAAGCACTCCTAGTTTGACTCTGAACGTACAAGTTATAACATCTTCGGTTCGTTTAACCTCCAACCTTTATGATACTTCCTTAAAACTTATTTTAACCCAACTTTATCTTTGTAAAGGTCCTTCAATCTCCAGATCATACTGATTAACTTAGGATGAATTCTAACATGAAAGTACGGGGTGTAACGTCCTTCCCCCCTTTGGAACATTCATCTTCGAATGTAAAAGAGTCTTAGAGGAGAAACTGTATCTTATGGATTTTATGAAAATTTTGATAGAGTCTCCTCTGTAAATAGGACTAACCCATACAAGTCAAACAGCCAAAAACATATCATACGCCACACAGGGCCATAAGTAATAAATAATATCTCTTGGGTTAATGAAAAGGCCATAAACTGTAACTTATCTTGTGTCCATATAATTCTGCTACTGAAAATGCTGTGTGATCCACGTCCAATCCGCACTCAATTGAAAATGGTCGTTAGAAGAATTGTATCCAACAAGAGCCGAGGTCGATTTCCACAAGGAGTTACAATGGGTGTTAGGAGTATACACTTGACGAAAGCGAATGGAATAACTAAATTATTCTTCCAAACAACAGGTTTTGATTTTTAAAACTAATTTTACTTTAGCAATTATAAGCTAAGAAAAGAACTAGAAGCGAATTAGTGTTTTTGGTGTTTCTCCAAATAATTAAAAAGTCTAGGGATGTGATCATAACCTAGGTGTTCGCCTAATGGGTTAAATACGCTAATACTTATATTGTTTATTGGGGTGTATTATAGCTCTCAACTCTATGTTACCCACTCAATACCTTTCGGTTAAAGAGTGATTTTGCGCAATTTGGCTTTCTTAAGTTCAAATGGGTATAAAAAAATAGTTGATATGAGCTCAAGTCAGATTCTTACTATCTATAGTTTGAACCCTTTAATTAGGCTAATCAAAACCTCAACTAGCCCCATTCCTTGTTAGCCAAGGTATCCTAGACTAGGTCCCTCTTTTTCAAGTAGAGATCAAGTCAAAAAGATATTAATTAATGTTTGCAACCATTAATTCTAAAATTGAAGCATAAACTACGCTAAATAATCAACACCCAATCATAAACAAGCATTAAATTAAGTATCCATAAGGTTTACACACTAGGGTTGGGTCACAACCCTAGTAAGAATCTAGCTACTCATAGTGAGAATTGAATAAAAGAAAGAAGAAATACTAATTAAACTCATAATCTAAGATTAAAATTGTAAAATATGATGTTTAAGACCTAAAACAATCACAAAATTCATAAAATGGCAAAATGTAACGGTTATAGCAGCTCAAACTTTGAAACTTGACCTAAAAATGTGAAACATCGTCTATTTATAGTGGCCCAAAATTCGCTGACAAAAATGCCCCTTGGGAGGTTCTGCAGCTGCACAATTCCATGTGTGGTCCGCAGATTTCTTCAACTAGCATGTCTTGAATTCTGCAGCCGCATAATTCTAGATTGTGGCCGCACAATTCTTGTGCGGTACGCACTTCATCAAGGCTTTAGGTCTTGGTCTTTTGCACACTCTCTGAAGTTTGAATCATTTGTCAGTGCAGACCTTGTCCTGCGGCTGCACAATTCATGTGCCATCCGCACATTGGCTGAAACTCTGCTGGGCTCTTGTACTTGATTTGCGGCCACAGATGGAATTCTGCGGTCCGCACTTTCTTCTGCGGACCGCACTTCTTAAGTTCTGGGCCCCTTCTTGCCTTGTAATTTGTAATACTCCTTTTTGAGTCAGATTTCATTATTGGAGACCAAACTTCCAACATTCCTGTAATTTGCACACTTTCATTATTTTCGAGAACATAAATCAATACTTTCGAACTAAAACAAAAGCAAAAAGGTCAAAATCCCCACTTATTACTATAACACTTCAATTCTGAAATATTATTTAATCATAGAGTGAGTGTTAATCAAAATCACATAACATGGGCTAAGAAAACACATGATCGAGCTACAGTTGTTAAGAATCTTCTATCTGAAACAACTAAGGGTACTTAGAATTCATTTCTTCTTCCGCTTCCCACGTCTTTCCTTCGACGTTCTTATTCCTCTACGATATCTTTACATAAGTCACTTTATTGGTCCCCAACTTGCAGACCTACCGATCTAAAGTAGCAACTAGAACCTCTTTGTAAGATAGGTTCTCTATAATCTGAACATCATGTCCTTCTACAGCATAGATTCTTGATTCATTTATAGCTACTAGAATCTTCTCATAAGATTGACCCTCTATTACTTGTATATCATTTAATGCATTTCTTCAATATTGGAACATGATAACCGGGTGGACAGATCCTAATTCTGAGAGAAAATTCAATTCAGTTTGGACGTGGCTTTATATATATCTTGATTAGATTGTTTCATTATGTTATTATGCTCTTCATGAGTGAAATTTTCTAGAGAGCTCATTATTAACTCGAGATTTTTTTATGTCTCGTCGTCGCGTGTTGGGGTTCGATTTATGACGCTTCTAAGCACAAACACTCTTGAATAAGGCTGGCTTTTCTATAACTTGATACGTTAAATCAGGTTGGACAATTATGTCTGAACTGTCTTATGGGGAATGTACATTTCCTTAAGCATCATGCTTTATAAGTAGCTACTCCGTGCAGTTTATAATGAATCCTTATGATCATCCCACATGTATAGATACTACTATAGTTATTTTTGTGCGCTACTCAATAGTCGTTAATTGATTATCCCATCCTTCCGTAAAATTTGGCATCTTAGCTTGTAACATGTCTTTGAGCATCTGAATTGTACGCTTCACTTGCTAGAATTATCTTATGTACCCAAGTTTCTTTGAGAGGACTTTCAGAAGTTATCTGTAACTAAGCACCTCTTTTAAGCATAATCGAGGCAGAAACATTATGTACCCAATCTACCTTCTGCACCCTTTCGTTTTACATAACCTTTAGTAATTTTTCCAGTAAATAAACTAATTTTTGTCAAACTAATCATAGTCGTCCATGTGGAATCGAACTTTTTGTATTTGTAACGAATCTTAATCACTTCTTATTTCTATATTGGGTTACTTTATTCTGTGTTAATCCATTGGGGTCCTGATGTTTTATTTTGTCTGATTAGCAATTGGAATATTAAGCCACAAATCCTACAATGGTTTTCTTCAAGTCATCCTACTAATGTAATCCTTTGACATCATGGTATATCTTCGACGTTCAGAGATGAATAGAATAGCCTGATTAATGAACCTCTGTCCTAATACACTATCGGCCATGATGTTTCAAGATCCCTCCTTCAATAGACTCAAAAGCTTTAGTTTTCTCTTGCCGAATACTTCTTTTAACTTTTCTTAAAACGAAAATCCTCCCTATCTACAAGAGATGACTCTGCCATATTGTAGGCCATTATACCTTTATTATCTGAGTCTTGCAAGCATATTCTGAACCTGTTAATTGGGGAAGACCTATAGTCAACCCTTTTTCCTTTTGAGCTTGCTCATTTATCAAACCACCCTTGACTTACGACTAAATACATCTGTTACAATATTGATTCCACTCATTTTATTCTAGTTCTAAGCCGACTTATATGAAACATGCATACCATTATGGTTCTCCATTCCTCCTTATTTTTATCACTGCCCCTAGTTGTCAACGGTTTCTTATTAGGCTAATATTATGATATTCCTTATTTGCAACTATGATCTAATTTTGACACATTCTGAATCCCTTATACATATAGTTTTGGACCTCATCTATTGATTTTCATCTTCTTGTCACCGTATGCATTTGACATATTTCTTTGTTGGTTTGGTTCCGATTTATAAAATAAACTGACCTTGTGAAACAACTTACCTTCATACTGCTTCTTTCTACTTCATACTTTCCTTATTTTCTATCTTAAATCTTATCCTTGATATCGACTTTATTGTTTCCACTTTGATGGTTTCTCTTCTTTAGGGTTTTCCTTGAAATATTGTACTTACTCATTTGTTCTTGCTGTCATCTCGACTATCCGTCACAGTTGCAACATTTAGATATTACCATCGTCTATCTATAAGTTCAAGGGTCATCGTACTCGGGTCCTTTCTAACTCCTTATGATTGTTCTTCCTTCTCCTTTCAATCTCAACAATTTTTTTGGAGTTATATCTTCCAACTTTAACACAGTCTTCAGGTTAACATTTCCATGTATAAAGTGTTTGACTATGCTTGTCATCAATTTATAAACCAATATCGTCTCTTTTCCATATCGTTGTACCTATGTGTTACTTTAAAGTTGCTTATACTCCTTTCTGTCCCTATCCTCCCATCTTTTCGTTGTTAAACAAACATGCTCTTGACTTTGTGCTTTACCACCTCGTCTCCCCCCTTAGGGAAATAGTTCAAAGTATCACGCTTGAAGTCCTACTTGTCTTTTCGCCTTCCGTAGGTCCGTATTCCTAGTAGATTATGATTGACCTATGGGTAACTTTTCTTCCTTTGAGACAATTTATAGGGGTCCATATACGTAGTGAGTCATATGTTCTTGCTGGCATGCCTTCTTTCGACGGGTTTAACTTTAGTTCACGTGGCTTGTCAAGGATATTTTTGTAAATTTCTTTCAGGGTTCTTCTCCACTAATCCTCTTCCTCCTTCTTCTCGTCACTCATTTTATCAATGCAACGCTAGCTATTGTGAGAATCCTTTGAATCTCTAATCGATACCTTAGTTCTAGTTCATCCTACGTCATCCTCCAATATCAGCACCTCGCATCTGTATTGTTAAATTGACCTTCATATAACCCTTAAAATTACTAATCCATTTTTAATAAAAATGTGGCCCATACTTCTTTGTAACCTCAGAGCTCACTAGCCTACGAATCTTATTGTACTTCCATACTCTAACTTTCGTCCCTTTATAATCTTCCCTATTCAGTTATATTGCTTTGCTTGGTTTCACACAAGCCTTTCACAACATTTCACTTCTCGTCTCCTTCGAAGTAATTTTAACAAAAGATCCTTGATTCTCGACTTCTCGTACTCTAAATGGCCTCATTCTATAGTCGTTTAATATTGCTTTACTCATCTAATAACCCTATAAGCCCGATGGCATCTTTCGCATGCTGCGCTATAATCTATCTTTACTATTTGCATATACACTGATTTATCCATAAGGGTCGGAAACTATCCATCTGAGCTTCCCCGCACTGTTGGGTAACATTCTACTAGTCAACATTATTATTCTAAAAGAAAATTGGGCTGTGTATCTGTACTCAGAAGGTAATCTCCAGAGCCCGAAGCTCCATCTCCATTCCTATCTTGGTCTTTACGCTTAAGCGTTGGATACATTCCTATCCTGTGGATCTTGCTACCACACCAAAGCAACCGCTTATGCCTACAAGACTTGGTCAGGCATGCGCACAACCGCAATGATGACACAACGGCTGGGGCGACTCCACTCTACCTATACTAGCACGATCCTAAAATATTGATGTGTGCAAACATACCCTCGGTCTTACCTGAGAACTCAGATCACGCGCAAGTCACTATGCAAACCTAGTCTGCTGTAACCTACCACCACCCAGCAGTCCTCCGAAATCACCAACTGTCGTAGCCCTCTTGATCTTTCCCCTAACCTCATCGGAATCATCCTTGAGAATAAAGACGACTCTCGCTCCTTGGACTCCCTAGGTTGTGAACTCCCTGACCATTCAAGGGCTTGATCACTATCAGGGGCCCTCGGGTGACGCCAATCCTAAGAGGCTACCAACTGTGTCAATACCTTTACTGATTTTCTCACATTCCGATTGTGAGCACGTAAGTTTTTCCCTACGAAAATATTCCTACAAAATCTACAAATAATAACTTTTCTTATTGATTTTGATTTTTTTTGAATTTTAGAAATTTCATTGTCTGCATTTAGTTGCATTATTGTGCATATTTAGTATTTCAAAATCATGGAAAATACCACAAAAAATGTCAAATTCTTCATTGCATAGCACATTAAATTTTACTTGCATTTTTAGGATTTAATCACATGCAAATGGCTTAATTGATAAATGAAAATCACAAAATAAAATAACATTAGCTTTAATCAATTAGTTCAATTAATTAGTTTAAGTGCTATTTAGGTCTTGCAAAATAAATGCAATTAGAAGCGAAGTGGCCATTTCTGCAAAAATTAAAGAAGAGAAATGAAGAGGCTGATTTCGTTACGCTGGGCTAGGAGCCTACTCGTTTAAAAGGCCCAAATTGCTGAAATTGATAAAGCCCAAAGATCCCTTCGCGACTGGTCCAGCCT
The DNA here is from genome assembly GCA_002018475.1 of Nicotiana obtusifolia. Lineage (NCBI taxonomy): Eukaryota > Viridiplantae > Streptophyta > Magnoliopsida > Solanales > Solanaceae > Nicotiana > Nicotiana obtusifolia. Next base: position 149,795 of record MCJB01006158.1, on the reverse strand, counting down.
ATTCCCTGTACCCGGTCCGCCCCGTTGGTGACCAAAACGACACCGTTTTGGTCACGCTCAATCGCGATCGTTGATCACCCCTCAATCCAACATTTCGGAACTCCTCACTCACTCTTCTATAAATATGTTTGAACCTGGTCTCGAACCCCCCCTCCCGAATAAACCCTAGAGACGCCTTCGTCTCTCTCTCGCCCTCGATCTCACAAGCCGCCGCCGAGAATCGCCTCATGGCGGCGACCTACCTCCAATCCACCCCAAATCACTCCCCCATAGACTCCTTCATCTCCTTATCCCTAATCCCCAAACCATTCTCCAAAACCCCCTACAACTTGGCGGATTTCAAATCTAAGAAGTTGAAAACCCTAAAATCTGCCATTATTGATTCTCAAGTTTTCAGAAGCGATTCGACTCGAAACTCACATTAATCGATTGTTCTCAACGAGAACAATTGATTGATGTTACCTTCGGCTCATTTCAAGAGAGAGTTCGGACCCGCTTGTTAAAGAATGTACCCGAAAAGCCTATGGTAAGGTTCATTCATCTTCTTTTCTTTCTTTCTTCTTCTCCTTCTTCTCTTGTTTTGTTTCTGTTTTTTTTAAGCATAATAGGTTTTAATATCTAACCAGTTTTTGTTTTCATGATTAGGATTACTTAGCTATTTTCATTATTAGTGCTAAAAATGATTTTTTTTATGTTCAAAATTGCTCTGCATTTTCTGTTTTGTTTTTCTCGGAGTCAAATGGAGGCCTATCTCAGATGATAGGCAGGCCTGTTAGTCCCGAGGCCGTAAGTGCACACTTAGGTAGGTCGAGGGTTGTATTCGAAAGATAATTAAACTTTAGGGGGCCTTAGGAGAAAAAATAAATGAAGAAGGGCTCAAAAGGAAAGCGCTAACTGCCAACAGGGCAGCTGGCATGTTAGTTACAAAATATTCTTTCCTTTGTCAGACCCTGATTTGGCGCTGACAGATTTCCCTTTTCCCATTGGACACTCTCGAATCCAGCCCTTACTATATAGGTATGCTGATAGAGCACACACAGAGATATACACATTGATCCCTAAAACGAAACTATCTGGAAAAATTGATAGACATATGCAGAAAAAGAAGAGAGAAGTCATTGAAATCCGAAATCTTCTTATTCATCTTTTCTCAGTAAAGAATACTTCAGAAAGATTGAGTTTAGAGCTTTAAAATATATCAAAAGGTTTTTTCGTTGCTTGGTTTTCTTCTGGTCTTAGTTTGGAGGTTGATTTCTTTAAAATATATCAAAAGGTTTTCTCTTTGCTTGGTTTTCTTCTGGTCTTAGTTTGGAGGTTGATTTCTGCCTTTACTCATTGCTGTTGTGCTAAGCTGTTGTTGGTTTCTGGGCTGTTTGTGTCACTTCACCACTGAGCTTCATCCCCTGCATTCTGACCTTTATTTGGTCTTTTGATTGCTGTTTCTCTGCCTTTAGGTATCTATGAACTTACCTGTAGCACTCTATTGCACTTCTAAATAAAACTTGAACTATTTGTGTTATGATTGTGTTAAACTCCATCATCATATTCGACTGTGATTTTGTTTGGTACCATTTCTCTATTTCTGTGTTTGTTTATCTGAGTTGAATGTTGTGATTGAGATATCTGTTGATTTATACAATCACTCAATATCATTGTTCAAGTCTAATATCATGGATGTGTTACATGTTTAGATTCTTTCATGTTGAAATCATTTCATGATCATATAATCACCTAGTGGATGATGGCTTACCCCTGAATTTAGCAAATCATATTTAGGATAACACCTACAATAATGAATAGACACTTAACTGTGTGAGACAGAGCTGATTTATAAGAGTAGTCCAGTTGCTATAATCTCTTATAAGTCAGGAATTTGCTCAAAAATGAAGGATATTGTTTAAGGTCAGTTAGTCCTCAAATTTGATCATTGGTTGATCAAATCTGGAGACTGAACGAGTCTATGCAATGCTGCAATGTATTAGTCGACAACTTTAAGCAGTAAAGAGGAATCTGGGATGCATACAACTGTGTATTTATATAATTATTTTTCAGTTTTGATGCTGTATTCAATAAGAATAGCTACTGAAATGTACTAAGCCTGATTCCAGCATGATCTGAATTCTTTGTCTATTATTGTGGTTAAGTATACAACATTATGAAGAGCACATGTTTTGGAAGATGTATTTGATAGGGATAGTCACTATAATGTACTAAATTTTTATTCCAGCAGTTCTAAATTTTTTGCCTATCATTGTATTTAAGCATATAGTATCATGAATGTTATAGATTTTGCTGGAACTTGTAATGTTGCTGATATCTGCCTGATTTCGAGCTAAATTGGGCCAAAAAAGCAAGTTGGCCCAGTTGATTATCACAAATGTGATATGCAGAAGTGGTAGGCGATTTTGGGCTTTAATCCAGATCCCATTAATGCCCTACTCATGCCCAGTCTGTTTTCACGAATCTGAGGGCTTCACATTCAGCCCAGACCTACTCATCCCCAGTCTGTTTTCACGAAATGTGCTGGTAAATGATGAGGGCTTCGTATTCAGCCCAAACCTGCTCATACCCAGTCTGCTTCGCGAACTGGGCTTGCCAATGCACTAAGGGCTTCGCGATTGGCCCAAACTTGCATCATACACAGTCTGCCCCAACCTAACGAAAGATGTAATCTAAGTTTTAGAATTATAATCTCTCTAGTTTAATGAGCAAATGAATCTGCCAAGAATCCAAGATTAATCCTACAAAGAACCTCCATAAATTGTAGCCTCTCACAGCAAATTACCGAGTAATTAGAAAATACCCTTCTCAAACATCGTATTTTGCTTTAGGCGCATTTAAAACAATCATCATGACTATGGGTACGGTTCCCGTAGCATAGATGATACATAAATCCCAATTCAAGTATGTGTTTCACGTGACATGACCACAACTTTGAATGTCAATAATAATAAATATATTGTAAATCGCGGGTGCGTTTCACGTGACGCAATTCGCAATGCGTACAAAAATGATAAGTGCGCGACATCGCGACTTATTCAAATAAACTCCATAAATCCTAAAAAGTGATTAAAATTCTATTAAAAGCGGTTAAAGAGTTTAAAAATACACAATAGGTTCTAAGTATGTAGTAAATCAGATAATCAGGCCAATTATTAATAATTGAGTGACTGTGCTAAAATCACAAAATTCAGAAGTGCCTAATACGTTCTCCCGGGTTAACAAAATTCCTTACCTGATTTTCTGTGTTCGCAGACCATAAATTGAGTCAACTTTCCTCGATTTAGGATTTGAAAATAAATCGGTGACTTGGGACACCATAATAATTATCCTTAGTGGCGACTCTAAATAAATAAATAATCCCATTTCGAATAATATAACTTTAATTGGAAAAAATCCCATATCCCTCGGGAAAAAGGAGGTGTGACAGCTCTGGCAACTCCGCTGGGGACCGAACACAGAATCTCTAGTTCAAGGTTCAGAATTCGAGCTTAGAATAACTGTTACTTGGCTTTTGTTTGTTATATGATTTTTACGTGTTTTGAGCCTAATGTGCTAAATACTTCTTGTTACCGCTTTGATATTCTGTGAACTGTATATATAAACTGTTACGAAATCCCTCTTTTCTTCGAGTCTTCTAAATCTTCTGGGAAGCGCATCGCTGGCTTGGCTTTTTTTTTTCCTGTTAGAGTGTCATATCCATAATTTAGAACGAGGATCGGATCAGTTACAAAGCCGGATGGCCTTTTGGTTCCCGGTATGTTGCCCCCTCCCCCCGCTCGAGTCGTCCGCTCAGGTAAGCCAGGTCTAAAACAACACACCCCAGGATTCAAACCTAGAATAACATAGCCTCATGCCAGATCCCTAGTAGGAACGTTTGTTTGCATCACGTGCATTTGACATTGGGGACTCAACACAGGGGTTGGGTCCGTATAGGGCAGGTGTACCCAAAACTAAAAGACCATCCTATTGCATTTTACATGCTACTTGTGCATTTGTTTTCTTTGGCTCGCATGCTGATCGGCTTTTAGAGTAAAAAATATATATAATAATTAAGAAAAACCAAGAGTGAGGTAGGCGAGAGAGAATTCACCCGGTTCTAAAAATACCAGACATTTGAAAATCCCGAAACTTGCCGAAACTTTGAAAAAAAAAGTCATTTTTTTTACCTTTCTTTACCGAACTACGCGGGTTTGATTCTCACCGGATGTGAGGTACGCAGGCAACCTTCATCAGGTTGATCCACATTTTGCAAAAATATATATCAAAAATATAAATGTTGTCATTTTGCCGTAAGTAAAGTTGGGTGATGCCGTTTTTGTCCAAACAGCTAAAACGTCCCAATGGGACACCGGAAGGCCGTTTTTGCAAGAATAGCCACCCATAGTCCTTTTTCCAAGTTTTGGCCACTTAGCAAGCACAACCCTAAAATCTTCCGTCCGAAGTGCTGAAGGGTCGTATTTTCAAAAGTAGGCATAATTTGTTTTCAAAATAAAAAAAATAACGTGAAAAAAAAAGAAAAAAGATTTTAAATAAAATTCACACGTTTTAACCTGGTCACCCTGATTTTCTTTAAAATGTGCAGAATGAGCACCGTTCAGAACTTACCGGTAAAGGTTGTGGACCATATTCTGCTAGCACTCCACGTGTTGTGGGTGGATTTGGGAAAACAGGGATGAGACAGGGTTAATCAATACCTGGGGGCACTCACTGGACTATTAAAGTTTAACCTAGAAGTGATTTGATAGAGGCACTTGTATCATTCTGGGACCCCGCTCACAATGTTCTACACTTTTCAGATTTTGAGCTTACACCTACTGTGGAAGAAATGGCAGGTTATGCCGAGAGCACAGAAGGATTAAGACACAAGTACCTGGTGTCTCCGAGGACCGTTACTCCACACAAGTTTCTAGACCTACTAAAAATAAACAGGCAAATAAAGGTAGAAGGTCTAGCAGCAGGAGTTTGCACTTTTCACTTCATATACCAGTGGTACGGGCACTTAAAAGGATTTGAGGAGCTAGAAAATGGACTCCGCAGTAAAGGAAACCGGGCGAAATGGGAGACACATAGATGCTTTGCTTTCATGATGGTATTTTTATGCCTTCTGGTGTTTCCAAGAGAAGATGGGCATATTGATTTGCGTATAGCTGGAATTGTCCATGTTTTGACTACCCAATACAAAAGTACCCTCGCACCCATGATTGTGTTAGATATATTCTGAGCTCTCACCTCTTCTAAGGCCGCAGTTAGGTTTTTGGAAGGATGCAATCTGTTTCTACAAATGTAGATGATAGAGCACCTTTGTCACCATCCCAGATACATGAATTATGGTTGTACTGGAAAAAATTGCATTGAAGAATTTGGTACACGAGTGACAGGGTTTGAAATGCCAGAAGGGGTCAAAGATTGGATCGCCTGCCTTCTTTGTATAACTGCGGATCAGATAGAGTGGACATTGGGTTGGCTCCCTGTTGATGAAATTATTTACATGCCCGCCACTCGTCCATACTTCCTTCTGCTGGGCCTCCGAAGTATCCAGCTCTATGCTCCGTTTCGGGTTTTAAGACAACTTGGAAGATGCCAAACGGTCCCTAGAAATGAAGATCTTAGTCCTTATGTGGTTGAAATCCGCTTCGATGCCCAATTTTCTGAAGTTGTGTTTCGTCAAATTGGAGCGAATGCCAGTACTTGGGGGCAAACACCCGAGTACACGATTTGTCCAAAGGCGAGGTTTTACCGAGTTATGTCGTTTGGTATGGAATGAGAGTTGCGACAAATGACGAACCTGAACAGCTGGCTAAAAGGCCCCATATCCAAGAATTTGTTGATGCGGCGCAAGAACAGTGGGCTTGGCTGGCCAAAGAGAAAGAATGCCGAGCTACCATAAGCAAATTAGAGGATCAAATCAGAACCATTAAATTTGATACTCGACTGCAAGCTGCTGAGGATGAAGGAGAGAAGAAAAGATTTGTCAAGGAAAACGAAGCCCTCCGAGCTCAGATTCGGAAAATGAAAATAGCTGCCGAAACGCCAATGAGAAGTGAGAGGGATGAAAATATCATAAGAAATCTAAGGCGAAAAGTGCACGAGTACGCAGTAGACTTGACCAAGGCCGAGGAAGACTTCGCAAAGGCTCGAGCAAAGTTGGCAAAAATTGCAGAAAAACAGGTAAAGTCAGTCTGCCAATTAAAACAAAGATATGATAGAGGAATCATGACTTTAAGAGAAAATCTAGTTGCCGTTGAAAATGAACTGGTTCGGCAGACAAAGGATTTAAAAAAGGAAAGAGAATGTTGTTATGCACTGATTTGCCAATTAGAAGAAAGCGTGCAGAAGCTGTAAGACCAAAGCAACATAGCCATGCAGGTGCTGGAAGCCCGTGCACAGCAAATTGGACGCTTGCTCCAAGAAAAGGGTGTCATTAGAATGAGAATCAAATAAATAGCCAATTATGTCGCCATGAAATGTCACGAATGCGAGGGTATGACCAGGTCCATGTTTTTTACTTCTGTGCTGTCCTCTACTCGCCAAGTGATGGCCGATCTAGAGTTCCTCCAGGAAGAGATTGCAGGCAGGCCCGTATCGAGACCGGCTGATTTCTCGCAGGCCCCCGAAACAGCATTTGAAGCTCTGATATATTCTTGAATTTTTGATTTTGTTTCTAGCCTGTATTTCTTGAGTCTGTTTGTCCTTTCGTCTGTACCAAGTTTGCTTGTTATTAGCTTTTAAATCTGTGTCACTTTTATCCTTTAGTTATTAGTACCTCCGAGTCCTTGTAATTGAAAAACCAAAAATTAATGAAAATTTTGAGAAATTTCTTTCATTTCGCATTTATTCTCCTGAACTACATAATGGTATGATTCATGCGGTATCATGATACATAGGCAATCTCCATCAGATGCGATCATAGCCTTATCTAAAAATGAAAAAGAAAAGAGAGAGAGAGAGAGAGAGAGAGAGAGAGAGAGCAGAAAGACCACAAAAAAAAAGAGATGAGAGAAAATCAAGATGTGAATAAAAGAAAAGCGCTATAGAGGTAAAGAGATAGTGAAAGCTGGGATGAACATGCAGCCAAGGCAAAATATTTTAGAATCTTTTAACTATACAGGTGCATTGCATTCCCAATGTGTGATTTCCTATTTATTAAATGTTTTAAACTGATAAGGGTGTTGTCTGCCTTTAGTTTAGTAGGTCTTATTAAGGTGGTTGGTTTTGTCGGAAATCTGGCTTCTCACCCCTACTTTACAAGATCAAAAGGAAAGGTCCCAATGGCTTCGAAAGGCAATCTCCACATCATTAACACCAAGGATAGCCCTGAGCTGGCTATTTCAACACCAGAAATGGCAGCCGCCGAAGAAAATAAGATGTTACGGCTCCGCAGGTTGGAAATGTGGGACGCCATGTCAAACGGTAGAGAACCGCCAAGCAATATCCCTCCGGTTTCCTTGAACTGGTCCCAAGGATAGTCGGAACCACTAACGTCCCCATGGCAAATCCATTTGTCCCATTTGAGCACCCCCTTACATCATCTTTTACCGGTATGCCTTCTGTGGTTCGCCCCCAGGCGCCATTTTCCGGAGCACCATCAATGGTGGTTTCTGCATCACTAGTCTTTACCATGGCACCACCAACCATGCCTAGGCTATGCTTTGAGCCTTTGGCATTCACTTTTCAGGGCACGCAGTTTCAGCCGGACGTAATTCATGTTACTCCAGACTCATACGCCCAACCACCGCAATCTGAATCCCCGATTGAACCAGAAAGGGCGATAAGGAACCCTGAACAAGAGAAAATGGCTCGGAAGATGAAAAGCCTGGAACAAAGCCTAAAAAACATGCAGGGCCTGAGTGGCCAAAAGAGTATCTCATACTCCGACCTGTATACGTTTCCCCATGTCCACTTACCAGCGGGCCTCAAAATGCCAAAGTTTGAGAAGTATGATGGGCACAGAGATCCCATTGCTCATTTAAAAAGATACTGCAATCAGCTGCGAGGGGCAGGTGGAAAGGAAGAGCTGTTAATGGCATATTTCGGAGAGAGTTTGACAGGAATTGCTTCAGAGTGGTACATGGATTAAGAAATTACTCATTGGCACGTGTGGGACGATCTGACCCGAGATTTGGTTCACCAATTCCAATATAATGTGGACATGCTCCAGACAGAAATTCCTTGTCTAATTTGAAGAAGAAAATCGCGGAGAGTTTTCGCGAATATGCTATCAGATGGCGCGAGCAGGCTGCCAGAGTAAAACCACCTATGGATGACACAGAAATGGTTACAGTTTTCTTGCAAGCCCAAGAGGCCGATTATTTTCAAAACATGATGTCCGCTATGGGAAAACCATTTGCTGAAGCGGTCAAAATTGGAAAATGGTAGAAAACGGTCTGAAAATTGGCCATTAAGTCAAGCTACCTTGAAAGCCACCTCCCAAGCCATCCAGAATAGCTCAAGGAGTCTTGCCAGTCGTAAAAAGAGGGAGGAGGGAGCTATGATGGCTTCAGGATCATGAGGGCCTCGTCAAACATTTGACCACTCTCACATGCCTCCCAGAACCTCACGACATTACTATACACACCAAGATGCTGCCTATGCCATAGCACCACCCCACTATGCGGTGATGAATGCCCAACTTTACGCCCGTCCACAACAGCAATATAATCAAGCCCGAGCTCCACTTCCCAGAAATAGTCATCCCTACCAAGCTCCATATAATCCCCGTCCGCCACAAAACACACACCAACATAATCAACGCCCTCGTGAACCTCCCAGGAGAACCAATTTTACCCCCATTGGTGAATCTTACTCTAGCCTGCTCCAGAAGTTCATCTACCTGGGTCTGTTGCAACCGGTACCCCCCAATCGGCAAAACCCCGAATCCCCATCATACCGGGCCGGCACTAGGTGTGCTTACCATTCGAGAGCAGAAGGCCATGATACAGAGGACTGTTGGACCCTTAAAAGGGCAGTCGAAAGCTTGATAGACGAGAAAATAATTATGCTAAGGGATGAAGAGATCTCAAATGTGACCAACAATCCATTACTAGCTCACAATAATGGGCCGGTCATTGGAATGATTTGCAACGACGGGGAGTTCGATCAAGCATTAAAAGCTATCATTGCTATCGCCGATTTGGGGACAAGGCCCAAAGTGATGGCAAAGTAGGCTAAAATGGAGGAGAAAGCCACTCTGGTTCTTCTAAGAACAAGGTCCTCTGCGTTCCTAAGGTCCCAAAGAAAGAGCCGCTCATCTTAAATCCTCCCAGGAAGTTCGAGGAGAAGAAGGTTACACCGAGTGCTCCTAGATTGTATGTACCGAAGAGGACCTATGTGGCGCGTGGGCCCGTAATTTTACCAATACTGACTGAGCCCGTGGTTATCAGCCGCGCACCACAAAGCCCCATGAAGGACCCTACTATAGTCCCCTGGAACTACAACAGAACCATAGTTACCTACAAAGGGAAAGAGGTCATCGAAGAGGTTAATGAAATGAATAAGTCTAGGGAATACCATAAGTCAGAAGAGCTAAAAAGGTTCAAATTGAACAAGGATAAAAGGCTGCCGCCCAAGAAGCCTGTCAGCAATGAGGAAGCGAAAAAGTTCTTCAAAAAGATGAAAGCTTCAGAATACGCAATAGTTGACCAACTCCGGAAGGCTCCTTCCCAAGTTTCGCTCTTATCTCTGTTGCTGAGTTCGGAAGGTGCTCCAAAAAACACTCAATGAAGCATATGTCCCGGTTAATACTTCCGTCGAACAACTGGAAAGAATGCACAAAGATTCTTTGAAGTCAACAGGATTTCCTTAAGTCGTGATAACTTGCCCCCAGGGGAAGCCGCCCACAACAAGGCCCTCCACTTGACAGTCAAATGTGAGGGCTATTCTATGAATAGAGTAATGTTAGACGGTGGACCCGGGGTTGACATCTTTCCACTCTCAACACTACAGAGAATGGAGATCGAAGCGGAAAGAATACGGGCAAACAAGGTATGCGTTCGGGCTTTTGATGGGGTCAAAAGAGACACTATAGGGGAAATCGATCTAATTCTGACCATTGGCTCCGTGGATTTTGAGGTAACTTTCCAAGTTTTGGACATGGAAACCCCATATAATTTCCTTCTGGGAAGACCCTGGATTCGTGCTGCAGGAGCTGTTCCCTCCGCCCTCCATCAAATGGTTAAATTTGAGTATGATGATCAAGAAATTATTGTCCACGGAGAAGATTAGTAGTCCATCTACAAGGACCCTTCAGTCCCAGGTCTGGAAGCTAGAGAAGGTAGCGAACATATCATATACCAAGCTTTCGAAATTGTGGTAGCCGACCAATGCGAAGAAGGGTCCCCGTTACCTCAACCTTGCTTATCTAATGCTTCGGTCTTGGTTGTCACTCAAATGATTAGACATGGACATAAGCCCGAAAAAGGGCTTGGGTTGTCTCTACAGGGTATCACCGAACCCATTATTTCAACCGCCAATGAAAAGTTTTTCAGTATGGCCGATAGAAAATGGGTCGGTAACTGCAAAGAAAAAGACTGGGTCCTATCCCAACCTGTTCCGCACCTCACCCAATCCTTTGTCAAGCTGAAGTGTGTGGAAGAAGAAGAAGAGGCCTTCGTGGCTGAAGAAATCGATGACATTTGTAAATCTCTGAAGCAAATGTTATATGAGTCGCACATGGTCCAGCCTGAGGAAGGGACGAGCAGTGCCGGAGTGCAGTATATAGGACCGGATGCCAAACTCCAGAATTGGAAAGCCACCCCATTCCCTGTCAGACGGGAGTCCCGGTAGTCTAGTCTTGCTATCTCTTCTTCATTACGAGTTATTTCAGGGTGTAACTTGAATGTTTTTATTTTATTGTCACTTTGTTTTGATGTAAACCCTCATATCTTCAATTCAATGAAATGGAATCAATATTCCATTCGACTTTTTCCTTTGTCCTGATCTTGCTATTTTCTTATCTTTTTCCTTTTTCAGTCCTAATAATGTGGATTTAAATGACACGACATGCTTGCGGCATGCTCAGAACCTAAAATGCTGTCTAACCATGAAATAATTAACTAAGAACCAAAATATGATGAGGATGAGGTTTTTAGGGAAAGAAATTGAGGATTGGAAAAATTTGAGAATAATCCTAAGCCAAACTTAAATGAAACCGAGCCATTCAACTTAGGCAGCCCTAGAAGAGATCTGAGAAACCATGATAAGTATTCACGCTGAGGAAGAGACTAGAGATGCATTGATTCAACTCTTGTTTGAGTATAAAGACGTGTTCGCATGGTCCTATGATGATATGCTAGGGCTGAGCGTTGATCTGGTGGTACATAAGTTGCCTATATATCCTGGCTATCCACCCGTCCAGTAAAAGCAAAGAAAGTTCAAAACAGATATCAGTGACAAGATCAAGGAAGAAATCACTAAACAATTAAAAGCTGGTGTGATCCGAGTGGTCCGATACACCACGTGGTTGGCTAACGTGGTTCCGATACCGAAGAAGGATGGGAGAACCCAAGTGTGCGTTGGTTACCAGCATTTGAAAAAAGCAAGTCTCAAGGATGACTTTCCACTGCGAAATATTCATATCCTCGTGGACAACTGCGCTAAACACGATATACATTCCTTCGTGGATTGTTATGCCGGGTATCACCAGGTCCTGATGGATGAAGAAGATGCAGAAAAGATGAATTTTACCACACCGTGAGGCACTTACTGTTACAACATGCCATTTGGTTTGCAAAATGCCGGGGCAACCTACATGAGGGCTATGACAACCATCTTCCATGACATGATGCACCAGGAAATTGTGGTATATATTGATGATACAATCATTAAATCCAAAACACAGGAAGGCCATGTGTGAGATCTGAGGAGATTCTTTGAGCGTTTGCATAAGTATGATTTAAAATTGAACCCAGCTACATGTGAATTTAGGGTTCCGTCTGGAGAACTTCTGGGGTTCATAGTCAATCGCAAAAGCATTGAGTTAAACTCGACAAAGATAAAGGCTATTCGGTATATGCCACCCCCGAAGAGCAAGAAAGAAGTCATGAGTCTTCTAGGAAGATTGAATTATGCGGCGATCGAATGGAAAGATGAGTGTCAAGAAGCTTTTGACGAAATCAAAGAATACTTGTCAAACTCGCCAGTTTTGGTTCCACCCGAGCCAGGAAGACCTTTATTCTTGTACTTGATAGTCCTGGAAAATTCTTTTGGCTGTATCTTGGGGCAACACGATGTGACTTGGAAGAGGGAGCAAGCCATATATTACCTGAGCAAGAAGTTCACCAGTTATGAAGCCAAATATACTTTGTTAGAAAGAACTTGTTGCGCCCTAACTTGGGCCACCCAAAAGCTCAAACATTATCTGCTGGCTTACACCAAGATGAATCCTCTAAATTTCATATTCCAGAAGCCGATGGCTACAGGAAGGTTGGCAAAATGGAAAATCATGCTCACAGAATTTGACATTGTCTATGTCACTCGCACGGCAATGAAAGCCCAAGCCCTGGCAGACCATCTAGCTGAGAACCCGGTAGATGATGAATACCAACCTCTAAACACATATTTTCCAGACGATGAAGTGAACTCAAATTGAAGTAATGCTAGAGGATACTAACACTTGGAAAATGTTCTTTGATGGAGCTGTAAATGCCAAAGGTGTCGGGATCGGAGTAATTTTGATTTCACCCGCAGGGCAGCATTATCGGGCAACAGCCTGACTTCATTTCTTTTGCACAAATAATACAGCCGAGCATGAAGCTTGCATCCTGGGTATGAACATGGCAATCGATGTGGATATAGAAGAATTGTTAATTATGGGAGATTCCGATTTGATCATTCAGCAAGCCCAAGGTGAATGGGAAACTCGAGACATCAAACCCATCCCATACAGGAAACATGTGGAAGATCTTAGCAAACGGTTCAAGTGCGTTGAGTTCGGATATATTCCTCGATTCCACAATGAGCTAGCAGATGCACTAGCTACTTTGGCCTCAATGCTGCCATACCCGGGTAATTGTCATATTGACCTCCTGAAAATTCAAGTTCGAGAAAGGCATGGTTATTGCAATGCAATTGAAATGGAGTAAGATGTTCAGCATTGGTATCATGATATCAAAGGTTTTTGGAAGCAAAAAAATATCCCGAGCAAGCCAGTGGAGATCAAAAGAGTACTATCAGAAGGCTTGCAAGTAGTTTCTTTTTGAGTGGCGAGGTTCTAAACAAAAGAACCACATATATGAATTTGTTAAGATGTGTAGATTCCCGAGAAGCTGAAAAGATCATGAATGAAGTGCATTCTGGAGTTTGTGGGCCTCACATGAACGGATATGTCCTCGCAAAGAAAATCCTCTGGGCAGGTTATTACTGGATGACCATGGAAAAGATTGTTTTGTCCGAAAATGCCATCAATGCCAGATACATGGCGACTTGATTCACGCACCGCCTTCAGAGTTACATCCTATGTCAGCACCTTGGCCATTTGTTGCTTGGGGACTGGATGTTATTGAGCCGGTCGAGCCAAAAGCTTCTAATCGGCACAAATTTATCTTGGTTGCCATTGATTATTTCACAAAGTGGATCGAAGCAGTTATCCTCAAAACTATCACCAAGAAAGCAGTGGTGGACTTCGTGCATTACAACATTATTTGTCGTTTTGGTATTCCTAAAACTACCATTACTGACAATGCTGGAAATCTGAATAGCCACTTGATGAGGGAGGTATGCGAACAACTTAAAATCACGCATCGTAATTCAACCCCTTATCAGCCGAAAGCTAATGGAGCTGTTGAAACGGCAAATAAGAATATAAAGAAGATTCTCAGGAAAACGATTCAAAATTCCAAACAATGGCATGAGAAGTTTCCCTTTGCATTATTGGGGTATCGCATCATTGTGCGAACATCAATTGGAGCCACACCCTACTTATTGGTTTATGGCACTGAAGCTGTAATACCTGCAGAAGTTGAGATTCCCTCTCTTCGGATCATTGTAGAAGCTGAGATCGAGGATGAAGAATGGGTCAAAACCCGTTTGGAACAATTGACCCTGATCGATGAAAAGCGAATGACCGCGGTTTGCCATGGGCAATTCTACCAACAAAGAATGGCTCGTGCTTATAATAAGAAAGTGTAGCCCAGAAAATTTGAAGTGGGCCAGCTCGTTCTGAGACGTATTCTCCCACATCATAAAGAAGCTAAAGGGAAATTTTCTCCAAATTGGAAAGGCTCGTATATTATAAGAAAAATATTGGGCGCGCTATATTTGGAAGATATCGGGGGAAATGACCCCGACACAACTGTCAATGCAGATGCAGTCAAAAGGTATTATTTTTGACCCCTTTCACAACATTAACATTATCTGGTTGGGATGATGAAGGCTTTCATTCTCGCTACCCAAACACTATCAACCCTTTGCAAACCCTTTGAGCTGATTACCTTTTCTTTGATTACCCTCTTTGGAACCTGATGATGTTATTAAAAAGAAAAGAAGAAGAAATAAGAAAAAATAAGGAAAAAAAAAGAAGTAAAAGAAAAAGAAAAAGAAAAGAAAATAAAAAACAAAGTATTTTAAACTACATTTGACTTGATTCCGAAAGGATACGTAGGCAGCCTCTCTCTGGGGTTCAGTCAAGGATCTCCACTCCCTAGTCTTCTTTTCCAACATAAGGTCTCCACTCCCTAGTTGATTTTATCTTGGACATAGGGTCTCCAGTCCCTAGTCTTCTTTTCCAACATAGGGTCTCAGTTCCCTAGTTGATTTTATTTCGGACATAGGGTCCCCACTCCCTAGTCTTCTTTTGCAACATAGGGTTTTCACTCCTTAATTTAGGCACCATTTTAACAATCAAAGTACATCATTCCCAAAGAATCAGGTTTTTCATCGGGTACACCTTTCCTGACCTTTATTGCTTTCAATAATGAGTTAGTACAGAGTTTGGTCATAAATAACTCACGAAATGTTTCCTAGTGAAAACTGGGGAAGAAATTTTTTTGTATTTTTGTTTATTTTGGTGTCTGAGCGAGTTTTACCTCGAGGCAGAGTGTTTGAGATGACCAGAAGAAGAAGTCTCAATCTTGAATAAGAAAGAAAAAGAAAAGAGGTGAATCCAAAATGCAGAAGCAAATAAAAGACGTGGAATGTTCAAGACATGACTAAAGTCATGAGCATTGCAATTCCTGTTTTGATCACAAGAAGCTGTATAAGAATGAACCAGTACCTGCAGCTAGCGAGCATCAAGGTTCAGATCAGAGTCTACATGAAGGATCAATCAAGGCTCAAGTTCAAGTTTCGAAGACGTATAGATAGGAATCTTGTAACTCATAGCTGATAGGCTTGTTTAGCTTCATTTTCATTTTAGACTTTGGTGTAATAAGGAGTTTAGCAAGCGAAAATAGCAGCAATAGTAGCAACAATAATGAAATCACAGCTTTTTGGTAGTCCCAGCTAACAAAACTTCCAGAACTACACTGACCTGATTCCTTTATAGCCAAGAACATGTAGGCAACCACGGAAGCAAGGTTCGGTTAAACTTTTTCCAATTGTTTAACATGGAGTGTCAAACAGGCAAAAATTGCTCGTAATTGCTCACTTTATCTTTGCCCAAAAACTCTTCATGTTCTCGAGCAAAGAGGGGCAGCTGTGAGCACGAAATTTTTTCCCTACGAAAATATTCCTATAAAATCTACAAATAATAACTTTTCTTATTAATTTTGATTTTTGTAGAATTTTAAAAATTTCGTTGTCTGCATTCTGTTGAATTTTTATGCATATTTAGTATTTTAAAATCATGGAAAAAACCACAAAAAATATCAAATTCTTCATTGCATAGCACTTTAAATTTTACTTGCATTTTTAGGATTTAATCACATGCAAATGGCTTTATTGAAAAATGAAAATCACAAAAAAATATACATTAGCTTTAATCAATTAGTTTAATTAATTAGTTGAAATGCTAATTAGGTCTTTGTTGCAAAATAAATGCAATTAGATGTGAAGTGGCCGAAATGGTTTAAGCCCGAAGATCCCTTCGCAACCGGTCCAGCCCATTTCCTGTACCCCGTCCGCCCCGTTAGTGACCAAAACGACACCGTTTTGGTCACGCTCAATCGCGACCGTTGATCGCCCCTCGATCCAACGATTCAGAACTCATCACTCACTCTCCTATAAATATGTCCGAACCTGGTCTCAACCCCTCCCCCTAACAAACCGTAGAGACACCTTCGTCTCTCCCTCGCCCTTGATCTCAAAAACCAACACCGAGAATCGCCTCACGGCGGCGGCCCACCTCCAATCCACCCCAAATCACTCCCCCATACTCTCCTTTGTCTCCTTATCCCTAATCCCTAAACCAATTTCTCCAGAAACCCCTACAACTTCGCAGTTTTCAAATCTAAGAAGTTGAAAACCCTAAAATCTGCCATTATTGATTCTCGAGTTTTCAGACGCGATTCGACTTGAAATTCACATTAATCAATTGTTCTTATTGATGTTACTTTCGGCTCGTTTTGAGAGAGAGTTCGGACCTGCTGGTTAAAGAATGTACCCGAAAAGCCTATGGTTAGTTCATCCATCTTCTTTTCTTTCTTTCTTCTTCTCCTTCTTCTCTTGTTCTGTTTGTTTTTTTTAGCATAATAGGTTTTAATAAATAACCAATTTTTTGTTTGCATGAATAGGATTACTTAGGTATTTGCATTTTTAGTGTAAAAAATTATTGTTTTCATGTTCGAAATTGCTTTGCATTTTCTGTTTTGCTTTGCTCGGAGTCAAACGGAGACCTGCCTCGGATGATAGGCAGGCCTGTTAGTCTAGAGTCCGTACTTGCACACTTAGGTGGGTCGAGGGTTGTATTCGAAAGATAATTAAACTTTAGGGGGCCTTAGGAGTAAAAATAAAAGAAGAAGGGCTTAAAAGGAAAGGGCTAACTGTCAACAGGGCAGCTGGCATGTTAGTTACAAAACATTCTTCCCTCTGTCAGACCCTGATTTGGCGCTGACAGATTCCCCTTTTCCCATTGGACTCTCTCGAATCCAGCCCTCAATATATAGGTATGCTGATAGAGCAAACATAGAGATATACACACGGATCCCTAAAAAGAAACTATCTGGAAAAATTGATAGACATAGGTAGAAAAAGAAGAGAAAATTCACTGAAATACGAAATCTTGTCATTCA
Source organism: Nicotiana obtusifolia (assembly GCA_002018475.1). NCBI lineage: Eukaryota > Viridiplantae > Streptophyta > Magnoliopsida > Solanales > Solanaceae > Nicotiana > Nicotiana obtusifolia. The sequence goes on along the minus strand of MCJB01006158.1, from coordinate 132,630 downwards.
TCTTTTCTCAGTAAAGAATACTTCAGAAAAATTAAGTTCAGAGCTTTAAAATATATCAAAAGGTTTTCTCGTTGCTTAGTTTTCATCTTGTCTTAGTTTGGAGGTTGATTTCTGCCTTTACTCATTGCTGTTGTGCTAAGCTGTTGTTGGTTTCTGGGCTGTTTGTGTCACTTCACCACTGCTGAGATTCATCCCCTGCTTTCTGACCTTTATTTGGTCTTTTGATTGTTGTTCTCTACCTTTAGGTATGTATGAACTTATAGCACTCTATTACACTTACAAATAAAACTTGAACTATTTGTGTTATGATTGTGTTAAACTCCATCATCATATTCGACTGTGATTTTATTTGGTACCAGTTTTCTATTTCTCTGTTTGCTTAGCTGAGTTGAATGTTGTGATTGAACAATCTGTTGATTTATACAATCATTCAATGTCATTGTTCAAGTTTAAAATCATGGATGTGTCACATGTTTAGATTCTTTCATGTTGAAATCATTTCATGATCATATAATCACCTAGTAGATGATGGTTTACCCCTGAATTTAGCAAATCATATTTAGGATAACACCTATAATAATGAATAGACAATTAACTGTGTGAGACACAGCTGATTTATAAGAGTAGTCCAGTGGATATAATCTCTTATAAGTCAGCAATTTGCTCAAAAATGAAGGATATTGTTTAAGGTCAGTTAGTCCTCAAGTTTGATCATTGGTTGATCAAATCTGGAGACTGAAAGAGTCTATGCAATGCTGCAATGTATTAGTCGACAGCTTCAAGCAGTAAAAAGGAATCTGAGATGTATACAACTGTTTATTCATATAATTATTTTTTCAGTTTTGATGTTGTATCCAATAGGAATAACTACTTAAATGTACTAAGTCTGATTCCAGCATGATCTGAATTCTTTGTCTATTATTGTGGTTAAGTATTTAGCATTAGGAAGAGCACATGTTTTGGAAGATGTATTTGATAGGGATAGTCACTATAATGTACTAAATTTTTATTCCAGCAGTTCTCAATTCTTTGCCTATCATTGTATTTAAGCATAATATCATGAATGTTATAGATTTTGCTAGAACTTAATATTGTGGATATCTGCCTGATTTCGAGCTAAATTGGGCCTAAAAGCAAGCTGGCCTAGTTCATTATCACAAATGTGATATGCAGAAGTGCTAGGCGATTTTGGGCTTTGATCCAGAGCCCATTAACGCCCTGCTCATGCCAGTCTGTTTTCACGAAATGGGCTGGCAAACGCTGAGGGCTTCACATTCGGCTCTGACCTGCTCATGCCCAGTCTGTTTTCACGAAATGGCTGGCAAATGCTAAGGGCTTCACATTTAGCCCAGGCCAGCTCATACCCAGTCTGCTTCGTGAACTGGGCTTCCCAATGCACTAAGGGCTTCGCGATTAGCCCAAACATGCATCATACACAATCTACCCCAACGTAACCAAAGATGTAATCTAAGTTTTAGAATTATAATCTCTCTAGTTTAATGAGCAAATAAATCTACCAAGAATCCAAGATTAATCCTACAAAGAACCTCCATAAATTGTAGCCCCTCACAGCTAATTACAGAGTAATTAGAAAATACCGTTCTCAAATATCGTAGTTTGCTTTAGGCGCGTTTAAATAAATCATCATGACTATGGGTCAATGATACGTAAATCTCAATTCAAGTGCGCATTTCACGTGACTTGACCACAACTTCAAATGTCATTAATAATAAACATGTTGTAAATCGCGGGTGCATCTCACGTGACGCGATTCGCAATGCATACAAAAACGGTAAGTGCGCGACATCTCGACTTATTCAAATAAACTCCATAAATCCTAAAAGGCGATTAAAGAGTTTAAAAATGCACAATAGGTTCTAGGTATGTAGTAAATCAGATAATCGGGCCAATTATTAATAGTTGAGTGACCGTGCTAAAACCACATAATTCGAGAGTGCCTAATACCTTCTCCTGGGTTAATAGAATTCCTTACCCAATCTTCTGTGTTCATAGACCATAAATAGAGTCAACTTTCCTCGATTTGGAATTTTAAAATAAACCGGTGACTTGGGACACCAGAATAATTATCCTAAGTGGAGACTCTAAATAAATAAATAATCCCATTTTGAATAATGTCACTTTAATTGGAAAAACTCCCATATCCCTCGGGAAAAAGGAGGTGTGACACCAATCAGAAAAAGCCGGTGGTGGAACTCATAGAGCTAATGATACTGGACCTCCATGAGCAACTCTAGTACTAGTGGAACCGGGGCTATCCGAGGGAGTGACCCACCCTGGTCCTCAGATGGATCTGTCTCAATAGAGTGCGTACGTCTCATACCCCTTCCAAATCATTGCTTAACATCCCGACTAATTGCAGCTCTTTTGGGCAATAATATCTCGGTACAACCTACGTCAACGCATACATTAGACTCGATTTGCTACAACTCAACTCTATTGCACGATCTAGAACATGAAAGGAAGGTAACCATCCTAAATGTACCGCAACCTCCTGTTTATAAGTGTGGCACACAACACAACCATAAACAAGACTCCATGAGACACGGCTTGTAGACATCTATAGGACAGACTTGCTATGATACCATGTTTGTCACGACCCAGATCGGAGGGCCGCGACGGGCAACCCAACCTTACTTACCGGGCACCAACATAATGTATCTTAACCATATTATCATGCGTAAATGGGCAAGAAGGGCCATCATGAGATAACCTGAAAATAACATAAAAAATATTAGAAAAAGGGCAACCCCAAAATGATAGGCATGAGATATACGAGCCTACAAGGCCGAACAAAATATTTATAAAAATGAAATCTATCTACAAGCCTCTACGGAGTACATAAACATCATAAGGTTAGGACAGGGCCCCACCATACCCATAAACATATGTATATAAGTATACTGAATCAAAAGGCAACTCCGGAGCAAGTGGAGTGCAACAACACCTTTCGCTGAGCTGGTACCCTACTGGAAGGACAGGAAACCTGTCTATCGAGACCTATGAGCATGAAACACAGTATCCCCAGGCAAAGAGGGACGTCAGTATGAAAAAAGTACCTAGTATGTAAGGACTAAAACAACATAATGAGAGATATAAATGTAATAGAGGAATAAAAAACTAAACCTTGGCTCTGTATCGCCATTGTGGACCATGATATGCATGAATACAATATATACGCACATATAGAGCTATCATCATATAATATATATGCGCGCATATAGGGGCGTCAAGCCTCCTTGGGCATCATCATCATCATCATCATCATCATCATCATCATAATATCCACCTGATCAGGGGTGCGTCAGTAGAACTGTCATACCATATATATGCATATATAACGCCATCGGAGCCACACACAGACTTATTATATATATCATGTGCAAGAGACGTAACGAGACATCATGAACTTATTGGAGTGACGTAAGGTCGCTACACCTCCGAATAACGTTATGAGACTGACATCGTTATTGCTACATGGCTCTATAGAACTTTCAAATCATAAGAATAGACTTTTGTAAACAATACTATTTGATTATGAATAAATATGGAGGTTTCTAGCTACTAAGAATGGAGTCGTTATGGTGTATCATTTTGTTTACATTTTGTTCATATAGGTCATGCCATGGGAGGAAGAGTAAGCTGTAACATACCTCCATCTCCTTGTCTCCACAATACTTTTCAAACATTCCACAATACAACTCAACCCACATTATACAACAATGTCTATGATTAATGCCAAAAAGGAACTTAGTTTGAATCTTCTAAGTTAGTAACTTTTCTATATAAATTTAGGTAGCATTTCCCATATAAATTTGACTTCCTCCAACTCCACCCATCAAAAACAACAACCAGAACAATAAGGTACAATATATATCACTAACAGGATACAATATATATCACTAACAAGTTATCAACATATCACGACGAGCGACAAGCTCGAATTACCGGTTAACAAACTATAGTTTTAAACCCTTTTCTTTCTTCATAAATATGCCCATAGCAGCAATAACAACCTACATGAGCCACTGCACCAATTTTCAAGCCGTAACACACCTTCAAAATAGTCCCATATCTGATGACCAACATAACTACGATTTTCAGGCTTTGACTTGCGGATTTTGACCAAACAAGCTAACCATCACATCTACTAATCCAAACATGTAAAGTAAAGAGAGATTATTACCTCAAACAACCCGAAACTGCCATTGAATTCCACAAGAACTTCCAATATTTCAACAAGAAGAGAGAGGAAGGGCACTTGTATTCTACGAACTTTTTGAAGCTAGAACCGCGTTATAAACCCGTAAAACTTGATCTAATTGATAGGAGAACCTTAGGAGAGGCTTTTGGAGTATTTTGGTTCTGGAAATAGTGAATGATACGAATGAGAATGAGCTGTATGCATTTGATTTATATATCTACATATTTCCACTGCCTTAAATGGGTCCCATGGGGCTGCCTGTGCAGTTTTCTAAAAACGCGAATATCTCTCTACTCTGATGTCGTATCGACAAATGGCTTAATGTGTTGAAAATTGAACTCGTAGATATTTAATTTGGTGGGTAGAACACTCCGTAACTCCAAGTATACGTAGAAAAGCTCAGTGACATTAGACCCAAAGTTCAGCAAAATTATGAACGTAACTTGCGATAACTTCCGCCGACTTTTGTATTACAACATGCTTGACTTCAAACCTTAACATATTATTATTATATGATTAAATTACATTAAAACACAACTTTCTAAGCATATTAAGCACTCCTAGTTTAACCCCGAAAGTGCGTGTTATAACATCTTTAGATTGTTTATCCTCCAACCTTCATGATATTTCCTTAAAACTTATTTTAACCCATTATTATCTTTGTAGAGGTCCTTCAAATCTCCGGCTTATATTGATTCACTTTATAAGAATTCTAAAATTAAAGTACGGGGTATAACATTGCCATACCTCGTACCTGTCTATTTTCTAATGTATATTTGATTATTGGAGCACTATTAAGTGTTGAGGTCGATCTCTTACAACCACTTCTTCGAGGTTAGACTAGATACTTACTGGGTACATGTTGATTTACGTACTAATACTGTACTTCTACACAAATTATGCAGGTACTGAGACAGGTCTATCAGGTGGTCATGGTAGGTAGGAGGAGCAGTCATTGTGGGTCATTGGGTTATGTGATTATGGCTTAAATCCAAGTGGCTGAGCCTACTATAAATGCTTTTGGTCACATGGTCATGTATTTTTGTATTTTTTGGATTTTGTTATGTTGGTGGATTAGTTATGACTTGAGGAGGAGGACATCAGGATGATTCGAGCAAGGAATTTGATGGAACCGTGTTACATTTTACCTTATTGATATATGACGGTTGTTGAATGACTTATGGTTTTGTAGTCCTTTGTAGATGTAGAGTTCAAGGGAAAAGTTTTGCTCAGTTGCTTATTTTGGAGAATTCATGTGCTAACAGAGCACTAGCCATTCAGTAAGTTTTGCTATGTATTCGGGAGTAGATTAGAGTGGGTGATCCTCGAGAATGGTTGTAGTGGGTTTGAGATCTGAGATGTGGTATCTGGGGATTCCGGATTCGTGTGTGACTAAGGATTGAGATTTTCGTCGGATTTTGAGAGAGACTTGGGGTATTTCTATATCATTATCGGCTCTACGATGCAACATTTTAGAGATGGAAGAAACAACTTTAGATCCATAGAAGGTCTCTTCAGAGCAAGCATTTATGTTTGTGGTGCTATTTAGTGCATGAGAGAGAATAAAGTGGCTTATGGGTCTTAGGACGACATAGTTTCATGTTGGGATCACTTGGGATGAAGTTTGATTGAGGGACATAGTGTATTGGAAAAGAGAAGTGTCATCTTAATGGTAAGTTAAGAGGAGTCTAAAGAAGTTGGGTCAGTGTAATAGTGTCTCGGATCAATGTGGTAATGGATATTATCGGTTTCTTTAGTATGATAAGGCTTTATAGGTGTTTCATGGCAATAGTTGTGGGTTCAGTAGTCTGATTACCTTGGTTGATTTAGAGCAGTTTAGTTATGATGGCTTAGTTATGTGAAAATGTGTTTCGAAGGGTTCACAACGGTTTTGACCACGACTTGAGGTTGATGTCTTCTACGGGTATGGCAAGTTTGTTACATGCTGTGATTTTCTCTTGAATTCAGTAAGTGGAGGATTTTTGGTCGATGGAGTGTTTATCCTACTTGTGATTTAGAGTTGATAATGACATTCTCATATTTTCATATGGTAACGTGATAGGTGTGGTGAGCCGCGTGAGATTTGGGATTGAATGAATAAGGTTGCGGTTCAAATTCGGAAGGAAGAACATGAGTTCTATACAACGCGAGAGATTGCAAATGCTTACAATAATGCTAGCACTATCTTGTATTGCCTGAGAAGGGCGAGCATTGGAGAAGATGCATTGTATATTGATTTGCTCATTGCACCGTAGTTATGCTTGTATTTTATTTTTTATAGCGCGTTATGCTATCTGCCACCCCCAGGGTTATGTTTATACACTTTCCATGCTTGTTGTTGATACACATGTATACGATGAATATGGGTTTATGGCTTGATAGGAATTCCCACGAGGATGTCATGGGATCGGGTTGCACGCTGTAATGGTGTTATGCTGGGTACGATTCCTTGTACTTATTTTGTGTGTTTTGCTTCTCCTTTGTGGGACGTCTTCATAGCATTTTGTTTTCTTATATACCCATTACACATGCTGAATAGTCCTCGTATTTGTGTTCCCTTTCTATTATTGGTCATTTTTGAGTTGCTTCTTATTTCGCGCACGGAACGCGTCGTATGAGATTCTAGATGATATTTGATGTGGCATGTTAGTTGAGAAACTTGTACTGGGTGTGACGTGGTTATTGGACCTATAATAATTCAATCGATTGGATAAGGTATATTTGGAATATGGCTACCATTAGATAGCGCAAGATTTGGTAATGGTTTGTGCCGGGCGAGAGAACCCCATGTCTTGTGGTTTCTAGGGGTGATTATGAGTTCTCACTTTTCTTTCATCGATAACAGTGTTGCAAAGTCTTTCCACAAGGTTCTATGCAATATGAGGTACGTTATCAGTACTGGGTTTGGTTATGAGTAGTTATTGCGGGCAGAAGATATGGTTACGGGCATAAGAATTGTGGGGCACATCATGTGGTTGCATGTTGGGACTATGTTTATGACTTGATGCAGCTTGTGGGGATTGATACAGTGTATGTATATAATAACTGGATCTTATAGGTAATTTCGGATGTTTGAATTTTGTTCTAAGGCTTATGGTCTAAGGTCGAGGGAAGGATCTCCAGTCGGAACTATTTTAATGGACTTATATGGATTGAGATGGTATGGGTGCATGTATGATGAGCTTATACAGTTATTTGACACCATTGGAATGGCTTTTGGCATGTTCGAGGACGAAAATATATTTATGTGGGGGAGAGTGTAGTGACTTGACCGGTTGTTTTGAGTTTTAGCTTAAGTGATTTGAGACCTTGAGTAGCTTCATATGATGCGTTATTATTTGCAAGTATGATTGGTTTCAATGTTCGAGAGGTTCGGGGTTGATTTGGAAGAATAATTCTCAAATTGGAAGAGTTGACCAAGGTTTGAATTTTGAGCAAATGACCTCAGAATCAGGATTTGAATATTCCTATAAGTTTGTATAGTGATTTCAGACTTGGGAATATGTTTCAGTTGAGTTTTGGGTGGCCCGAGAGTGAAAGTGCTTATTATCCGAAGTTGACATTTTAAAGGTTTAGAATTTGCTAAGTTTGTCTTGAAGTTGACTTTGGTGTTACCAGACTCTGGTTGGTGTTTTGAGATCTTGAATAGGTTCATTTAGTTTATTGAAACTTGTGTGTGATGTTTGGTCGTAATCCGAAATGTCTAGGTATTATTCAGACGCATTCGGCAAATTTTGAAGGTTTAAAAGTTAAAAGAAGGATTTAGATCTTCGATTCTTTATTTTGATGTTACTTTTGGTGTTTAAAGCCTTTCGATAAGTCAGGGTAACGTATTTTGACTTGTTAGTGTTATTGGATGGCGTCCTGCGAGGCTCGAGTGGGATTCGGGGTGGTTTAGGCCCACTTTCGTGAGCTTTGGCATTGCTGGTGTTAGTGATTCATCGCAATTGTGGAGCTAGTCTTGCGATCACGGAGGGTAATTTGATTCTAGGTTTTTTTTGTTATACGCATTCGCAGTTGGGATCTCGCATTCACGAAAAGAAGTGGCTGGTGCATCATGTTCACGTGTGAGGGACCGCATTCGTGATGGTGTAGAGGCGGGCGAAACTTGGCCTTCGCATTCGCGGATAGGGCCTGGCTTGCGCGTAAGCTTGGGTTGATTGGTGGTTGCATTTGTGTGAGAGGTTTCATGTTAGCAAAGTGTAACTGGAGCTGGCTGGGGAGAATCTAGCCATCGCATTTGCAAAGGTGATGCAACGTTGGCAAAGGAGCCACACTGCTTGAATATCACGATCGCGGGTCTTCTGTCGCGATCGTGTAGTTGTTATTTTGTGCTGGTATCCTTTGGTCATCGTGATTGCAGGAGACCTGTCGGGATCACAAAGAACAATACCTGACTAGACTTATAACTGAAATTTCGGGACTTGGCTCATTTTATCTCATTTCTCTCATTTGGAACCAATTTTGGGGCGATTTTGGAGGGCCATTTCACCCACTTATTGAGGGTAAATATTTATAACCCACTTTTAATTATACTTCATGAATATATATGAATTTTGGCTTGTAAATTCATGGTGTGGAGGCGGAAGATGTGTGTTTATGGAAGAAGACCTAGAAATAGCATTTTTCTGTATCGACCACGAAATTGGACTTAGATTAGAGAACACATTATACATTTGAGTTTTTGGTACTATGGGTAACATTAATCTTCGAAAGGTTTCGCAATCCGGGTGCATGAGACTGGGGTTGACTTTTCACGCGGGGTTAAAAATTATTTCTAATTGATAAAGTATGGTTCTTGAGTAAGTTTTGATTGATTTGCATCTTCTTTGGCTAGTTTCGGATTGTTCGGCATTGGTTTGAGGTGCCAGAGCGATGTTGGAGCCGACATCGGATTTCAGAGCAAGGTTAGTCTCTTGCCTAATCTTATAAGAGGGAACTTATCCCTGTAGGTATTCTATTTTCTATATGCTATGTGTTATGGGAGCTACATACGTTCGGGATGATGAACGTCTGTGCGTTTTCTAGAATTTGACACGTCCGAGTAGACTTAGGTTTACACCATGCTTTAATTGTAATACTTGAGTTAATCTTGCCTGTTTAAATGCTTTAATTCATGTTTTAGCCCGAGATTAGACTTAAGTAGATTATCGAGATTTACTATTCTAGAGACTGGGCGTGCTACTTAATTAGCCACGGATATTATACCTTCTCTTATGGATTTACTCTCGTGTCATACTTATTTGTTTGAAAGTTTCATGTATTGAACTCGTAAGTATATTCGCGAGTTGGGCGTGTGACCCATCGAAAGTTTCAATATTCTTATGGGATCGGGCTGATTTCCTCAACAATACTCTTACGAAATACCCCAGTAATATTCTTATGGGATCGTGTCGATTGCCTTAACACTACTCTTATGAGATCAGGTCATTCGCCTCGGCAGGAATATGTAACATTAATCTTATGGGATTGGGCCTTTAGCCTCGATAGAATTATTTAGCACACACTCTTATGAGATCGGGCCTTTTGCCCCAACAGGATTATTGTAACACCATTCTTTTGGGATCAGGCCATTCGCCGCGACATGATATTTTAAAATTGCTCATATGGGATCGAGCCGTTTGCCTCGGCAGAATCGTGCATATTATCTTCGATAAGGAGTTAGTGCAAAAATGAGCGTCTTAACTCATATTTGTCATTTGCATTGATATTGGTCACATATATTCCATTCGAGACAATATTCGGTATTAGACGAGTTCATATTTATCTTTTTATGGAAGAACATGTTGTACATATTTATCTATTTTGTTGGTAGTTGCCTTGCCTCATACCTTTCTTTTTCTTATATTTATTTGACTATTAAATCACTAGTATGTGTCGATGCAGACATCTCACCACTAATTCATCGAGGTTAGACTAGATACTTACTGGGTATGCGTTGATTTCCGTACTCATAGTACACTTTTGCATAATTTGTGCAAGTACTGATACAGATCTATCGGGTGGTCATACAGGCGCGTAGGCGCAACTGCTGAGGAGAGTTTGTGGTGATTCCCTTTCTCTGTTACGATCTGCAGCACACGGAGTTTCCTTCCTATTTATTTATTGTCTTCTACCTACTTTCAATTCCATATAGTTGTTGTAGTAGTATTGTATATCCCCGTAGATACTCATGCACTTGTGACACTGAATTTTGGAGATTTTAGACCATTGGTCATGGTTGTATTTCTATTATGACATTCGGTTGTATATTTTGATCATGTTTAGACTTTGAAGATGATGTTAGTATTCTTACTATGGAAATGGAATGATTCTTCTTGTTTATTTCATCACTTGTTTTAAACCGTGTTATGAACTATCTATCGTCATGTTTATCATTGTTGGCTTCCCTAACGGAAGCGCTAGGCACCATCACAATCTATGGTTATAATTGGATCATGACATTAACACGTGAACGATCAAGTAGTCACATGATCCAATATAGCATAGGATAATAAGGAATGAAACAAGTAAATACATAGAGCAAGTAAAGTTATGTAACTAGTGAAGGCATGAAACAGGTAAAGGCATATAGCAAGTAAAGGCATGAGATAAGTAAATGCATGAAATAAGTAAAGTATGAAATAAACTAGTTCTTCCGGCATGATTTAACCCATGACAACGCATATACATTTGTCACCTTGCACATAAACCACCCTTATCACATAGAACACGTAAAAATAGACCCAATTACATTCTTATTCCCTTAAGTCAAAGTTAACCACGATACTTTCCTTTTTCAGAAGAAATAAACTATCCAAAACCACCTTCCCTTTAGAACAAGCTTCCAAACGACTCAAATCTAATCAAATAATGCTCAAACAAGTCAAAACAAGCTTAAGGAACCCTTCTAATACTATAAAGATTTGATCTTTAACATATTTGGAGAAGTCAACAAAAAGTCAACCCGGGCTTACTTGGTTGAAATCCAAAATCAAGACAAAATGTCACGATCCCAAATCCCACCAAAGTTGTGACGGTGCCTAATACTGCTTTCTAGGCAAGCCAACATTCAATAGATGGAAATAAACATCAATATCAATAAGGAATAATCTCAAAAGCGAAATAGGATAAATAATTGTACCAATATAGCGATACAACTGAAATACCATCTTAGAAGCTGATGTCAATGAGTAAATGAGCTTTATAGAACAGATAAGTACAATGATCAGAATAATGTTACAACACTGCCTGAAGTACATAAACAATAATGACAAAAGCAAGGAAATGGACTCCAAGGCCACAAAACAATAACGACAATATACCGCACCAATTATACTAACGTGCCACAAATCCACTCAAACCCGCAGTACTCAAACTAACAATATGTGAGATAACAAGTAAGAAGTACATAGAAAGGTGAAGTAACACGTGAATATAATATCATGAATGGAAAGTATGACTAAAATCAAGGCAAACAACTCAACATAGCAAAATAGCCGTAACATGTCTCAATCGGATAAGCACATAGCCTAGACATGGTTTCTAACATGAATAATAGCTCAAGTAGTCATACAAGTAAAGAAAATACGGTAACACGAAGGCATGATAGCAAAACAAGGCACAATAATAGCCTAAGGTCTACCCCGATTATGAATAATCATAGTGTATGCGTATACTCTCATCACCACATAACGTGGGTCACCCCAACACATAGCAAGTATCATAGTCTACGCCAAAAATACCCTCAAGCCAAGCCTAAGAAAGATACTTACCTCAAAGCACGTGAATGAATACTCCAAAAAGCCCTTGCCTCTCGAATTGGCCTCAGAATGGGTCAAATCTAGTGAAAAAGAACTCAATAACATCAAACACGAGTATAGAAATCGATTCCAAGTAATAAATCTCAAATCTTTATCAAATAGCAAAAAGTTAACTTTTGGTATTTGATGTTATAACATGTACATTATATATCAATGATACATTTACTGTAAATGATACTTGCTATAACCTGTACAATTTCATCTTTTAACAAGTATAAAACAATAATGTAATCAAGTCATAAAGCACAGAAAGAACCCTCTGTGTGTGAGTGTGTGCGCAATTACTCAAGTTCTCTGTTCGATCAATGATACAACATATAAAGATGATATGCAAATGAATCAGTTAATTAACCATGGAAATTGAAATTAAAGATGAAATGCTAATCCAAAAAAATAAAACACTGGCTAGACTTTCCACAACCTTTTCATATCCTTCCCAAACCACTGATCTGTTTCCTCAAATCCGCAAGTGCACCATCAAGAGATAAATATGTGAGGGTGGCCATAGGGGGATGGATCCATATCCACACACAAGCATGGCCAATTCAACGTGCTACCAGGTGTGGTCACAAACTCAATATCATAATCCGCCCGACTAGGTCACAGGTATAACAACACAATCCGCCCGCATTGGCCTTTCTCGAATTATATAATATGGTGATATCATTGTGTTTCGGCAATTCTAACAATCTCCATTAGTGCAAATTAAGGTCCTTCTGCTTGAACATGTGTTGGAGACTCCGATGGTCGGTATAAACCTCACAATGAACATCGTACAGATAGTGCCTCCAAATCTTCAATAATGCATGAACAATAGCTGCCAACTCTAAGTCATGCACAAGGTAATTCTTCTCATGAAACTTCAATTGCCAAGACGCATAGGCAATCACCCTACCGTCCTGCATCAACACCGCACCAAGCACAATATGTGATGCATTACGATACACAATGTAAGATCCCAAACATGTAGGCAACACCAACAATGTGGTTGTAGTCACTGCAGTCTTGAGCTTCTAGAAGTCTCCTCCCACACCTCAGACTATCTAAACGGGGCACCCTTCTGGGTCAATCTAGTCAAAGGTGCAGCAATGGACAAAAAATCCTCCACAAAACGACGATAATAACCTGCCAAAACAAGAAAACTCCGAATCTCAGTAATTGAAGATGGTCTGGGCCAACTCTAAATTGCCTCAATCTTCTCTAGATCAACCTTGATCCCATCAGTAGACACCATGTACCCCAAGAATGCTACTGAATTTAGCCAAAACTCACACTTGGAGAATTTAGCATATATCTTCTTCTCTCTCAAGGTCTGGAGTACAATCCTCAGATGCTTCTCATTATCCTCCTGGCTGCGTGACTACCCCGATATATCATTAGTGAATACTATGATGATGGAATCAAGATACGGCTGGAACACACTGTTCATCGTGTGCAAAAAGACTGCGGGGGAATTGGTCAGCCCAAAAGACATCATAAGAAACTCATAGTGCCCATAGCGGATCCTGAAAGTTGTCTTCAAAATATATGAATCCCGAATATTCGACTAATGATTCTTCAACCTCAAATCAATCTTCATAAACACTCTAGCGCCCTGAAGTTGATCAAATATGTCATCAATGCGCGGTAGTGGGTACTTGTTCTTGATTGTAACTTCGTTCAACTGCCGGTAGTCAACACATCCTCATAGTATCATCCTTCTTCTTCACAAATAGAACCGGTGCACCCTAAGGCGACACACTGGGCCTGATGAAGCCCTTATCAAACAACTCTTGAAGGTGTTCCTTTAAATCCTTCAATTCCGCTGGTGTCATGCGATACGGTGGAATTAAAATAGACTAAGTTCCCAGTACCAGATCAATACCAAAATCAATGTCCCTGTGGGGTGGCATGCTCGACAGGTCCGCAGGAAACACATCTTGGAAGTCTCACTATCGGAATTAACTCAATGGTAGGAGCATCAGCAGTAACATCCCTCACAAAGGCCAAATATGCCAAACATCGGTTCCCAACCATTCTTTGAGCCTTAAAATATTATATCACTCTATTGGGAAGATAATCCAGGGAGCCTCTCCATTCAACCCTAGTCAATACCGCCATAGCCAACGTCACGGTCCCAGCATGACAATCCAGAATAGCATGACATGGTGACAATCAATCCATGCCTAAAATCACGTCAAAACCAATCATGCTAAGTAGTAAAAGATCAAATCTCATCTAATCCCCCAATAGTCACCACAAACGACCAGTAAACATGGTCCACATTAATAGAATCACCCACCGGTGTAGGTATAGGAAGAAGCATAACGAAATAATCACGGGACATATCAAAATAACGAGCAAAGCATGATGGCACATATGAATAAGTGGAACCAGGATCAAATTATACCAAGGATCCATGTGGCACACTGAAACAACTACCTCTGGCCTGGCTGAAAATATGTAGCAACGGGCCTGACGACCACCTTATTGACCTCCCCCTCTAGGGCGGCCTCGAGCTGACTGAGCCCCGCCGCGAGCTGGCTGTGCGGGTGGTGTAGCTGCTAGTGCTAAAATCATAGGCTAAAAACTCTGCTGCGGGACCCTACTCAATAGTCTGGGGCAATCCCTCTTGAGGTGACTCAAGTCTCCGCACTCATAGCAACCCCTCCTGAAAGGTTGCTGACTCTGATAGCCTGAAAAATTATATGTGGAGACTTGGGCAGGTAGAGCACGATAAGAACTCTGTGCTGGAAATGCACTGAATGATGATTGAGCTGGGCATGCACTTTAAGAAATATGGCTAACTAAAGAACCACGAGGAACATGGCGAGCTACCTGAACAGGTCTGGAAGGACGACCTCTAGATGATGAACTGCTGAAACTACCTGAACTACGAGGCCTCTTGGCCTCCCGCTCCTCACGCTCCTACCTGCGAACTAGCTCTAGGCGTCTAGCAATCTCGACCACCTAGTCAAACCTAGCATCCGTCGCAACCTCTCGAGCCATACTGAAGCGTAGCCATAGTTAAGGCCATCAATGAACCTTCTAATCTTCTCCCTCTCAGTGGGAACCAACCATATTGCATGTCGGCCAAATCTGCGAAACCTCATCTCATACTGAGTCACTGTCATACCCTCCTGATGTAGCTGCTCAAAATACCTACAGTCTTCTTTGTGGGTCTGTGGAACAAACTTCTCTAAGAAGAGAACTGAGAACTCATGCCATGTAACTGGCGCTGTGTTGGCTGGCCTGCTCGACTCATAAGTCTAGCACCAGTTGTAAGCTGCCCCTATCAACTGAAAAGTAGTAAATGCAACCCCACTAGTGTCCAAAAAATACCCGCTATAGGAAGAATCCGCTTATACCGATCTATAAAATCTTGGGCATCCCCTAACTCCTCTCAATTGAACTCTAGAGGCTTACCTCCCAAACCGCTCTAACCTCTTCCTCTCCTTACAACTCGTAAGAGGATCAACCTCGGTTCGAGCGGTAGCAACCCGCTGAACTGGCAATACACCCCCGGTGTCTGGTTACCCTAAGCTAGCTTCTCTAGAGTACGGGCGGCAGGGGTCTGGGCACCTACCCCCCATGTGAAGTGGCCGGTGCAGTTGGAATTGAAACTGCCTGAGCCAGGCTCGTGCACACGGTCAAAATCTAGGCTAAGGCCTCCTGAAGGGCTAGGAATAACGATAGGCACTCCTGGTGCCTGAGCTGGTCCCACCGGATCAACCACATCTGCTACCTGCTCCTCAGCTGGAGCAACTAGTGGCTCTATAGGCGCCGCTCTAGCTGTAGTACGAGCCACCCCTCGGCCCCTAACGCAACCCGGCCTCTTGCTGCCCTAACAGGTGGTACTGGTGGCCGCCTGCCTGATCATTGTCGCACGTGTTCTCAGCATCTGTGAGATCATAAAATAGTCAAGTTTCAAACTTTGGAAATAATAAATCTGCAAGACAAGAAGGCAAGAAAGTGAAGTTTTCCTATCTGTTCGATAGCCTCTCGAAGATAAGTATCGACGTCTCTATACCTATCCGTAAGACGCTACTAATCTTGCTTATGACTCATAATACCTATGAATCTAGAACTCTGATACCAACTTGTCACGACCCAGAATCCCAACCCGTTGTGTTGGCGCCTAACTCACTTGCTAGGCAAGCTGGACATAGCAATGAAGAACCAAAGTAGTAGAATTTAAAGAAATAGCATTAGTCTGAAATCTCAATATAACGAAATAGAGGTAATAAATGTAAATCTCCTAGAACTAGTAAATTCAGAGTCATGAGCTCTAATATGGAAATACAAATCGTAAATTAGCAACTACAGTATTGTCTAAAATCAAGACAACAATACATAAGAAATGAGACGCCAAGACTGCAGGCGAGACTGCAGCTCTACCTCGTCTCTCGATACTCAGCTCAACAAGCAACTCCACTACTGATAACTGGTCCTATCACCTGAATCTGCACAATTAGGTGCAGAGTGTAGTATGAGTACAACCGACCCAATGGACTCAATAAGTATCATAACTAACCTCGGCGAGGCAAAAAAAAGCGAGAATTATAAACGATACTTTCTATAACCTGTACAGTTTCATCAATTTAACAAGTACATAACAATAATTTAATCAAGTCATAAACCATAGAAAGAACCCTTTTTGTGTGGGCGCGCACAATTACTCAAGTTCTCTTTTCAGTCAATGATATAACATATAAAGATGATATGCCAATGGATCAGATTTAACCATGAAAATTACAAATAAAGATGAAATGCTAATCTAAAACAAACACTGGCCAGAATTTCCTTAACCTCTCCATATCTGTACCAAAACACTGATTAATTTCCTCAAATCTGTGTGTACACCATCAAGAGAGAAACATGAGAGGATGACCCTAGGGGGATGGATCCATATCCACACACAAGCACGGCTAATTCACCGTGCTGCCAGCCCCACGTGGTCACATGCTCAATATCATAATCCGCCAGGTGTGGTCACATGCAAAACAAGACAATCAGCTCGGCGTGGGTTCATGCATAACATCACAATCCGCGTGGCGTGGTCACATGCATAATAACACAATCCGCCTGGCATTGGTCACAGGCATAACAACACAAGTCGCTCAGTTTGTTCACAGGCATAACAACACAATCCGCCCGGCGTGTTCAAAGGCACCTAGTCCAAATCATATCACACAGAAGCAAATATACAAGAATACATGTATATGATGGATGAATATCTAATTTCATGCTCCTAGGCTGGTATAATGACATGCTAAAGTGTAGGCATGTGCAGAGTGTGCTATCATAGGTCAAATCAATAATTTCATCACATAAATAGCAATTATCAAGTTCATTCAGGGATTTAGCCTCTTTGTAACCTCAAACATGGCTCAAATAGTTCACAACGACGTATATCATATCCTATGCCTATACCCCGAACATGGATAAATACCCCGGTGCTTGCACATGAGCTCAAACTCCACACATATGCGCACCCATAACACGTAACAATAACAAATAATTCAAGCAGTTAGTGCCATAACCAAGTTTAGGTAGATACTTACCTCAAGAAATCCTAATTACTCCTCTAACAAGCCCTTCTCGTGTGTATCAACCTCCGGACAACCCGAATCTAGTCAAATAAACTTAATATAATAAAAAAAAGTCATAAGAATCGAATCCAAATGATAAAGCTAAGTTCTTTAATCGAAATTTAAAAGTCAACCCAAAATATCAACCTCAGAGCCGCACCCCCGAACCCGAAAAAATTCACAAATTTCAAACACCCATTTAGTTATGAGTCCAACCATACTAATTTTATCCAACTCCATTCACAAATCGACTCTCAAACCACCAAATCTCACTCTCCAATACCATGGTCTAAAATCTCCAAATTTCACTTCAAATTCACATAATCTAGGGGTAATAATCAATATCTATCATCAAAATTGAATAAACAATTCTTACCTCTTAAATTATGGGGAAAAAGCACTCCAAAAGTTGCCCTAGACCAAGCTCCAAAATCCCAAAAATGAGAAGAAAAGACCAAACCCTCGATTGGTAATCCTGTCCAGCAATTCCGCTTCAGCGGTCCAAGAAGTCGCACATGCGAAAAAATCATCGCAGGCACAGAAATTCATTAACTCCCTGTCTACGCGCACCTGCGGTCATCAATCCGCACCAGTGGGACCGCTTCTGCGATCGAACGTCTGCTCCAGCACATCCGAATCGTGGATCTCGTCCGGATCTACGACTCAAACCTGTCCAGTTAAACTCTGCTTCTACGGAACATTCCTCGTAGAAGAGAATCTGCTTCTGCGAAATTGCACGTGCATTTGCAATCTCATGCGCAGCTTAGCCAACCGTTGCACCTACGCTACCAAAGCTGCACCCGCGGCTTCGCATCTGCAGCCATGCCCACCGGAAATGCAAAAACGCCAGAAGCTAGAAGCCTAGAGGACCCCATACAAACATTCCAACAAGTTCTAAAACACACTACAAACTCGCTCGGAGCCTTAAATCACATTAAACAACACCAAAATCACGAATCACACGTCAATTCAAGCCTAATCAAACTAACGAACTTCCAACTTCTAAAATCAATGCCGAATCATATCAAACCAACTCCGAATGAGCTCAAATTTTGAACACTAGTCCAAAATAACACAACGGTCCTATTCCAACTTCCAGAACCAAAATCCGAACCCGATATCAATAAAGTCAATTCTCGGTCAAATCTCCCAACCTTCCAGACCTTCAACTTTTCAACTTTCGCCAAAAATCATCAAATCAACCAACAGGCCTCCAAATCAACATCTGGACATACGTCTAAGTCCAAATTCACCATACAAAGCTATTAGAACCATCAAAACTCCATTCTGGAGTAATTTACACAAAAGTAAAACTTTTGTCAACTCTATCAACTTAAGCCTACAACCTTGGGACTAAGTGTCGCATTTCGCTTCGAATCATCCCCGAAACCAAACCAACCACACCGGCAAGTCATATAACCACAAATAAGCATAGAAGAGATAATAGAGGGGGACGAGGCTATAATATGAAAAACGACTGGCCAGTTCGTTACAGGTTCAAATCTAAAATGATCACTCTTCAATATTGCATACAAAAACTCTAATTTTTTCCCTTAGATTTCACCAATCAAAAGTCAAAATCAATTTTAGAATAATGAATAACAATCAAATCCAAGTTTTGAACATTTACCTAATCCAAGTGGGTGAAAATTACCTCAAAAATCGCTCCAATCTGAGCCCCCAATCTCAAAGTATGATAAATCAAGCCAAACCCTCGAATAAAAATATAATCTGTCCAGTGATCTCGCATATGCCGTCTATTTCTGCTTCTGCAAAGCCGCATCCGTGACCAAATGCTCGCTTCTACAAGCTTCGCTTTCCCCGACCTCTCGCACATGCGGAGCATTAATCCTCTTCTACGATACCGCTGGTGCGACAACGAGTCCGCCTCGGTGCAACTCCCCCAAGCCTGCCTGCTCAGCTTCTGCGCCTACACTCCACATCTCCGATCTCGCAAATGAGAAATCATCTCCGCGTCTGTGAACCTCTTCTGCCCCAGCCGTCCCTGCACCTGAGCTAACCAGTAGGCACCTGTGAACTCACACCTGCGCACCAAACCTTGCAAGTGCTAAAACACCAGACCAGAACTGCCAACTAACTCCAAAATGATCCGGAGTCTTTTTGAGACACACTTGAGCCCATCGAAACACCTTCAAATCATACTAACCAGTCCCAAAACATGAAATGGACCTACTCGATGTCTCAAATCACACAAATAACATTAAAACCACAAACTACATCTCAATTCATGCCTAATGATCTAATCAAACTTCCAACTTCCAAACTCAAGCCGAATCACGTCTAACCAATTCGGAACGACCTCAAATTTTGCAGACAAGTCCAAAATGACATAATAAACCTATTCCAACTTCTGAAATAACAATCCGACCTTGATAGCCTCAAACTCAACTTCAGGTCAAACCTATGAACCTTCCAAATCTTCGAATTTCCAACTTTCGCCAGATAGAGCCAAATCAACCTAGGAACCTCCAAATCCAAATCTAAATGTACGCCTAAATCCAAAATCACCATACGAACCAATTGGTATAAATGTCGCTGAAGTGATAATGCTCAGCATAAGCAACATCCGCATATGCGGCCAAAACATAGCATATGCGACCTTCCCCTTAGCTGAGCTCCTCGTAGATGCGGGTTAACATTTGAAAATGCAATCTCGCACCTGTGCACCTGACAATCGCCGGTACGATATCTGCACCAGTAGCAAAATCAACATCAATCAAAAGCACTAAAACTTTTCCAAATTCAATCTGAAACCCACCCGTGCCCCTCGGGCCCCACTCCAAACATCTATATAAGTATAATAACCTTGCAAGAACTTGCTCACCAGCTTAAAACATCAAATTACCATCTACAATCAAGATCAAGCATCAAATCCAAATATTTCAATGCTTATGAACTAAAGTTTTAACTTTCAAATATAAGATGAAACAGCCTCAGGTCAGCCCGGACCCCAACCAAATATACATACAAGTCCAAAATCATCATATGAACCGGAATCGTCAAAAGACTGATCCAAGGTCGTTTAACTAGAATGTTGACCATGGTCAATTCCAACAATATCAAAGCTTATAAATCAAGATTTCTTTATCAAAACACATCAAAACCTTTTGGAAATCGAAACAAACTATGCACACAAGACATAAAATATCAACTGAAGCTATTCAAGGTCTGAAATCACAATATAGAAAGCTAAAACTCACAATGACCTATCGGATCGTTACACGCTCCCCCTCTTAAAGAAATGTTCGTCCTCGAAAGGACTTAGAAATGTACCTGAAGTGATAAAGTGATGCGGATATCTACTCCTCACATCGGACTCGGGCTCCCAAGTAGCCTCCTCAATCGGTTGACTTATCGAAAGCACTCTCACGGTTGACTTAGATACTAAATTTCGAACTTTTCGATCTACAATAGCTACCCGCTCTTCATCATAAGTCATATACTCATCAAGTTGCAGTGTGCTAAAGTCTAGAACATGTGACTAATATTCATAATACTTCTGAAGCATGGAAACATGAAATACCGGATGTACCCCTGTTAGGTTGGGAGGCAATGCAAGCCTATAAGCAACCTCTCCAACTGCCTTTAAGATCTCAAATGGGCCAATAAACCTCGGGCTCAACTTGTTCTTCTTCCCAAATCGCATCATGCCCTTCATAGGCAAAACTTTCAAAAGTACCTTCTCACCTCCTTAAAAGCCACATCACGGACCTTCTTGTCCGCATAACTCTTCTGCCTACTCGATGCTATCAGAAGATGATCCTGCATCAACCTTACCTTATCTAAGGCCTCACAAACTAAATCCATACTCAACATCCTAGCCTCACTAGGCTCAAACCAATCAATGGGAGAACGGTACTACCTACCATATAAAGCCTCACATGGTGCCATATGAATGTTAGACAGATAACTATTGTTGTAGGAAAACTCTACCAATGGTAGAAACTGGTCCTAATGGCCTCCAAAATACTAACACAAGCTCTAAACATATCTTCAAGTATCTAAATAGTCCGCTCGGGTTGGCCTTTCGTCTATGGGTGAAATGCAGTGCTGAGCTCCACATGTGCCCCCAACTCTCGCCGAACAGCTCTCCAAAACGTGCGATGTGAACAAAGTGCCACAGTCTGAAATGATAGAAACGGGCACACCGTACAAATGAACAATCTCTCTGAAGTAGATATGAGCCAACCTCTCTAAAGGGTACTAAGTCGTCACCAAAATAAAATGCGCAGACTTGGTCAACCTATCCACAATGAGCCAAATAACATCATACTTCCCCAAAGTCAGTGGCAATCCTACCACAAAATCCCTAGTAATAGTATAACCAACCTCTGAATCAAACCACCTGGTTTTTGATGTTCATATTTGGCCTGTTGGAAATTCAAACACCATGAACATGCCCAATAATGTCCTCCTTTATCCTCAGCCACCGGTAATGCTGCCTCAAGTTATGATACATCTTCGTGACTCCCGGATTAATAGAATACTATGAACTATGAGCCTCTTGGAGAATCAACTCCCTTAAACCATCAAGGTAACATTAGGAACACAAATCTAACCATGAAGCCACATAACATCACCATCTCCAATCACAATTTTCTTTGCACCACCTTTCTACATTGTGTCCTTCAATACCATCAAGTTAGGATCATCAAACTGGCAAGGCTTACTGCGCTCCTACAAAGACGACTGCATCACCACACAAACAAAAACTCTACTAGGCTAAAAAATATCCAATATCATAAATATGTTGTCCAAAGCCTGAATCTATAGCCAATAGCCTCTCCTCATCTCGAATAAATGCCAAACTACACACACTCTACGCCTTTCTACTCAAGGAATCGGCTACCACATTAGCCTTTCCTAGAAGATAAAAGATACTGACATCATAGTCTTTCAAGCACTCCAACCACCTCCGCTGACTCAAATTCAAATTCTTCTACTTGAACAAATTCTGGAGACACTGATGATCAGTGTAAACCTCACATGACACGTTGTACAAGTAGTGCCTCCAAATCTTGAGTGTGTGCACAATAGGTACAGCCTCCACATCGTGAACATGATAGTTCTTCTCATGAGTCTTCAACTGACGAGGCACGTAGGCAACCACCCTACTAACCTGCATCAA
Organism: Nicotiana obtusifolia; assembly: GCA_002018475.1. NCBI lineage: Eukaryota > Viridiplantae > Streptophyta > Magnoliopsida > Solanales > Solanaceae > Nicotiana > Nicotiana obtusifolia. Next base: position 109,887 of record MCJB01006158.1, on the reverse strand, counting down.
AATCGTGCCAAGCCCAAAACGAGAAGCATCATAATACACGATATAATGCCCCAAATCTTTAGGCAACACCAACACTGGAGTTGTAGTCAAAGCAACCTTGAGCTTTTGATGGCTCTCCTCACACTCACTAGAACATCTAAAAGGATCACCCTTCTGAGTCAGCATGGTAAATGGAGCTACAATAGATGTCCCTCAATAAAGGCGATTGTAACATGCCAAACCCAAGAAACTTCGGATCTCTGCAGCTGAAATAGGTGTAGGACAATTTTTAACTACCTCTGTCTTGTTTGGATCAACCTTGATACCCTAACAAGACACAACACGACCGAAGAATGAGACTGAGTTCAACCACAACTCACACTTCGAGAACTTGGCATAAACTTGACGATCCTTCAAAGTCTGGAGTACTACTTTCAAGTGTTGTCCATGCTCCTCTCTAGTAGGAGTATAAACCAAGATGTCATCAATGAACAAACAATCACAAAGGAATCCAAATAAGGCTTGAACATTGGGTTCATCACATCCATGAAAGCTACTGGGGCATTAGTCAACCCAAATGACATTACCAAGAACTCATAATGACCATAACGAGTCCCAAAAGATGTCTTAGAGACATCTAAAGCCTAATATTCAATTGATGACAGCCAGATCTCAAATCAATCTTGGAGAACACTTTGGCACCCTGAAGTTGGTCAAACAAATCATCAATATGAGGCAATGGATACTTGTTCTTGATATTAACCTTGTTCAACTACCGGTAGTCAATGCACATCCTTATCGAACCATCTTTCTTCTTCTCAAACAACATCGACAAACCCCAAGGAGAAACACTCGGTCTAATGAATCCCTTATCAAGAAAATCCTGCAACTACTTCTTCATTTCCTTCAAATCAGCTGGAGCCATACGGCACGACGGGATAGAAATGGATTGAGTTCCTAGAACCAAGTCAATGCAGAAATTAATATACCTATCGGGTGGTATTCCTGGTAAATCAACTAGAAACACCTCCGCAAACTCCCTAACAACCGGTACTGAATCCATAGAGGGAACCTCATACAAAAATCTTAAATGTAAGCCAAATATGCTAAACATCCATTCTCAACCAAACATTGGGCCTTCAAAATGAAATCAACTTACTCGTGGGATAGTTAAGTGTCCCTCTCCACTCTAATTTAGGAAACCCCGGCATGGTTAAAGTGACGACGTAAAAATATAAGATAGCATGAAACAGGGACAACCAATCCATACCAACAATAACCTTAAAATCCACCATGTCCAATAGCAAAAGATCAACTGTGGTATCAAAACCATTAATAGTAACAATAAAATATTAGTACACTTGAACAACTACTATAGAATCCTAAAGGTTTAGACACAGAAATAGGAATATCAAGAGAGTCAAAAGAGGCATTCTCAAGTGCGACACAAAATATGAATACACATATGAATAAGTAGGACATGTATCAAACAACACCGAAGTATCTCTATGACTGACTGAGATAATACCTGTGATAACTGCATTAGACGACTCCATCTCAGGCCGACAAAGAAATGCAAAAAGACGGGCCCAACCTCCTTCGATATGTCCTCCTCCTCTAGAACGATCGTAAACTAGTTGGCCTCGGCCTCTAGCTGGGTGGCCCTCACCTCTAGCTGGCTGAACCCCCACCTCTAATTGGCTGGGCAGGTGGTGCAGTAATTGGTATTAGAACAATGCCCTGGCTATCCTGTTGTGCCCCACCCCTTAATCTCACGCAATGACTTCTATATTTCCCCATATCCCTACACTCGAAATAACCATTTACCCAGCATAGCTGCTAGGTTTGATATTGACCCTGACGACCAGAATCACCACCATGGAAACTCTATATTGGAGGTGCACTAATGGGAGTTGGAGGCACACTGAATGATGGCTTCTCAGAACGAGGACCATAAGAGCCGTGGCCGCATGGAGTACCGTTAGAAACCTAGAGTGCTGACTGGACCAGCCTAATAGACCTCTACCAAAAGGACCCCTGCCTCCAGACGAGGCACATTGAAACCACCAAATAATGTGGTCTTTTATCAGGAGCTGCCTCTCTCCCCTAGCCACGAATGTGCTCAATCCTCCTAGAAATCTCCATTACCTGAATGAAGGAAGTCTCAGTCTCAGCCTCTCTAGCCATCTGAATTCTGATACCATATATATGTTGTTACACCCCATGTTTTTAAACATAAGAGTACGTAGTAAGTCAACTGATGTAAGCTAGAAATGAGATCATCTTTGAAAGTACAATAAGTAAGTTAATAACGTTACCTTGGAGGTTAAAAACATTTATGATCATGAATAATAAGTACCAAGAGGGTTGGAGGGCTTAGAAGCTAAACGAATTGAAGAAAATAAGTTTCGTCGAAAGTTGACAAGTTGGGAATGTTATATCATGTACTTTTGGGGTGAAACTAGGGTGCTTAACATGATAAGGAGGTTATGTTATGAGTTATTTTAGTTGTATGATAGTCGTGTTTTATGTTTTGAAATCAAGCAAGTTGTTGAACAAAAGTTGGCGAAGGTCATCACAAGTTACTTCATAAACGTGCTGAAAATTTGGTCAAATGTAGCAGAGCTTTTCTCTCAATATAGTAAGAATTACAGTGTAATCCCCTATCACAAGGTCTACGCATCTAGCTTTCAACGCATTAACCGTTCATCAATACGATATTGGAATAGAGAGATATTTGCATTTTTGCAAGACTGCGCATGCAGCCCCTATGGGACCCACTTAGGCGGTGGATGATTCTCCAACATTTAACGATCGGGGTAAGGCTTATTTGGGTTCATTTTCGATCCAACCAGACTCTATACACTCTCAAATTAGTCTCCAGGATTCTAGAGTGAAAACCAAAGATAAAAACATGAATCCAGCGCTAGGAATCTCGTGGCGCTTGCTAGATCATAGTTCTTCATGTTGTGGCTGTTTTGGAGGTTTCTTCAAACTGAAGTAACCTCAGATTTCACATTGTTCTTGTTGATTAAGGTACTTCATATATATTAAAGTTTCAAGGCGAAATACAAGTGACTACACACCAACTTGAACACCCAAAGTTGATTCAAGAAGAGATAACAACTCCTATAATGTTGTGGTGTGATTGAGGATTGTTGTGAGATACACCAGCTATAGATTTCAAGTTGTACATACTTCCTAAGGTATTTAACTCATGTTATTTTTTTTTTCTTAAGTTTATTCATGTGTTGGTTGAGTTTTTTGAGTGAAAATCTACAAGATAGTAGTTGACATGTCATAAAGAATAATTATCTTTTTTTTTTTTTTTTGTGGGATGTGTTGAGGCTATATATATAGTTTGTTGTGGCTAAATATTCTTACAAAAAGTTTGATTATGTTATGACCGATTTTGTTAAGCTTATCTATGTGCTAATCAAGCTGATTGAAGAAGATAACATGAAAAACAAGAGGTTGACGATAAAGGTTAAGGTGCTAGGCGTGTGGACTATTTTTTGAAGATTATTCTTATGATGTTTTGGGCTGAAAATGATATGGTAAGCATAAGTATGATGTTATAGATGTTGTAGGAAGATTCATGGAAAAGGAATTGGATTCAAACCATATTTGGTTAATTCTAAATCGAGCTTGCCACTCAAAATGGTTGTTGAAGTAATCAGAGAGCTTATTATGAATTATATTGTTGTTGTTTGGGCTGTTTGGTGACTTTAGTAACTTATGGCATATAATTATGATTCTTTAATCCTATTGAAGTTCATATTGATGGTATGGATGTCCATAATGTTAATCGATGGTGTAACAACCTTAAGTCACTCCGAAAGATTGAGAATGCGATTCCATGAGTTCAGGGTCATTATATATATGTACCTATTATACTCTATCGAGTTGCGCTATAGTCGGCCAGGTACAACACCTACTGTGCAACCACTTATCAGTTGGATTTTACCGAGCTCCACATGGTCGGGTACTATTCTACCGAGCCTTAGATGGCCGGGTACATTTTACCGAGCCTATTAAAACATGGTACGATAGGTTGATGATAATGCCCATAGAGGCATATGTTTTAAGAGTGTGTATATACATACATACATATATACATACATATATACATACATACATACATACATACATACACACACACACACACATATATATATATCATGTATTTTATGTCAGTCGCCCTTAGAGGCACTCAGATGTTACAAGTTGTATCTTCTCTATCTCTCTTTACATTACAGTTTTTATTTATGTTTTCTGCCTTACATACTCGGTACCTTTATTCGTACTGACGTCCCTTTTGCCTGGGGATGCTGCATTTCATGCCCGCAGGTCCCGATAGACAGGTTGACCGTTGTCCTAGTAGGTATCAGCTCAGCGGAAGGTGTTGGTGCATTCCACTTGCTTCGAAGTTTCCTATTTCGTCAGTATGCTTTGAACCTGTATTGATTGGTATGGCAGGGACCTGTCTCGACCTTTATGATGTTTATGTACTCATAGAGGCTTGTAGACAGATGTTATGTATATGGGTGATTGTATGGCCTTGTCGGCCTATTTTTTTGAGTATACAAATGATTATTTCGTCCTTATAGGCCTGTATATCACATGTATAAGTTTATATGTCATGTTGGGTCGTCCTATGTCAAGTATTCCCTTATGTTTTACTCTGGTTATCTCATGACGACCTTTCCGGCTCATTTACCCATGATAGTATGATAAGAAAGATATGTTACATTTGTACTCGGTAGAGTAAGGAATCTGGTGCCCCTCAGCCCTTCGGTTTGGGTCATGACATAAGCCCCTCACCCAGCCTGAGAAGTGGTTGATGCCATAGGAAGTACAGATGCCTGAACCATGCTCTCCAAAAGACAAAACCATATGGACCAAAGTATCGTAAAGCATTGAGGTACCAATGAACCCTTCCAGAACTTGAATTGGCCCTATCGGCTCATCTTGAACTAGAACTCGCCATCTGGAGCTATTTAGGGCTAGACATACAGTACTCTAGCACGAGTGTGAGTAACTGTAGTGCTGCTGCACGTGCTCTAGATCTGTCTTTTCCCCGGCCTCTACCCCTAGAAGTGGTTGCAACTTGGGGCTCTAGCTCCTGTCTTGTTGGGGCTGAAGCACGTGTCCTCGTCGTCTGTGAGAATAGAAAGTACAAATTCAAAATTCAGGATAGAAAAATGTTGCACGATAGAGAAATCAAGAAAGTGAAGTTTCCTAAGACCTTATAACATCTCGAAAATAAGTACAGACGTCTCCATACCGATCCTCAAGAAATTACCAAGTTGCTCGTGACTCAAGAGACCTATCCTAAGGCTCTGATACCAACTTCTCATGATCCAAAATCCCAACCAAGGGGTCGTGATGGCGCCTAACACTGCTTTCTAGGCAAGACAATACTTAATATCAAAAAGAGATACAAAACTAACATGTAACTGCATAATATCATAAATAAGAGTAAGGCTCAGAAATTACATAACTAATTTAAACCAACATAACCGTCTAATAACCTCTTAGGACTGGTGTCACTAAGTACATGAGCTACTAAGTGTACTAAATACAAATTCTAAAATGAAATATAATACTATCTGATACAAGAAACAATAGTAAAGAGAGTAAAGTTGACTCTGGTGTCAGTGAACGAGTGTGCAGCACCACCTCGAGCCATTCTGAAGTCCAAGCTATGCACCCCTCTGAATACTGCTAGGAGCCATGCCTGAATCTACATAAGAAGTGTAGAAGTATAGTATGAGTACAACCAACTTAATGTACTATGTAAGTATGGAGCCTAACCTCGATGAGATAGTGATAAGGCTATGACAAGACACTTACCATATATACCTATACAATTAACAAGCAATAGAAATAACAAGAGAAATAGCAATAATAATAACATGATTAAAGGCGGATGATAGTAAAAGGATTCAATAAAAGAAGTAATAACACGTTTTCCGACAAAAGAACCAAGGCCTTTCTCAACAGTTCAAATCAATGGGGTTAAAATGATATTTTAGAAAAACATAGACAAATTCACAAAGGAGGATATTATCACAAGTCAAACACCAAAATTCATATATGTTGGTGTGTTAACCCAATCCAAATACAAAAATGTTGCGGTGGCAACTTGATCCTCATGGTCATATTGTTGCGTCAAGCAACCTGGTCCTATCATAATAATGTTGTGGCAGCAACCCGATCCTATCATAACACTTCATATGGAAACACCCAATTAGTATCCAAGTATGGAAAATACATAACATAACATAAAAGAGGATGAGCACACATAATTCATTAAATAAAGATGAATACGAACAAGATGTGATAGGCAATCCAACATCCAAAAGCTAGTATCACACTTATATTGTCACTACCAAAAGTCCAACTAGTCGTAGTGGTACCTAACCCAACCCGCTAGGTAAGGTAACTATCCGTAAACACAATCCAAATGAAATTAACATGAAATAAATGATGAAATAATTGAATTATTATGCAATAATCCAAGGACTGATAGTATAAGTAAAACCACTTTGATGCTCACAATTATTTATTTTAAAGTGTTCTACTCAGTCAACAATCAAGCATACAAAGAAGATATACAAGTAAAGAAGGTAAATAATCCAGGAAATTACAAGTAACTGTGAAATGTAATAACCAAATAACAGTCCATTGCGGCGCGCAACCCGATCCAATAACCATAAGCCAATAAGTCCTGTTGCGGCGTGCATCCCAATCCAATAACAGTAACCACCTCTCTTATAGCTCACATCAACCAGAAACCCGTCAGTTTCTCACAATCCGCATGTACATCATCAAGAGAGAAACATGAGATGGTGACCCTAGGGGGCTGGATCCATATCCAAGCGGAAGCACGGTAAATTCTACGTGCAACCGACCCGGCATAGTCACTGGCGCTATATCATAAACCACCCGGTGTGGTCACAGGCTCAATATCAACAACACAGACAACTTAGGTGCTGCACGTAAAAATCACGTGCCATTATATCTATATCGGGATCCAAACGGACAAACACGTGCTGCACGACAACTTACATGCCAATACTCACAATCTACCCGACGTGGTCACAGGCTCAACATCACAATCTGCCGGGTGTGGTCACAGGCATAACAACACAATCCGCTCGGCATGGTCACATGCATAACAACACAATTCACCCCGCGTGGTCACAGGCATCTAGTCCAATCATATCTCACGGGAGAAAATAAATAAGAATACATGTATGTGGTGAATGAATAACAGATCTCATGCTCCTTGACTGGCATAAATGACATGCTAAAGTGTAAGTATGTTCAAAATATGCTATCATCGCTCAAATCGGGAATTTTATCACAAAAATAGAAATTACCAAGTTTATTCAGGGAATTAGCCTTTCCGTAATCTCAAACATGGCTCAATAGTTCACAAAAATGATACAAATACGAGAATATTATAACTTAAAGCAGAATTGTCAACTCTAGGCATATCATAGCCTAAGCACTACCCGAGCATGGATAAATACCCAGGTGTTAGCACATGGGTTCAACCCCACACATATGCGCACCCATAGCCATAGCTATCACAAATAGCTCAGGCAACTAGTGCCTCAACCAAGTTTAGATAGGATACGTACCTCAAACAAGCCAAGACAAATACCAAGCAAGCCAAACAACACTTTATAAATGCCATCCCGTGCGTATCAACCTTCAAACGGCTCGAAACTAGCAAAAGTAACTCGAAAACATCAAATAATACCATAGGAGACAAACTCAATCGATAAAGGTCGAATCTTTAATCAAAAATTCAAAGTCAACCAAAAAGTCAAACCCGGACTCGCACATCAGAACCCGACAAAACATACATATTCCGAAAACCCATTTAATTACGAGTCCAACCATACTAATTTCACCTAAATCCGACTCTAAATCGATGTCCAAAACTCAAATGTTCACTTTAGGAAAGTTTAGACACAAACCCCTAATTTCTCTTGCAAAATTACCAATTAAATGCCAAAATCGTAGATAGAATTAAGAAATATAATCAAAACCAAGTAGAAAATTTTTACCCCAATCTATGTGGTGAAAATACTCTCCAAAATCGCCCAAATCCGAGCTCCCCAACTCAAAATGTGTTAAAATAACTCATAGATCCGAAATAGAGTACTAATATGCACTACCCAGACACATATATTACGTTGCCACAATTCACTCTACACGTTCGTGGCAAAAGCCTTGCGAACGTGATGCCCAAAGGTGACAGAACTACACGAACGCGAAGAGGAAACCATCGACTGCCCAACTCCGCCCAATAACTACGCGAACGCTTAGAAGTAGAGGCGAACGCGAAGAAGACGAGTCCTAACTCTACGCGAACGTGTTCATCCTGTCACGAACGCGAATAAGAAATAAATACCCAGATCTAAGAATCACTTCGTAATCACGGCCTCATCTTCGCGATCGCAGTGAACGACTGAAACACCAGCAATCAACAATACAAAGACTATCCAAAATTATCCGAAGCACGTTAAAAACTCACCCGAGCCCCTCAGGACCCCGTCTGAACATACCAACAAGTCCCAAAACATAACACGGACCTACTCGAGGCCTCAAATCACACATAACCACACCAAAACCATGAATCGCACCTCAAATAAAATTTAATGAACTTTTGAATTTTCAACTTCCAAAATTCGTGCCAAACCATATTAAATCAACTCGGAATACACAAAACTCCAATCCGAGGCCAAATATACAAAAGTCAAACTTGGTCAACTCTTCCATCTTAAAGCTTCCTAGTTGAGAATCATTCTTCCAAATCAATCTTGAATCACCTAGAAACCAAAACCGACGATTCACATAAGTCATAATACATCATATGAAGCTACTCAAGACTTCAAACATCTGGATGGAATGCAAATGCTCCAAATGACCGGTCGGGTCGTTATATTCTCCCCCACTTAAACATACATTCATCCTCGAACATGCCAAGCGTCATTCCAAAGCCATAAAATGGATGTGTTTACTTACCATGGACAAACCCGGGGATGATCCCACAACATAACTGAATATCCTTACTTCAACCTTAGTTCGTAAACCTTAGAACCCAATTTCCAACATCCGGAATTCATTACATTGCCTGGATCTCGCATTTACACACTGTATAAGACTGAACAAGCTATATCAAGCCATAATCACAACCCATGACGTAATCACATGATATACCACAAAACTCGCATAACCACTCCTCACAGTAGCTGCTAAAGAAAAACCAATACTGGTAATAAACCTCATATCAAATAAAACCTCGTACAAAAACTTCGTACACTGCCGATGTTGAAATAAACAGGCAGAAACTCATAACCAGTCATCAGATGAACTAGTCATCGAGCTCTCGCGTCCGACAAGGACCGTAGCCAAATTCTAAGCTGATTAATGACATTATTCTTCCAAACATACCGCAATGAAATTCGATAGCACTTGTTCCAAGTCCAATAACCCCATCACATCAAATACAACCTGCTCTACTGACATGCTACACCAATACAACTTAAGGCTACAAACCGTGCAATCCCTACACCTATAAGCAACAGCTCAAATGTACCTAGAAATGGAAATGACTCAAATGAGAGAACCGTCTCGCAAGTTCAACATGTATCACCACAAACACAATTCTATGAACTCATCACACATAGTAGAACCAAGACACACGAATCTAGTAGAAAGGGCCATATCCCAACATAACTCTACTGCAATGCGTGACCCCATCTAAACACCGATTCGGATGAAATGCCTCGCGCCACAATGCTCAAAATCAACAACCATACGCAAGTCAAAAACAGCCACGCGAAGTTCATGACCATAACCATAGAGAAACGGATAGCACAATATACCACCAACAGGTGAGACCATAACTGAGGCGTAATCAGCCATTCAACACCCAATAACCATCTTGCTCGAAATTCCACGACAAGGCCCTAACAGAACCACATCATGTGTGCATATAACCAATAGATCACAACCCACCATAGCATAGACGAGTAACACATAGAATGTATCGAAACACAAACAAGCTCAACTTTAACCGAATAACGCATCCCTCAACAATAATCGTGCTAAGTCAACAAATTCGACCCCGTGTAGAATGCACAACATCTGTCATGCTGTCATATGAAAATACAAGAACCCCACTATTAACTCTGAGTCATAAGTAGAATGCACACTCGATCAGTTGAAAACCTTCCACTTGATCCTATCTAGGAGAAAATCACAATACACAATATACGTCTTATGTCGGTAGAAAATATCTATCTCAAACCGTGGTAGAAATCATCGAGAACCCTGCGAAACCCATTTATACATAACCAAGCCATCAAAATTGAATCTATCTAACTCAACCAAGTCACGCAGGTTGCCAAACCGAAGAGTATTGCCATAAAATACCTGTAGAGACTCACCACATCATGAGAACAAAAAGAACCAATTATTCTCATTACCATGGTGATCCGATCTACCACCAAGCTGTCCTATTTGTTCGAGTTCCTTCCGAATTGCCTTCAAGTTAACACCTATCTTTGCCAGAACACCACAATCCTCAACCAAAGCTCGCCAGAGGAGATCCTAGCGTGAAACTACATCGTACTAAGCCCGTAAGCCATTGTATTCCCTATTCAGCATCCAATAGTACCGTAACCAAAGTGCCTACTCTGAAGAGACCCCATGTGAATCAAATTTTGTTTCCTTTACCTTTTTTATACTTAAAAGTAGAACCTCTAAAGATACAGATGTATAGCCAGCCCCAACACCACCCAACGCAAATCTCAGATCTTAGCCTTATACAAATTTGAAAAATTCGCAAATGCCACATATAAATTTTGAACTCTTTAGAACCTTCTAGAGATTTATACATCCCATTCAAATCTCAAATGCACTACCCAACGAGCCGAACGACATGTGCTCCATTAGCATACTAATACCAAAACAAATAATCCACACCTCTAAACAACCGAGGGAATCCCTTTTCTTAGTACATTACATCCATCACGAACAGCAAACCCAAATCATTCCAAGACTTCCATATATCCATAAGGTGTAATACATCATGCATCCAAAAAATTTCTTGCTTAAGTCATCCTCAAAACCAACCTATGCAAGTCGTAACTGATCCAGAATTATGCCTCATACTGAAACCAATACAACACATAATCATGTAATAAAATCGTCGATAGTAGACTCCCCCATTTGGCTCAAAGCCATAGAACAAAACAACCGATAACTCACAATATCCAAATTCTATTACTGCCATAGTCTCGCACCGAAATTCAACTAAATCCTTCATAAGCTCATGCAACACAAGCCATAAATACCTCAAATCATCTGCGAAGCTCGCATACATCCTCGTGACAATCAAGTCATCTTTCTCAGTCGATCCAAACTCAAAGTGCAACACATATAACCCACTCCCAACCTGCTAGGTAAGCCTACTATCCATAAACACAATCCAAATGAAATCAACATGAAATAAATGATGAAATAACTAAATTATTATAAAATACCCAAGGACTGATAGTACAAGTCACGAGCCACTAAGACTTAGATTTACAAAGCTGGTATGAAATAATATGACATCTGTTTGAATATACATAAACCAAACTCAAATCTAGGACTAACAAGAACAAGTGGTAGCCATGTCCAGACAACGGGCACATCTTCAACGCCAGCTCCCGCCATGTACTGCAACATCAGCTGCAAGATTTGCACGTAAGGTGCAGAAGTGTAGTATGAGTACAACCGACCCCATTTACTAAATAAGTATCCTAACAAACCTTGGTGAGATAAAAGAAGCAAGAAATATAAATAATACTCACTAACACATGTATAATTCATAATTTTAACAAGTATAAAACAAATATGCGATCAAATTAGGAAATCTCAGGTAAAACCACTTTGATGCTCACAATTATTTGTTTTAAAGTGTTCAACTCCGTCAACATTCTAGCATATAAAGAAGATATGCAAGTAAAGCGGGTAAACAATCAAGGAAATTGCAAGGGTGAAATGTAATAACCAAATAACAGTCCATTGCGGCGCACAACCCGATCCAATAACCATAAGCCTTGCGGTGTGCAACCCGAACCAATAACAGTAACCAGCTCTACCAAAGCTCACATCAGCCAGAAGCCCATCGGTTTCTCACAATCCGCATATCCACCATCAAGAGAGAAACATGAGAGGATGACCCCAAGGGGTTGGATCCATATCCACACGCAAGAACGACCAATTCAACATGTGACCTGCTCGGCGTTTCACAGGCTAAATATCATAAACTGCCCGGCGTGGTCACAGGCTCAATATCAACCGCACGGACAACTCATGTGTTGCGCCGAATAACTCACGTGCTATAATATCGATATCTAGATCCACACGGACAAATCACGTGCCGATACTCACAATCCACCCGGTGTGGTCACAAGCTCAACATCACAATCTGCCCGACGTGGTCACAAGCATAACAACACAATCCGCGCATTGTGGTAACAGGCATAATAACATAATCCGTCCGGCGTGGTCACATGCATCCAGTCAAATCATATCACAAAAGAGCAAAAAAACAAGAATACATGTACGTGATAAATGAATAACAGATCTCATGCTTCTGGACTGGTATAAATGACATGCTAAAGTGTAGGCATGTGCAGAGTGTGCTTTCAAAGCTCAAATCGGCAATTTTATCACAGAAATAGCAATTACCAAGTTTATTCAGGGAATTAGCCTATTCTAATCTCAAACATAGCTCAATAGTTTACAACAATGATACAAATATGAGAAACATTATAGCTTAACGCTTAACAGTCAACTATAGGTATATCATAGCCTAAGCATTACCCGAGCATGGATAAATACCCCGATGTTTGCACATCGGCTTAAACCCCACACATATACGCTCCCATAGCACGTAGGTATCACAATTAACTCAGGTCACAATATAAAGAATAAATTAAGAGACTACAAAGAAAGCAACCATAATTATAGATACGAAAGTTTCCTTACAAAAGGTATGGTTTCAAAAAACCTTAGGGATGGCTTGCCAAGATGGCTTCGACAACCCGTAAGGAATGGCTTGCCAAATAGGGGCTAGCTTCGAAAAACCGTGAGAGATGGCTTGCCAAGCTACACAAATAGTTAATTTGCTTATAGTCGCAAAAGTTTTCCTACAAAGAGGCTGGCGTCACAGCCCTTCAGGGATGGCTTGTCAAGCTACACAACTCATAAAACTTTTGTACTATAACCAACTTTAGCTATTATAACTCAGAAAACTTTCGTACTAGAACAAGCTAACTTTCTTAGAGTATTCTTACTCTATTTTCATACGTAGACTGACATTTCCATCGATTCGACAGAAAGAACAAGAGGAAAATTTAGAAGGAACTCATATGTAATATATCACAACGATTTATAAAGGTTATCAGATGATCCTACAACTATTACATTGCCTCCTTTATATAGGTATAGGAGGTTATTACAAGACAAACTTATATTATAAAATAACTTATCTTACATAGCAAACCTTTCTACAAGTGGGTCCCTTTTGAAATGTGAAGGACCTTAGGCAAAGTGACTAATATATACTAAAAAGCTTCTGAAAACATGTGAAAGAGGTGAAATACACATGGTATAGCATGTGGAAGTATGTGAGAGCATGTGAAGGCACATGAAAGTAGGGTGTTTTATGACAGAGCATCTGGAAGCATGTGAAAATGGGGCCCGAATAGTATGGAATATGTGGCATTTTGTCTTGGCATGTGTAGATAATTTTTTAGGGTTTCTTGGTAGGTACTATGGGATTAAGGTGATATTAGCCAGGATTTAGATTCAAATCCTCATGATTATCTGGCATTGATCCTCTGGATTTGTCTTCTACGCATCTTTTCAAAGATCTTGTGTAGTAACGCCTGGAGCTTGATGATCCTTCTTCACTGTGTCCCTTCTCCTTTGGATTGTGAGATGTAATACGTAACCTTAATCTGGAGATGTCTTGAGTATATTTTTCTCGGATGACATCGTATGGGGTCTGGTATTCCTGTGCTGCTTCTCGGACCCTTTCCCAGTGAGGATGAGTGCTGGTATAATTCCAGCTTGCCCAATCTTTTTGTTACAACCCATATCCACACGTGTTAGTTCATGCCATATGTTATTTAACATAAATCCAAGAAGTAATTATCTTTGAGATTATAAGAAGTTAATCCTATTGGTCTTAAGTGATATAAGGGTGTACAAGGGTGATTAACAAGTATTAAGAGTTAAACGAATCAAGGATGTTGTAACTCGTATTTTTGGGTAAACCTAGAGGTGATTAATACACTCAAGAGGTTTTTTTTTTCCAGGTATTTGAATCATATAATACCCGTATCATAAGTCTTGAAGTCAAACGAGTTATGAAACAAAAGTCGACAAAAGTTGTCGCAACTTAGGTTCATAATTATACTTAAACATTAGGTCAAATATTTCTAAGCTTTTCTCCCAATTTACAAGGAATTACGGGGTGATCTACCTACCAAATTAAAGATCTATGAGTCTAGTTTCCAACGCATAAAACCGTTTGTAAATACGATCTTGGAGTATAGATATAATTGTATTTTCGTAGAGCTGCGCAGATTGGTAGGTGACAAGTAGGTGCATCACCTACTTGTCAAAATTAAAGGACAAAATTAAAAGTCCCAAAGTCGGCCAAGAGAGGACTTTCAAGGGATTATAAAATCAATTATTTCAACCTTATTTTAGACCTTCACAACCAAATTGAACCCCTGCAACCCCTCCCCAAAAATCCCACACAAACCCGATTTTCCCTCTCTTTCAAGTTCTAATTGGGGGTGAAACCTAGAGTTTGAAGAACTCGGGAAAGGGCTGAGTTATCTAATTCGTTCTATACATGTAAGAACTCACGGGACGGTGATTGGAAGCCGTGAGTTCGAGTTATTCACTTGTAGGGGACTGTTTTGTGGACTGTTTTGTGTTGCTGTTGGGCTACGTGTTTTACTACTGTTTTGTAGAGTTTTGAAGGAAGAAGGGTGTCGCGAAACACCATATAGATTTAGGGTTGTGGGCTGATAGTTCTTCGTAACATTTCCGGGTCGTTTGACACGACTACGGTGGCCATCGTATGTATGAAGTGATTAGCTTGTGCGTGGACTATTTTGGGAGGCGCAATATGATTATTATTGATGTCGTTTGTGCTGTTTGGTGATTTTTTTGAAATGTGTGAAGTCATATATATAGGGGAGGTGTTGTCCGTTCATCGTAAAATAGGTTGTGGTCGATACGTAATAGTTATAATGCTTAAATGATAAAGATAGTATCGTTTCTCTTATTGTAGACTAAGGAGTTGTGACAGTTGCATAGCTTGAGATTAGGGAAGTATATATAAGGTATGTGAGGCTATCCCTTTCCTTCTTTTTTCATGACTCTGATGGTACATGATGTAATGAACGAGCTTCCAAAGAAACTCAACTCTTAGAAGCTAGTAGTACTTACATTGTTTCCCCTCTTATGGAACGATTGACGTTGATGTTGCTTCTCTTGTTCTTATGCTATAAATGTTGTTGGTACTTCCTGATTCTTATAAGGTTCATGGTGAAGAGTTAGTCCTAATAACGTGTACAGAGGATACCAACCTTACGTCACTCCAAAAGGCTTAGAACGTATTTTCATGAGTCGAGCATGCATTATATATATGTATCTATTTTACCCTACCGAGCGGCGCTATAGTCGGCCGGGTACGACACCTATTGTGCAACCACTGATCAATTGGGTTTTATCGTGCTCCACGTGGCCGGGTACGATTCTACCGAGCCTTATGATGGCCGGGTACTTTTTTACCGAGCCTATTACGGCCGGGTACGATATGATGATGATGATGCCCACAGAGGCGTATGTTTTAAAAGTTTATGTATATATGCATATGTGTCATGCATTTCACGTCAGTAGCCCTCAGAGGTACCCAGATGTTACAGGTTGTATATTCTCTATCCCTGCTTACATTACTGTTCGTACTTATGGTTCCCTGCCTTACATACTCAGTACTTTATTCGTACTGACGTCCTTTTATTTGCGGACGCTGCATGTCGTGCTGCAGGTCCTGATAGACAAGCAGGTGCAGCACCCCCACTATAGTAGGTTGTCCAATTCAGCGGTGATTGGCGAGATCCCTTCTCCGGACTTGTCGTGGTCTGGGTATGCATTTTCGTTATGGACATTATGGGTATGTCGGGACCCTGTTCCGGCTATGTTGCAGTACTTATGTTCCTTTAGAGGCTCATAGACAGGTGTCGACTCATGTATAGTTTGGTATGCCTTGTTGGCTGGTTTTTGTTGTATAGTCTTTCATGGTAGCTTCGTAGCTTGTACCTTATATATAGTTTCTTGATTATCTGGTCATCCCATGTTATGTATGTTCATGCCATCATATTTTATTGTTGGTTGTCCATGATCCATTTCTACCATTATATTGATCTCGTCTGCCCTAAAAGATAATAAAGAAGGTTAGATAAAATGTACATTGGTGCTCGGCAAGTATGGTCGGGTGCTAGACATGGCCCTCCAGTTTGGGTCGTGACAAACTTGGTATCAGAGCCAGTCAGTCGTAGGGATTGTCTATGAGCCGTGTCTAGTAGAGTCTTGATTATGAATGTGTAGCGCGCCACATTTATAACCAGGAGGCTACATGACATCTAGGATTGTTACCTTCTTTCTAAATGTTGATCGTGCGTAGAGTTGACTCGTAAGTGTCGTCTCTAATATTCACCTTGTTTTCCTTCAGCGATGCTTTCGACTAGGAAGAAAACAATTAGTACACGGCTTGATACAGCTGTGGGAGAGGGTACCAGTCAGGTTCCCCAAGCCAGAGCAGGCCAAAGTGAGGCTCAGAGCGAGATGCCGTCTCATATCTCATCTACTCCGTCTCCTCCAAAGGATATTAGGAGGCACCCATCACCTCCAGTTCCTCCGTCCGGCACTACAGACCAGGATATGCGGAGTGCTTTGCAGTTATTGACTAGCTTGGTAGCTGCTCAGGCTCAGAGGCAGAATACAAGTGCCGTTGATAAACCAGTTAGTATGAGAGTTTGTGATTTTAATAATTTAGACCCTCCAATGTTTACCGGATCAGACCCCAAGGAGGACCCGCAGGCTTTTATGGACCAGGTTCATCGTACACTGCGGGTTATGCATGTTAGTGATACAGAGGCAGTAGAGTTGGCTTCTTATCGGCTACGGGATTTAGCGGTTCTCTAGTATGATAGTTGGTAGAGATCCAGGGGTTCGAACGCTCCTCCAGCTGTGTGGAAGGAATTTTCTGAGGCCTGTCTTCGTCACTACTTGCCAGTTGAGATACGACGAGCTAGAGCTGATAAATTCTTGAAGATTAGACAAGGTAATATGAGTGTGCGAGAGTACAGTATGCAGTTTGATTCTTTAGCAAGGTATGCTCCCCATATGGTGGCCGAGATGAGTGATAGGGTTCATTTGTTCGTGAACGGGTTGGGACCACATCTGATAAATGAGTGCACGACACCCTCCTTGGTAGAGGGCATGGATATTTCCCGTATTCAGCCTTATGCCCAGACCCTAGAGGATCGTAAGCGTCAGCAGAGGGCAGATAGGGAGCATGATAGGGGCCAGCATAAGAAGGCGAGATTTGCAGGGTATTCTACTGACTTCAGAGGCAGCGTTAAGCCCCCGTCTTCGAGGAGTTTGGTGCCACCTGTAGCTAGTGCTCCTCCACAGTTTCACAGACCTCGATATGATTGATTTACCTATTCTGGTACAGGTCAGAGTTCGCGGGCATCAGGCTCGCAACATCACAGGGATACTAGTCAGACGAGACCCCCAACACCACATTGTGATCAGTGCGGCAAGGCCCACTTTGGACTGTGCCGTCGAGGTTATGATGCATGTTATTCTTGCGGACAGCCTGGCCATATGATGCGGGATTGTCCTAACAGAGGAGGTAATGGTATGGCTTAGCCGACTGGATCTGTGTCTGGTTCTTCCTCATCAGTTTGACCTCTAGCACGGGGTTTTCAGCAGTCGACAGGTTGTGGTAGAGGTAGAGGTGCAGGGCCGAGTTCGAGTGGTGCTCAAAATCGAACCTATGCTCTAGTAGGTCGACAGGATCTTGAGTCGTCTCTAGATGTTGTTATAGGTATATTGTCTGTGTTTTCTTATGATGTATATGCGCTGATTGATCCGGGATCTACATTATCATATGTTACACCCTTTGTGGCTAATAAGTTTGGCATTGAACCTGAATTGATAAGTAAACCCCTTACGGTATCTACTCCCATAGGAGATTCTGTGATTGCTATAAGGGTATATAGAGGTTGCACTGTGACGATTTGTAGTCGTCAAACCTCGGCAAATTTATTTGAGTTAGAAACGGTTGATTTCGATGTGATAATGGGAATGGATTGGTTGGCCTCATGCTATGCAAATGTTGACTGTCGTACGAAGATGGTTAGGTTTCAATTTCTTGGTGAACCCATCATTGAATGGAAGGAGAACATTGCTACACCGAAAGGTAGGTTTATTTCCTACCTTAAGGCAAGGAAAATGATCTCAAAAGGTTATATTTATCATCTTGTTCGCGTTAGGGATGCGAAGGCGAAGCCGCCTACTCTACAATCAATCCCCGTGGTCAATGAATTTCCAGATGTTTTCCCAGATGAACTCCCAGGCCTTCCTCCTGAAAGGGAGATTGAGTTTAGCATTGATGTGTTGCCGACACTCAACCGATCTCTATCCCTCCATATAGAATGGCCCCGGCAGAGTTGCGAGAGTAGAAGGCGTAGTTGAAGGACTTGCTGGATAAGGGCTTCATTAGGCCTAGCACTTCACCTTGGGGTGCACCAGTCCTATTCATGCGGAAGAAAGATGGGTCATTACGGATGTGTATCGACTATCGACAGATGAATAAGTTTACTATAAAGAACAAGTATCCACTTCCAAGAATTGACGACCTTTTTGACCAACTCCAGGGTGCCAAGTATTTCTCCAAGATTGACTTATGTTCAGGGTATCATCAGGTGAGGGTTAAGGAGAAGGATATTCCAAAGACGGCCTTCCGGACAAGATATGGGCACTTTGAGTTCTTGGTGATGTCGTAATGCCCCAGCAGCTTTTATGGATCTCATGAATACTGTATTCAAGCCCTATCTTGATGTGTTCGTGATTGTATTCATTGATGACATTCTGGTGTATTCCCGTTCGGAGGCGGAACATGCGGGCCACTTGCAGATAGTATTACAGACGCTTCAGGATCATAAGTTATATGCTAAGTTCTCCAAATGTGAATTCTAGCTGAAGTCAGTAGCATTCCTTGGCCATGTGATATCTGATGAGGGTATTAGTGTCGACACTCAAAAGATCGATGCAGTAAAGAATTGGCCGAGACCTACAACACCATCAGAAGTCCGCAGCTTCCTGGGGCTAGCAGGATATTATAGGCGGTTTGTAGAAGGGTTTTCCTCTATATCAGCACCATTGACTAAGTTAACACAGAAAGCTACCAAGTTCTAATGGTCGGACGCTTGTGAACGTAGTTTTCAGGAGCTGAAGAATCGATTGACATCCGCCCCAGTGCTCACTCTTCCCGAAGGAACAGAAGGTTACGTGGTATATTGTGATGCCTCAGGTATATGTTTGGGGTGCGTATTGATGCAGCGTGAGAAGGTGATTTCTTATACATCAAGACAATTGAAGAATCATGAAAAGAATTATCCAACCCATGATTTGGAATTGGCTGCAGTAATGTATGCTTTGAAGATATGGCGGCACTACTTATACGGCGTCCATGTTGACATCTACACAAATCAGAAGAGTTTACAATACATCTTCAATCAGAAGGAGTTGAACTTAAGGGAACGTAGTGGCTCGAATTACTGAAAGACTACGACGTCGAGATATTGTATCATCCCGGTAAAGCCAATGTTGTGGCAGACGCTCTCAGCCGTAAGTCAATGGGAAGCTTAGTACACATTGAAGCAGGTAGATGGGGGTTGACTAAAGAGCTTCATCAGCTAGCCAATATGAGAATCAGATTATTAGACTCTGATGACGGAGGTGTTACTGTACATAATACATTAGAATCATCTTTGGTAGCCGAGGTAAAAGCACGGCAATATGAAGATCCTATCTTAGTACGATTGAAAGAGAACATTCAGCAGTGTAAAATTACGGCTATTGAGATTGGAGGAAATGGGGCATTGAGATAACATGGCCGATTATGTGTGCCTAGTGTGGCAGGGTTGCGAGAGAAGATTATGAATGAGATTTATCAATCCCGATATTCCATCCATCTCGCCTCGACAAAGATGTATCATGATGTCAAAGAGAAGTATTGGTGGGATAGCATGAAGAAGTCTATTGCAGAATTTGTAGCCCAGTGTCCCAATTGTCAACAAGTAAAGATAGAACATTAGAAACCCGGTGGATTGCTTCAGAAAATAGAGATTCCGACCTGGAAATGGGAGGTGATTAATATGGACTTCATTATTAGATTACCTCACTCTTATCATAAGTTTGACTCCATCTAGGTGATAATTGATCGACTTACAAAATGTGCCCATTTTCTGCCAGTTAAAACAACTTACACGGCTGAAGATTATGCGAAGTTGTATATCAAGGAGATTGTTAGGATTCATGGTGTGCCGGTATCTATTATATTAGAACGAGGAGCTCAATTTACGACTAACTTTTGGAGGTCCTTTCAGAAAAATTTAGGCACACAAGTGAATCTCAGCACTGCATTTCATCCGCAGACTGACGGACAAGCTGAACGTACCATTCAGACACTGGAAGATATGCTACGAGCATGTGTTCTAGATTTTAAGGGAAATTGGGATGACCATCTTCCACTCATAGAATTCGCCTACAATAATAGCTACCATTCCAGTATTAAAATGGCCCCATACGAGGCACTATACAGGAGGAGATGTAGATCACCAGTTGGATGGTTCGAAGTCGATGAAACAGAATTATATGGGCTAGATTTGATTCACCAAGCCATTGAGAAGGTGAAGGTGATACAGGAACGATTGAGGACGGCACAAAGCAGTCAAAAGTCTTATTCCGATGTCCGACGTCGTGATCTGGAGTTTGAGGTTGGTGATTGGGTTTTCTTGAAGATCTCACCAATGGAGGGTGTTATGCATTTTGGGAAGAAAGGTAAGCTGAGTCCAAGGTATATCGGTCCGTATAAAATTCTTCGACGAATTGGACATGTTGCTTATGAGTTAGAATTGCCATCCCAATTGGGATTAGTCCATCTGGTATTCCATGTATCTATGTTGAGGAAATGTATTGGAGACCCTTCTCGAGTCGTCCCTATCAAAGATGTAAAAGTTATAGAGGATCTATCATATGAAGAAGTGCCAGTGGCTATATTAGATCGACAAGACCGCAAGCTAAGAACAAAAGATGTAGCTTCCTCAAAGTATTGTGTAGGAACAAGAATATGGAAGAAATGACATGGGAAACAGAAGAGTAGATGAATTCTAAATACCGTTACCTGTTCCAGAATAAAGATAACGAGGATGCTAGGGGAAAGCAGGATGCATTAGAAGGTGGAACAGCTCTATGAGGTAAGCAATAGCTTGAGAATAATCTTCCTTAATACAAAATGGTGATATGCAGATAATGTACATGTCCATAAATTTGCATAATCTTGTAAGTCCATACGTTGAGTTAACTTCTCGCAAGTTCGTCCTCTATTTATGAGAGAAACTCGGCCGGAATCCACGATGATTTAAACTCCCCATGAACCCTCACATTCGAGGACGAATGTTCCTAGGGGGGGAGGGTGTCACAACCCATATCCACACGTGTTAGTTCATGCCATATGTTATTTAACATAAATCCAAGAAGTAATTATCTTTGAGATGATAAAAAGTTAATCCTATTGGTCTTAAGTGATATAAGGGTGTACAAGGGTGATTAACAAGTATTAGGAGTTAAACGAATCAAGGATGTTGTAACTCGTATTTTTGGGTAAACCTAGAGGTGATTAATACACTCAAGAGGTTTTTTTTAGGTATTTGAATCATATAATATCCATATCATAAGTCTTGAAGTCAAACGAGTTATGAAACAAAAGTCGACAAAAGTTGTCGCAACTTAGGTTCATAATTTTACTTAAACATTAGGTCAAATGTTTCTAAGCTTTTCTACCTATTTACAAGGAATTACGGGGTGATCTACCTACCAAATTAAAGATCTATGAGTCTAGTTTCCAGCACATAAAACCGTTTGTCAATACAATTTTGGAGTATAGAGATAATTGTATTTCCGTAGAGCTGCGCAGATTGGTAGGTGACAAGTAGGTGCATCACCTACTTCACAAAATTCGAGGACAAAATTAAAAGTCCCAAAGTCAGGCAAGAAAGGAATTTTAAGGGATTATAAAATCAGTTATTTCACCCTTATTTCAGACCTTCACAACCAAATTGAACCCCTGCAACCCCTCCCCAAAAATCCCACACAAACCCTAATCGATTTTCCCTCTCTTTCAAGTTCTAATTGGGGGTGAAACCTAGAGTTTGAAGAACCCAGGAAAGGGCTGGGTTATCCAACAAGTAGGTAAGTTTGCTGCTCTCTTTCATACATTTTTCTCCTGTGAATTCATGGTAATTCGTTCATACATGTAAGAACTCACGGGACGGTGATCGGAAGCCGTGAGTTCGAGTTATTCACTTGTAGCGAACTATTTTGTAGACTGTTTTGTGTTGCTGTTGGGCTACGTGTTTTACTACTGTTTTGTGGAGTTTTGGAGGAAGAAGGGCGTGGAGAAAAACCATATAGATTTAGGGTTGTGGCTGATAGTTCTTCATAACATTTCCGGGTCGTTTGACACGACTACGGTGGCCATCGTATGTATGAAGTGATTAGCTTGTGTGTGGACTGTTTTGGGAGGCGCAATATGATTATTATTGATGTTGTTTGGGCTGTTTGGTGATTGTTTCGAATTGTGTGAAGTCATATATATAGGGGAGGTGTTGTCTGTTTCATCGTAAAATAGGTTGTGTTCGATACATAATAGTTATGACGCTTAAGTGATAACGATATTATCGTTTCTCTTATTGTAGACCAAGGAGTTGTGACAGTTGCATAGCTTGAGATTGGGGTAGTATATACAAGGTATGTGAGGCTATCCCTTTCCTTCTTTTGCACGACTTCGATGGTACATGATGTAATGAACGAGCTTCCAAAGAAACTCTACTCTTAGAAGCTAGCAGTGCTTACATTGTTTCCCCTCTTATGGAACGATTGACGTTGATGTTTCTTCTCTTGTTCTTATGCTATCAATGTTGTTGGTACTTTCTGATTCTTATAAGGTTCATGGTGAAGAGTTAGTCCTAATAACGTGTACAGAGGATACCAACCTTACGTCACTCCAAAAGGCTTAGAACATATTTTCATGAGTCGAGCATGCATTATATATATGTATATATTTTACCCACCGAGCCGCGCTATAGTCCGCCGGGTGCGGCCCCCTATTGTGCAACAACTGATCAGTTAGGTTTTATCGAGCTCCACGTGGCCGGGTATGATTCTACCGAGCCTTATGATGGCCGGGTACATTTTTACCGAGCCTATTATGGCCGGGTACGATATGATGATGATGATGATGCCCACAGAGGCGTATTTTTTAAAAGTTTATGTATATATACATATGTATCATGCATTTCACGTCAGCATCCCTTAGAGGTACCCAGATGTTACAGGTTGTATATTCTCTATCCCTGCTTACATTACTGTTCGTACTTATGGTTCCCTGCCTTACATACTCAGTACTTTATTCGTACTAACGTCCTTTTATTTGTGGACACTGCATGTCGTGCTGCAGGTCCTGATAGACAGGCAGGTGCTGCACCCCCACCACAGTAGGTTGTCCAATTCATCGGTCTAGGTATGCATTTTTGTTATAGACATTATGGGTATGTCGGGACCCTGTTCTGGCTATGTTGCAGTACTTATGTTCCTTTAGAGGCTCATAGACAGGTGTCGACTCATGTATAGTTTGGTATGCCTTGTTGGCTGGTTTTTGTTGTATAGTCTTTCATGGTAGCATGGTAGCTCTTTCCTTATATATAGTTTCTTGATTGTCTGGTCATCCCACGTTATGTATGTTCATGCCATCATATTTTATAGTTGGTTGTCCATGATCCATGTCTACCTTTTATATTGATCTCGTGAGTTCTAAAAGATAATAAAGAAGGTTAGATAAAAATATGATCGGGTGCTAGTCATGGCCCTCAAGTTTGGGTTGTGACACTTTTGGCCATATTTCTCTTAGGATACACCTATTTTGCTGGAAGATAATTCTTTGTACTTCACTATATTCTTTTTCCATGGATAAAATAGACACGGGGAATTTCCACCAGAATGATACTTCTCCTTGCGCTTGGACCTTTTCAATAATAATCTTCACTAGCATATGGAACATGAATACCTTTGTTTTGTAGAAATCGTTAAAATATTTTATCTAATATCTTCGAGGCTTGGACCATATTAGAAATACTCTAAGGGAAGGTTCAATGTTGCCAAAATTCTTGAAGACATTGCACTTGAATTCCATGAAAATATAATACTGATGGCATATCCACATAATGTTACTCGACATCTTTGAACTTTCCGCTGGCATATCCACATATTTTCCTCTGGTCATCTTTTTCTTCAAATAGCAATATTCATTGCTGGCATCAATTTGTAGTATTTTCTTACCTTCTGAAGGGATTTAGAGAGACTTGACATCTTTAGATATTCCTTTATTTTCTTAATTACTTCATGTTGTTCCTTTCCCCATGAAGGGGCATTTTTCTGGAGCATCTTTGTGAGCGGAGAAATGTATGTAAGGATATTTGGGATGAAATCTCTTACATAATTTACTACACCCAAGAATTGTTGGATTTGCTTTGTTGTGAGGCTAGTATCTAGAAAATTGAGCAGTTCCTGACATATATATGGTCCTGGACTGTATGCTTTGGAAAAAATGCATTCCAAGGAAATTAATCTCCTTTTGAGCAAGAACCAACTTTTTTGCTGAGAGTATGATCCCATACTATGTTACCAGTGCCTCAAATTGACGGAGCAAGTTGACATGTTCCGTCAATGTATCACTAAATTAAAGGATGTAATCAATGTAAACTAAAGAGGTATGGGGGATAGGCTGGAATATTATTATCATGGTTTTTTGGAACAAGGAGGGTGCAGTTGTTAATCCAAAGGGCATGACTTTCCATTGGAAATGGTGATCGGTGATGCAAAATCCCATTCTGCCTCTTTCTTCGGGATGGATTCCCAATTGCCAAAATCCAGATATAAGATTAAACTTGGAAAAGTATTTGGCCTTGGCGGAGTGGGAGAAAAGAGTGAGTTTATTTTGGATAGGGAATTTATCATCTTGGAGGAAGTGGTTAAGTGGATGGTTAGTTAATAACTAACTTGAGTTTTCCTCTTATTTGCTCCGCTCTTTTGTTGACATAAAATGCTTCGCATGCCCATTGTGAATATGATGGCTCTATCGTATCGAATTCCAAGAGTTCTTCGCATTCTTTCTTTGCAAGCTGAAGATGATCTGGATTCATGCCTGAATGACTAGCTTTTGTTGGATTGATGTTTTCATTTTTCTTGGGAGCTTTGATAAAAAAGACTTTTCGTTCTTCCATAATGGGCTTTTTTATTTCTTCATAAAATCTTTGTGGGATTTAGCACATGAATGTTCAATGAGATTTTGTTCAATCTGCTTGATTTGTTCGTCGTTGGTGATTTGGAATAGCCTTGGAATTTCAAAATAAGGTTTGAACTGCTTCTTAAATGTTATCCTGTTGGCCTTGATCTGGACTGAATCTTTTAGTTGTCTGAAAATGTCAAATACAACAATAAGGTCTTTTCCTGGTACATCAGACCCTATCAGCTTGGTTATGTACTTCAATCCTGAAAAAAACTCAATTGTGATTGGGTGCATTGTAATGACGGTGGTAGTCAAGATCTCATTTGATGCAGTGTTCAAATCCTTGAAGTGCAACATCCATTTATCTTCAGGGAGAACAGCTAGATTCATGAGTGAACAAGCAGCTCCGGTGTCAATGAAAGCGATGACTTGAGTTGGTTTATCCCATTTGGATGGATAAACCTTGAGTTTCACCTGAGGGATGACTATGAGAGTGTTGATCTCCTCTCGGGCTTTAGCTGCTGGTTCTGAAATTTGGTAATGGTTATCACTATGATCTTCGTATATATCAAGAGAAAATAAAGTCTCTTCAGTGCGTACTTCATTCATAGAGAATATGGATTCGAGGTCCTCTTCTTTAACGAGATGTATGCTAGTGTAATCTTCAATTTATTCAAGGAGTTTGACAGATCTTGTCAATTGGAGACAATTTCTTGCACAATGTCGTGGCAAATAAAGCATATGTTCTTTTTGTGAAAATTTTTTGGCCTCCTTCGTCCGAAATATTTTGTGCATCTCTTGGACCTTGATCTCCCATTTGGAATTCTTGGCCATTTGAACCTCCTGAATCCTTTCCGTCGCCTATATGTGTGGCAGCAACATCCTGATCCGGTGATTAGATGGGATCTGCGGCATGCTTTGTTAAACGCTAGGTTGTGTTGGATAACTTGTTTTAGGACAGAGCGCTTTGTACAAATGTCCTCCAATACGATTAAAATAGCTTGCCTGATGTAGCCGACTTGTGGGACTATTACTGACTGAAACTTTTCTTTAATGATTGTTATGGTTCGGCTTGCCAACAACTTTGAAAGGGATGAAACGAAGCCTTGCTTCAGGTTGATGTCTGCGCCAATCTCAAAGTATATCTTTGTCATTTTTTGAAAATGCTTGTCAATGTCATTTCTGTCGAATGACACACACTTTATCTTGAAGAGTTGTCTTCACATCCTTTCTTATCTTTGGCCAGTATCTTCAGTGAAAACTTCATGTAGGATTCCGATGTTGAAGGCAATATCCTGGCAAGTATGGAAAATATTTTTGACTTGAATCCCAAGTGAGTTCCATATATCTATGAGGATTCCTGAGAATCGCGAAGTGAGTTCTGACAGGATGATATACGTTTCTCGTTCCACCAAATTTTTCTTGACCATCCAAGTATGGAAGTCTTGGATCCTTTGAGGCCATTTTGAAACCTTGACGTCATCTAAGGTAAAAGTGTGAAAGCCAGTTCTAACTAGTTTTGACGCCATGGGCTCATATATTTTTTCTGGGATTGGTTCGTCTGTCATGCCTTCTTGATCCTCATCTATCTCAGATATTTCTAGGTCTCTTGGTTGTTTCGCTAATATTGGGGGATAGTCTTCTCCGGAAGAGTTTGTTGTGGATTCATTGGATGATTGAGAGTTATCTTCCATTGTATCATCGTTTGATGAATTTAGAGATTCCGACCATGTGGTATCCCCTTCTAACATATTTTTTGGTTGGGAGACATAGAGGTCCGGAGCCTTCTGATCAGAAATCATCAGATTTTTGGGGTTCGACCATTTTGAACTCTCTCCATGATCTCGCCTTTTCTTAGGTTGTTTCTAGGCCGCAAGATATCTTTCTTTTCCCAAACCATTTTTGCAATATCAAATTCAGGCTCTTCTTTTCAGGGTTGGGTTAAATAAATAAGATTTTGTGAGGTAGTAGGAAAAGTAGAAAAGGTGTAGTCCAATTTAGGCGGGGAGTATGCTTGTGGCGACATAGAGGAAGAAGGTAGGTTTTGAAGGGAAAACTAGAGTTTTTTGTGACTCAAAGCGATCATTTCTCAAAAGTTGAATTTGTTCCCTAATGGAAATCGTCTCCTTTTGTTGTTGTTGGAAGAATTAGAAAATTGAAGTTCCTGGCGGACAAATCTCATATTGTAAATTTGCCAGCCATTGTTCTAGGGCTTTGATTAGTCCTGCAGGTGAGACGATGTATGCTCCACCTTTTTCTCAATTGTTTCCACTTTGCTCATCATTTTGTTTTGTGTATGAGCCACATTTTTTATGGTGTTGCCAATATTATTTAGCACTTTGTTTTGACAGATGGAATTTTTTGATTGCCAGTTCATTGTTGCTTCAAAATTACTTGTTGAGGATTTTTCTCCAGTAGGTAGCACTATATTTTTCTTGGGGATTTTTGGGGCATGGATGATACCCTCCTTTTCAAAAGGTTGAAGTGAAGAAAAATCTTGGGTTTCACTGGAACTTGAAGGGCTTAGCATGATTATCTATGGTTGTGTGAAGTTTGGTATTTTTTGAGTTGATGAAGTTTTAGGTTGAGGTGGGTTTTTGGATTATGGGGTATGAGCTGAAGGTGGTTTGGGTTTGGGTGTTGTTTCATTATCTTCCCAGCTTGGAGTGAATTTTTCTAGTAAATTTGGCCATTCCTGGGATTTGTAACTGACAAGAAATTCATATTTATATGGACGACTTAATGAGCAAATTGAAGGATCTTTACTTTCATATTTGGCTCAAAATTGCTTTTCAGTGTTTTTCCCTTTTTTCTTAGTTTTGGGTTTGATCTCGTTGAGGCCAAATCTATTCCAATGATGCAGGTAGCGTTCTTCAAATTCTCCGATAGCGTTCAAAGGGGCATTTGAACCACCAAAATCTTTTACCCTCTTTATCGAAATGTTGGGTCCGGTCATGTTCTTCCATGATGGCTTGTATATTCCAGAAGGGTTCTCTTTCAGGGTCAAAGCTTTTTGTCATTTCTTTTGGTAAAAGTTGGCTCACCAGATTGTAGAGATTCCTCTGGTTCCCTTAACTTTTCATAATTTGTGTTCTAGGAATCAAGAAGGATTTTAACAAGCTCATCTCTTGAAATTTGCCTTGGTATTTGGGTGCACATGGTGTTTCCTTTGATAGAATCAACATTTAAGAGTAAAACTTTTTCTCCTCCGAGAAGGCAGAGATCCATAGCATGATTTTGGACCCGCCACACCATATGATGATGAAGAGTGGCTTGGATAGCATCTTTGGCGCTCCCTGGATTTGGAGTTGGATTTTTAATGCTTCGGTTAAGTATGGGTTGTAAAGGGACATGTTGAAATTTCGAACATAGTCATGAAGACAGTCCCAGCATTTAAGGTAACTTCGGCAGTACCCAGATTTGCATGTTGGTACTCATAGTATCTTGTATCTAGAAGAGATAGGCGAACAACAATAGGTTGACCTTTTCTTCCACGATATGTTAAAGCGCTTCAGATAGCGCCAAAATGGATATGGGTAAAACCATGATTTCTCCATTATCTGGGTAAATCATCAAGGATTCGAAGGGTGATGAATTGTTCCTCTCTTGCTGCAAGAATAGGATGCTGGTCCAGTTTTGAGGTAGCAACATATTTTCACGCCTTTTGGTCTGTCTTGGACTAAGGAACGAATTTGGGATCATATTGCATATGATTTTTTTTGCAAAAGCTGAGTAAGGGTTTATGAGAGGTAATTCATTGGAGGTTACTGTAGGGATACTTACCTCAAACAAACAAAAACAAATACCGAGCAAGGCAAACAACACTCTAGAAATGCCATCACGCGCGTATCAACCTCCAAATGGCTCAAAATGATCCAAAAGTAACTCAAAAACATCAAATAATGCCATAGGAGACAAACCCAATCGATAAAGGTTGAATCTTCAATCAAAAACTCAAAGTCAACCAAAAAGTCAAACTCGGGCTCGCACCTCGGAACCCGACAAAACATACAAATTTTGACAACTCATCCAATTACGAGTCCAACCATACCAATTTCACTCATATCCAACTCTGAATCGATGTTTAAAACTCAAATATTCACTTTAAGAAAGTTTAGACACAAACCCCCAATTTCTCTCTCAAAATCACCAATTAAATGCCAAAATCGTAGATAGAATCATGAAATATAATCAAAACTGAGTAAAAAATACTTACCCCAATCCATGTCGTGGAAATCCTCTCCAAGATCGCCTAAATCCGAGCTCCCCGACTCAAAATATGATAAAATAACTCAAAGGTCCAAAATAGAGTACTTATATGTACTGCCCAATGGTACACTACACGATCGCGATGCACATATGTTACGTTGCCACAATTAAATCTACGCGTTCGCAGCAAAATCCTTGCGAACGTGATGCACAAAGCTGTCAAAAGTATGTAAATGTGGGAGCAACGTCGGGAACGTGAAGAGGAAACCATCAACGGCCCAGCTCAGCCCAATCACTATGCGAACGCGTAGAAGCATACACGAATGCGAAGAAGGCCAATCCTAACTCTACATGAACAGTTTCTTCCTGCCACGAACGTGAATAATAAATAATTACCCATCTCTAAGAATTACTTAGCGATTGCGGCCTCAACTTCGTGATTGATCCGCTCAAATTACACCTTAATAATAGCGTAAGCGATCGATGTCAAATATAGTAATCCAACGAGGTTGGGGTCGAATCCCACAGGGAATAGGCGTGAAACAAATATCTGATTAACGTAGTATTTCGCTTAGTCTTAATTCGATCAAGTAACAAAATAAAATATATTGATGTCGAATATGTAAAGATGATTAAACTAATAATTGCTGATTGAAAAGAATAATTGAATAAATTTATGAAGTCGAGATACTAAGGTTGTGCTCCCCCTAATGTAGTAGAATGTATTGATATTGATATTAATTTCCACTCTTGATATGCAATTGGATCTTAATCGTGTGCTATCCAATATTTTCCAATATCTAGACAACGTATCCTTTTATGATTCTCCCGAATACATTAAAGTCGAAATTACGAATACCCAATTATTTGCCAACTTAAAATCTTCTTACTCCTAAGTGATTTTATTATACAAGGGTTAAAGCCTGGAATCGTCGTTACTTATTTCTACCAAACCCTATCTCCCTTTTCCAAGGTTCCATAGTGTAAATTGGCACCCGTTAATGTTTGCAACCACTAACGATTCAATTAAGAACGAGAAATAAATAAACATCAAGCTTCTTTCGAAATTGGAATTAAAATCAATTACTCAATAACATCCCACCCATCTAGGGTTCACAACCTTAGTACTAAAATTTAGCTACACATATTTAAAACTAAAGAACAAATAATAAAAGTTGAATTCATCTTACAAAAATATGGATTTCCAAGTTTTGATCACCGAAATATCTCTCCCCACTTGAACTTAACCAAAAGCACTATTTTTTACTCTGAAATCTGACAAGTCTCCCTGCACATAACCCTAAAGAGGCTATTTATAGAGGCCCAAAAATCGAGGCGAACTGGAATAACTGCTGGGCCGACTTAGTCTTATGCGATCGCATTCCTGTCGCATAACAGGAATGCGGTCCACAGAAATGGCATCTTGTATCGCAGACTGCACTAGTACTTCTCCTTCCTATCGCATTTCAGAATGCGAACCGCAGATTGATTCTGCGATCGCAGAATGCGATCGCTATTCCCTTCGATTTTCACCTAAAACTCTGTCTGCATCTGCGATGAGAATGCAATTCGCATTTTCCTTTTGCGATCGCATTGTTGACAATGTTCTTCTTTTAACTCAGGCTTGGAGCTCTGCCTATCTTTGCGATCATAGTTCCAATTCTGCGACTCGCATATTCACTTTGCGGTCGCAGAATTACTTCTGTTGTATTGTTGACCTTTTTTCTTGCCTTTGAACGGCTTTTGGCCTTCTTTTTACGCTTTTGGGTTTCTTTCATCCATGTACTGAAACTAAACGAAAACTGAGTAAATAACGTGATAATTATCAAGTGGAACAAGAAATTTCTAATCAAATAGTATCAATATGTGCCGAAATTTCCCGGCACATCAACACCCCCAACTTAAGCTCTTGCTTGTCCTCAAGCAATTAACACAACTCTAACTTAACTAATGCTCTACCTATCAAATATAACGCAACATTGACCAAGGATAGTGTTTGTTGATAACATCATTAGTATAACCATCTTTTACTGTACCCACTTTGAATCACAGAAATGCTTCAAAGAACAACCAATCAATTAGTGAGCTTTTGAGCCTCAACAAAGTAACTAAATGCTACTTTCAGCTGAATCAACTTATGCGTTGACTCCAAGCTCAACTAGCTATCAACCTAGCAGTGTATGTGCCCTCACCAACAAGAAAGTCCCGTTCGCACAGTATTTGTCATGGAATAAATCAAGGGACAGAAATACTAACATCACTCTCTCTCTGAATAGAAGTTCAAGTGTCATCACCTGCTACACCATAGGCTTGCCCTTATTTTAATTCATCACCTATTCATGCGAATGCTTCAGTTAAAGATCACATAAGGACTTTGTAGGATTGTAATGTTGGTTTAAGGAAGGGTAGGATATGAATTTAGATAGTAGTGGCTACTTCCTCCTTGAACACTCATTACTCTCTTTTTCCTTCCAACTTTTTGTTCCTTTACCTTCATTGGATTTACACTTTCACATTAAACCCTACTCACATACCCCATTATTTCATTCCCAAGCTTCTGTATACCACTTGCATTGACTATTTCTTTCATTCTTTTGATTTCACACTTGTGGTATCTACTTATTCATAAACTTCCTTTTTTTTTTTCCCGAAGCTGCAAAGATTTACAAGAGCTTTTGAGGTATGGAGTCTCATGATTTTACCCCCTTTCATTATTGATATCCCACCCCCAACTTAATCTTTTATCAACACTCTCAATGCTCAAGGAGGAATGGGTTGAAAAGGAGTCATTTTAATGAATGGATTCAGGTTATAATGCGGAGGCCAACAAAAAGGCTATAAGGCTCAAAATGGGATACTAGTGATAATTATAATGCACAGGTCGGCTGAAAAAGAGGCTAGAAAGGTTTTATTACTATTCAAAGAAAGCCTAAGATCACTTCTCTAACTCAGCATACATATTATAGGCAACAAAGAACCAACCGGGCAAGTTCTAGATAGCAGCAATGAACACAAGACTTATACAACAACGCTCACACACACTGGCACATCACTGTTTGGCTAATATAGTTCACAACTTTGGAGTTCGCACTTAGTGACTCGGGGCTTTCCTTGTGTCTAAAATCATAATTCTAAGTAGCCCTAGAGTTACTGAGAGAGCCTCAACTTCACTAGATTGATTTGGTTCCAGGGTTCTATTCTTCACTTATGGTTTCATACTTGTTTGTTCATCTACATACCATCCTGGTCAATGTACTTTATATTTAACAGCCTGGTTCTACTATTACGCCCTTGAAAAAGAACCCGACAAAAGAAAAAACAAGGGGATTTTTATTGCTACTTTATTGCTAACTAATTAATTACTAACTATTTAATTTTAACATTTACAACAACATATATACACATCCCAAAAATCATCACTATCAATATATCGAATCTCACAAGCTCACAATTCAGTTAATATATACAGACCAAATGAAAAACAAGGCTACCACCCCCAACTTGAGAACATGCATTGTCCCCAATGCAATAAAAATACAAAGTAAAGGACAAAGGGGCTCCCTGGTTGCGTAGTTGCGCGAAGAGAGTAGCCTATTGTGCTTCCGGTGCTGGTGGAGAA
The DNA here is from genome assembly GCA_002018475.1 of Nicotiana obtusifolia. Taxonomy (NCBI): domain Eukaryota; kingdom Viridiplantae; phylum Streptophyta; class Magnoliopsida; order Solanales; family Solanaceae; genus Nicotiana; species Nicotiana obtusifolia. Next base: position 76,342 of record MCJB01006158.1, on the reverse strand, counting down.
GAAGGAGTGCGGTCGGAAGCTGGTGGGGGAGCTGTTGAGCTGCTACTGCCATCACCTGTCGAAGGAAGTCTCCTTGCGGCCTTGTCAATCAACGAGCGCTCAAGGGCAGCTTCAATATCTGCCTGCTCCTGTTCATCTTCTGCTATTGGGAGTACAATTCCTTTACCTTTATCCTTTGCAACCGGAATTGCTCTCTCCTCTTCTTCACTGTCCTCCTCGGAATCTTCCAAGTCATAATCTGATGACGCTGCTTCTGATGTCTCTTCATCAGTGGAGGCAATGCGAACTGGAGCAGCAGAAGGCTGCGACACTTTTGCAGTTGGCAGAGGTATGTCCTTCAGCAATGTCGAAAAATCAAGGCCCAAATTAGTCTGGCCAGCACTCGGTTTACCCTCAGTTGGCAGGATCGAAGAGATATCGAACTCCAGATTTTGCATTTTCTGAAGGTCGGTCTTTAGTTGCTTTACATCCTCCACTAACTGGGGTATACCGTTAACCCTTGATTCAAGCGTTGACAACCTCTCTCCAAATTCATTTTGTTGTTGCAATAGTGGAGTCAAAGCTTGTTTGATCAGGTCAGGCAGTGATTTCAAGAGTTGGTCTAATTTGGAATTGGTGTGTTGCACGATTAGACCCATTCTTGAAAGTGCCGGCATGTGGGCTGCTGGTGGGCCAGTAGGAGCTGAAGATGCTGGTGCTGCTGCAGCAGATGAAAATGTAGGGTATTGGGGAGCTAAGAGGTTCTGAGCATCAATTTCTTCTATTGTTGTGGGTTCAGGGGCCGACGAATCACTAATACGAGTGATATCAATATCCCTCGTAGATTTTCCCAATCTGTCTTGGTGAGGCAGGAATGGGACATCCACCTCTTGGCACAATGTGGTTATCAGACTCGGGAAAGAAAGTGATGTAGCCTGTTGAATAGCCCTGATCCCGATCTCCTGGAATATTAGGCTTCCCACATCTATTGGGACCCCCTTCATAATGCAAGCAATGAGAAGGGCCTTCTCAATGCTAATTTCCGTTTCGTTCCTTGAGGGTATGATGTGGGAAGTGATGAAACTGAGCCAATATTTGGCTTCCCTTGTGAGATCTTCTTTATAAATTTTTCTCCCGGGGTTTATCCAGGCTGGGACCCATTTTGAATTGTTGATGCTATCCACCCCCTCTCGTGCTCCCTGTTGGAGAACCGGGCATCATATTCCGCTGTGTCCGCTTCCCAGTTAGGGAAGAATAACTTGTTGATGTGGTTGCTGTTGCAGAAGACAGCCTTCCCCCTCACCTGGACAATGCCGGTGAATAATCTGTTGCGTCTATGATATGGTGTTCTTGATGCCCCATAGGACGCATAAAACTCCCGGACCATTGTCTCATTGTACTCCTTTTGGTCCGTGGTGAAGTACTCCCAGTTCCTACTTTTAATGTTCTCCAGGATGTGGGGATAATTTTCTGGGAGTGCATTCACGCTTAACTTCTTCTCCGGTAGAACTCTCCTCTTTGCAAGCGCCTCCCGAAATAGAGTTCTAGAACTTTCAACTTCAAACCGAAGCTGAAGGTCATCGCCCTTTTTTCTTCGTGCTTCGGCAGCTAGATCCACTTCTGGAAAGCAGTCCTCCTCTTCAGACTGGGAGGTGCTTGGTCTAACTGCATCTTTCTTTGCCCTCTTGGCTTGTGCATCTTGTTGAGTGGTCAAAGGCCTTTTTCCTCTTGCATTCTTCTTAGCCATATCTGCATACATAGTAGATGTGAGTGGCAGTATCAATGTTCGATAAACAACCAAACAAGAAAGATAAGCAATGATATGTAAAAATGTGGTGTGGTCTGCGGTCGCAGAATAGAATCTGCGATCGCAGAGTCATCGCATTTGGCATTCCTTTTGAAAGAAAGGTTTTGTGTGGGTATGCGATGAATTTGCGATTCGCAGATTAAAGAACGTGATCGTAGACTCGCCAAATAACCTTCGCTTGTTTTGCCTAAAGTGCTGGGGGTGTATGCGATGGGTATGCGGTTCGCAGACCCACTCTGCGATCGCAGATCCATCGCGGAACTCATCTTGTTCAGCAGCTAGGGTTTGTGAGATGCGACTGATATGCGATCCACATCTTGCATATGTGGATCGCAAAATTCCTGACATCCCCAATAATAAGCATGTACAACATTGTTAAACTGACCCCATGGATAGATTAAATCTACAAATTTGCTATCTTCACAAAAAGATTTGACCTTTAACATGAAACCAACAAAACTAGGGTTTAAAAATTATAACTTGACATCTCAGAGGGAGTTTGCATACCTGTAAGTAGATGATTAGATGAAAAGTAGGTGAACTACTTTGCCGGAGTTGGTATATTCCGATGAGAGAAAGCCGGAATCTTTTGCTCTGAACTTCGGCGGAACTTTTGTTTGATAGTGATGAAATTAGGTTTTTTATTTTTATTTTTCCTTTTTTTATACGGTTGGGCTAAGGGGAAAAATAACAAATTTGAGTCATTGAAGGAAACACGTACCTGATGGGTTAGCAACAAAAATGTGTACCGCATAATGAAATGCGAACTGCATTTATTTAAGAGGCATCACATTTTTGGGCACAATATGAGCAAAAGTCTCTGGACGTGTATGCGAAGGAAATGCGGTTCGCATAGCTGAAATGCGAACCGCAGAATGACTAACCCCGTTTCGCATTTTCAACTGGGACGTGGGCCATTTTTTCTGTTGCTGTCTGCGGTGGAAATGCGAATCGCAGAGTGCAAATGCGATCGCAGATTGGGTGAGCTTCCTCGCATTTTGTTGCTTCCGTTTTTTCTCAACTCACTGTCTCACTTTGCGATGCAAATGCGGTTCGCATATATGAAATGCGATCGTATTTGTTTAGCATTCTTTTCTATGACAGTTTTGCACTTGTAATTACTTTGCTCCACTTTGTGTTCACTTCACAACTCCTGTATCTGAAATAATCCTTCAACCCAAACTAAGAACACACGTGAATAACTAAATAAAGAAAAAGAGAAAAAGAAACATAATTTAAACAAAAATAACAATAATGAATACCACACATGGGTTGCCTCCCATGAAGCGCTTGATTTAATGTCGCGGCACGACGATGCTAAGATGCATCTGCATTCAGTCAGTAGGCGATACATTATCATCTTGCAAGGCCAGCTGCTCTATGACATGCTTTTCTCCACTTGTACCCAAATAGTGTCTCAGTCGCTGTCCGTTAACTTTGAAAGTTCGGATTCCATCCTCCGATGCCAATTCAACGGCCCCAAACGGAGAGACATTTATAACTTTGAAAGGCCCCGACCATTTGGATTTCAACTTACCTGGAAATAGTTTCAGCCTTGAATTAAATAACAACACAAGGTCTCCCACTTTGAACTCTCTCTTTAAGATCTTGGAATCATGAACGAACTTCATTCGTTCTTTGTAGACCGCTGCACTTTCATATGCATGGAATCTGAATTCCTCCATTTCATTTAATTGAGCAAGCCGTAAGGCTCCAGCCTCCGCCCAGTCCATGTTCAATCTTTTTAACGCCCAAAGAGCTTTATGTTCGAGTTCCACGGGTAGATGGCATGCTTTTCCAAAAGACCAACCGATATGGTGATGTACCAATCGGAGTCTTATAAGAGGTACGATAAGCCCAAAGAGCGTCATCTAGCTTCCTTGACCAATCAGTTCTATTGGCATTCACGGTCTTAGCAAGTATACTTTTGATTTCTCTATTTGAGACTTCTACTTGTCCACTTGATTGTGGATGATAAGGTATGGCAACCTTATGCTTGACTCCATATTTGTCAAGGAGACCTTTGAATACTCGGTTACAAAAATGGGAACCTCCGTCACTGATTATGGCTCTTGGAGTGCCGAACCTGGTGAAAATATTCTTCTTTAGGAACGAGGTTACACTCCTAGCTTCATTATTTGGCAAGGCAACGGCTTCCACCCACTTTGACACGTAATCAACAGCCACTAGTATGTATTTCATCCCACATGAGCTTATGAAAGGGCCCATGAAGTCAATACCCCAGACATCGAACACCTCAATTTCCATAATAAATTTCATAGGCATTTCATGCCTCTTCGAAATCGGGCCTTGGCGTTGGCATTGGTCGCAACACTTTACCAACTGATTAGCATCTTGGTAAATGGTGGGCCAGTATATCCACATTCTAAACCTCTGCAGCTGTTCGGTTGTCCCCATGATGACCCCCAACTGGCGAATCATGACATGCTTTCAAGATAGGTGTCATCTCTTCCTCCGGTACACACCTTCGAATGATGTTGTCTGCGCACACCCGAAATAAGAATGGTTCCTCCCAATAATAATTACGAGAGTCCCTCAAGAACTTCTTCCTCTGTTATGATTCCAACCCTTCCGGAACGAAATCACTAACAATGTAGTTAGCGATATCAGCATACCATGGCGCCATTGAACTTGATATCATCAATATTTGCTCATCTGGAAAGGAATCATTGATCTCCAGCTCTCCTGTCCGTCTCCCTGCTTCTTCCAATCTAGAAAGATGATCTGCTACTTGGTTTTGGGTGCCTTTACGGTCCAAAACTTCAAAATCAAACTCTTGTAGTAGCAGTACCCATCTGATGAGTCGGGGTTTAGCATCCTTCTTCGCCATTAAATAACGAAGAGCAGCGTGATCAGTATATACAATCACTTTGGAGCCCAATAGATATGCACGGAACATCTCAAAAGCATAAACAATTGCTAACAGTTCCTGCTCCGTTACGGTGTAGTTCATTTGTGCTCCATTCAGCGTCTTGCTCACATAATATACCGGGTGAAGAATTTTGTTGT